>SJXQ01005622.1:48562-115123 GCA_006408695.1 Aepyceros melampus | reverse complement strand
ACAATATTGTAAAGTAATTAACCTCCAATTAAAATAAATTAATTTATATTTTAAAAAAATAAATAAAATTCAGGTGCTACTTAGCAGCTTCCCTAGGGGTTTCTCTGACGAGCAGATAAAAGAAGAAAAAAAGAAAAGGGGAAAAGGGATCTTCTCAAAGTACAAAATCATAGTGTTGGCTTATTTTCTTCACCGTCATTTCAGCTGCACCTTTGGGAATGGTTACAGGTGTTAAGCAAAGTTACCAAAAGGTTAAGCACTATGCCTCAAGAATCCTGAAGCACACACAGCTTACCTAGCATCTCCAGGGAAACAGCTTCTAAGTTAGTCATGATCTCTGATCATTAAAACAACACTATGAGGTAGATGTTATTATATATTTTCATTCTAAAAATAAAGAAGCTATAATCCAATTTGCCAAAAACCCATGTAAGTGCTAAGTGAAAAAGCTGAGGTTTAAACTCTGGTCTAATTCTAAGGTGAATGTTCTTCCAACTGTGCTTTTTTGCCTCTCACTTAGTGATTAATTAGCCAATGCAACTGCCCAGCAAATGGCATTTTTTCCAGCTAAGTCATCTGCTCTGGCTGGTTTTTCCTCTCAGAAAAAAATAATTGTTCCTTTCTGCAATACAGCAGAAATACCCTTTGTGCTAAATATTTCCTTCATCAGGTCAATAAAACCCCCTTTCCATAAGCTATTGCCTAAGCCTTGGGAATGCTTCTGCTACAGTGAATTTCTCACCACAGAGGCATTCCTTGCAAAGGGACTTGATGTATAGACAAATAGTGCCTATAACTCATTTTGCAAGAAAATGCATACAATATTAACATTTTATGGCATAAATTCCACAGAATGAAACAACATTTTAAATTTCTTGAAAACACTTGGTAGTTCTGTTATTTGTGGAGACCTGAACAGTGAATGAGAGTGGAATTGAGAGAATATTTATGCTTTTTTACTTTCAAGTTCTCTGCTCTATTGCTGTGCTTGTGTGTCACTATGCCTTCTCCTTTGACCACCAATGGAGGAAGGAGCATATTTCCATAATCAGAACTATTCAGACACTTTTTTCTTGAAGCACAAACTTGCAGCTATTTTTGGTTTCTCTTTGAGGCAAATAGTGGACAAACATGAACTATTTACTCAGGGGGAGGGATTCCAGGAACAAACTTTGGAGACAGTGAAAACACATATACGGGCATTACACATTTATAAAGGCCTTCATACATGTCTCATAAAGTTGTCTCCTGGGAAAAGTATAACTAGCTGGTTTCTAGAAACCTAGCCTTCAGTATTTTCCTATCTTTCTTTTCCTACAGCCCCAGCTGCTCAGTGACATTTTTTTTTCCCTCAGTGACATTTAGAAGCAACCTCCAACTCACTACTCACTTCAGAAGACACATATTCAATGATACTTTGGATTACTTGCTGAGATAGCAGCCAGTCTTTAGCTTCAAAAATCCAGGAGTGCTCTGAGAAATATCCCTTCTGAGAGATGTTTTTCTATCAGCTCTAGGGCCAGAGGGGAGGAAAGCTTATACTTTATTGGTCTTACAACCTGAATGACAGTGAAAGTATATTATTCACAGTCTCAAAAGTGGGCTTGCTCTTGGGCACTGTTGAGAAATGGCTGACTCCTGGAATAAAAGGGAGGGAGACTGTCACAGAAGATGGAATCACAGTCCCCTCCAGAATGAGAGCAAGACAATCAACAAGTGCACATTCAAAATATACCTCAAAGATCTGAGATTTGGAAGTATTCACAGTGAGTGTCTAAGTATTCAAGCTATCATGAACTATGTGACTTAGGCAGGTTATTTAACTTTTCTGAACCTCAGTTTTTCTATCTGGAAAATAATATCTACATTTCAGGATTGTTTTGTATGATATATGGCAATCCTTATCATTCTGTTTAATACATGGTAATTATTTCCCCATGTATATATGGACATATTAATTTAACTTGCTTAGGAGCCACTAAGGTATAGTTGTTAGATTATGAACTTTAAAATAATATAAATCTGTCTTTGAAATCCACCCCACCTTTTGTGATCATTCAGACTCCTAAAATCAAATCTCAGTTGCGCCCCTCTCAAACCTTGCTTTGATCAACTTTAAGAATGTAATTGTACCTGCCCCACAGAGTGGTTGAGAAATAGGATTAAATGTGAAGTGTTACTGCAGCATTGGGAGCATAACATGTACTCAGTAAATAATAATCTCCTCTCCTCTCTTATTCCTAGAAGACTAGCCTGGGCCCTTGCAAAAGTCACTAGATAATCTATACATCCTGAAAAAATGGTTTTTTTGTTCTTTCTGTGTAAAAATATTCCAGAGAACTTAAGTCATTTCAGGTCACTCTCCTTACTTATGTATTCCATCATCCATGTTTTAAGTATCTACAGTGGACTACCCTTCTCTCAGGGATCAGGATCTGACGACTACAGTAGATTGCTAACATTTATCAGTTAAAATGCACACTCCTTAATCAACCATTCTTGAGATCCTATATCTATGGTTATTACACATAGTTTGTGTGTGTGTGTGTGTGTGTGTGTGTTTCCTAAAACAGACTCCATTTCAAATATTGCACCCTATGTCCTATGTTCTCATAAATCACTGCAAATGCCTGGCAATTATAATATTTTGCTTTTCAAAATGTATCTCTTACCTCTGCCACTCATACGCAAAAGCAGCACAGAAGTTATTTCTTGAGCCACGTGACAGAAAAGTGAAGTCGCTCAGTCATGTCCGACTCTTTGTTGATCCCATGGACTGTAGTCTACCAGGCTTCTCTGTTCATGGGATTTTCCAGACAAGAGTACTGGAGTGGGTTGCCATTTCCTTCTCCAGTTATTAAGCCATAGGGCCTGATAATTGATTCATAAATTGTGATCAGTGTACCTAGAATTCTTTGTAATATGTACAAATGTGGCACTTCCTTCCTCATTCTTTCACACAGCAAGAATTTATTGAGCACTCACTGTTTGCCAGATAAATGATGCCAGAAGGGTAAATATGTTATATATAAGAGCAGATATAGAAGTAGATATAATATGACAGAAAATAGAGTTATATAAACTATGCTATGGCAGCCAAAGATAGAAAACAACCAGCCAATTCTACCTGAAGGTAATAAGGAAGTCTTAACTAGAGAAAATGATGGTTGAACTGGGACTTAAATGATCCTTAAATGTATAAGTGATAAATAGCTACTGTTTTTCTGGGTAGATATTCTTGAGGTGTTAGATTGGGAGGTATTCTCTTCTATTACTGATTTCCATTTTGTGAGCTCATATACTATATTTGTTTTTCTAGAAAGCAACATAAAAAATTTCCCCATAATAACAAGCATACCCTCAAATATTCTTCCTCGAAGTGGAACTTAAAATATCCATTTTTAGATAGATAACTATCATCAGGTAGTTAAAATTTTACTGTTATTAGTGACCATTGTTTTCAGATAGCATTACTGGCTCACAAAACATGACTTTAAAAAGAAACATATAACATACATACCCACATATAGCCATACACATGATGTGTATGTCTATGAGCAAGTGTACATATCACACACACACACACGCAACACACACACACACACATACCACTTAGAAAAAGCTCTGCATGCAGAAACGAAATTGGTAGCCAGCATTTCATGAGTATAATACTCTATTTAAAGCCTAAAAAAAGAATGTAATTATCATTAAATGCTGGTTTGAGTTTCTAAAAATCAGCTAAAAATTATGTTTACAAAAGCAGTATTGATGCTTTTCAACTCTGACTTTATTAAAAATATTAATTTTGTTTCATTTTAACTCATCTTCTGTTAATTCAATAACATGAAGCTTGTTCTCATTTACTTCTTTATTTCCCACTATAGTCTCTGTCCCAGTTCACTGCCTAACAAAGACATATCATTCGACACAGGGACAGGCAAGAGAGAGTGAATAGCTCATTGAAAATCTATCTCAGTTTGCAAGAACAGCTAATCCTCAGGCATGCCCTGCTTTAGGGGGAGGTGTGTCAAACACTCCACATATTAAGACTTAAACATAGAGCCAAAAATGACCCAGAAAAAAAAAGCGTGAATCAAAACATAACTGCAAGTGTTTTTGCAAGGAACAAGCAGGTGAATTAGGAGTGGAAGAAAAAGTCGTCATGACCAACCAGACACCACCATTGGTTTTGCAGCTCTCATCTCTCTTCTTGAGATTAGTTTAGGAGTAAATTTGAAGACATTGATCAGAAACTAGATAACTTCTTGTCAATGTTCAAGAAAAAAGCACCTTCTCCAATAGGCAGAGAGAGCCAATAGGAAAGGTGAGGAAGGCTCTGAAAGCACATTCAGCTCTGGCTTAACCAAGATGAGATTTGTCATTATCTCCAAGACCTGGCCAGTTTACAGTTCACATCTGTTAGGGACAGGCAGCTATACACTTTCCATATAAATTCCAACTGGCCACTGCTCATTTGCATCCCCTCCTTCAAATCCAGCCATACCAGTTCCTCTGAGGCTAGCTGACCAGTAGCTGAGAAGAGACATTTTCTCTATCAATGCATAATTGGTCATTGATGAACAAACAAGCAGTCACTCAGACTACTTGAGTCTACCTAGGAAAAAATTTCCTGACCATCTTTCCAGATGTTCATGTCAGTCACCACAATCTCCATATAATTTACAAGGTATTAAATGTCAAATAATGAATCTTTTCAGTTAGCATCTTGGCAGATGATAATAGCAACACAGTTTATGTGAGAAGCCAGCACAGACTTCTCCCACTAAAAGTGCAAACAGAAATCTGTGAGCACTGGCCCCAGATCCTCCTAGAAAAAGGCTGCCATTATACTCCATTACAGTTAAAGCTATGTATGCACTTCCTGGATGGCATCCAATCACATAGCACTTTTCCCTCTGTTACTTTTTTTTACTCTTTTTTAATGAAAACATGCCCTCTTAATGGCTAAGCAGTGGTTTCCAGTAAAGAAATAAACTGAAAATCAACCAGGGGAATGTGTGCTGAAAGTAATTAGAGATTTTTCTAAATGACCATTAACAAGATAATTATTTGTAGTCAACTTTATGTGCTGTGTGGTATGCCATATAGACAAAGACTCCAGTCTAATATGTAATTCAGAAGTGCCAGAAAGTACAAATTAAATGAGGGGAAACTGCAAAGGAAAGGTGGAGTCATTTATTTAAGACTTGAATACAGCTTACAAATTTTAAACATGTTCAAGATTTTTCTCCTTTCTTTGAGTTCTTCCTTGAATACTTGGAAAGATATTTGGGAACCCCTAGGTTCTGCACAAACTCAAAGAAGCAAAAGATAGAGTAATGAAAGTAGTCTCTTTAGGAAATTAGTTATGTACTTTTCCAATTATATTTTAAAATAAAGATGATTTGCTCTTCAATGTTCAAATTCTGATGAAAGTGAACATAAAGCAATTGGAAAAGATCTTGAGCTTTAGGGAAAAGAGAAGGTTCAAGGAATAAATGAAGAGATAGTATAAGAGCAAGAGCCTTGAAGTCAAGCAGACCTGGTTTCCTATTCCAGATCTACCACCTTGATTCATTCAATAATTATTACTTGAATGTCTACTATGTGCTAGATATTGTACTGATAAAAGCAACATGATTGCTGCCCTCGTGGAACTTACATTATATGAAGAGTAATGTAGACAGGCACAGAATGAATTAATTAAAAAGAACATCAGTGAATTCTATGAAGAAAATTATAATAGGGTAAACTGACAGGAGTATCTGCAAATCTACTATAGATTGGGTGATCAGGGAAGGCCTCTCTGAAGAGGTGACATTCGAACCTGAATGATGAGAAGGATCCAGCATGTGAAGACCTAGTGAAAAAGTATTTTAAGCAGAAGGAAAAGCAAAGACAAAGGCTCTAAGACAAAAATGAGTTTCACTTATTAAATAATGGAAAGAAAACCAATGTATTCAGAGTTCAAGTATGAAGAAGAGAGTAGAAAGATGAAGGTGGGCAATAGGTATGAGGTTCATATGGAGAGGGGCTACCATGGTTAAGTGCTGTATTTCGTAAAGACTCATTTGTTATCTATGAGATTTTGGGGAAGTTCCTTAACTCTTTGTCTCAGCTCCCTCACTTGTAAAGAGAGGGATGATAAGAGCATTTACCTCAGAAGATTATTATGAAGATAAAAAGAGATATTTGTAAAGCATCCTAAGGGATTTGATTTAAGTCATACCAGAATAGTCCAGTGGTTTCCTCCACTTTCTTCAATTTAAGTCTGAATATGGTAATAAGGAGCTCATGATCTGAGCCACAGTCAGCTCCTGGTCTTGTTTTTGTTAACTGTCTAGAGCTTCCCCATCTTTGGCTGAAAAGAATATAATCAATCTGATTTCAATATTGACTATCTGGTGATGTCCATGTGTAGAGTCGTCCTTTGTGTTGTTGGAAGAGGGTGTTTGCTATGGCTGCTGTGTTTTCACGGCAAAACTCTGTCAGCCTTGGCCCTGGTTCATTATGTACTCCAAAGCCAAACTTGTCTGTTACTCCAAGTATCTCTTAACTTCCCATTTTTGCATTCCAGTCCTCTATGATGAAAGGACATCTTTTTTAGGTGTTAGTTCTAGAAGGTCTTGTAGGCCTTCAGATGGATTCGGGGAATTATATCTGATAGACAGAGTGCCTGAAGAACTATGGGAAAAGGTTCGTAGCATTGTACAGGGGGTGGTGAAAAAAAAAATCCCCAAGAAAAAGAAATACAAAAAGGCAAAATGGCTGTCTGAGAAGGCTTTACAAATAGCTGAGAAAAGAGAGAAGCAAAAGGTAAAGGAGAAAAGGAAAGATATATCCATCTGAATGCAGAATTCTGAAGAATAGCAAGAAGAGAGAAGAAAGTCTTCCTCAGTGATCAATGCAAAGAAATAGAGGAAAACAATAGAATGGGAAAGACTAGAGATCTCCTCAAGAAAATTAGACATACCAAAGGAAAATTTCTTACAAGATGTGCACAATAAAGGACAGAAACGGAATGGACCTAAAAGGAAGCTGAAGATAGTAAGAAGAAGTGGCAAGCATACAGAGAAGAACTATACAAAATAGATCTTCATGACCCAGATAACCATGATGGTGTCATCACTCACCTAGAGCCAGACACCCTGAATCAAAGTCAAGTGGGCCTTTAGAAACAACACTACAAACAAAGCTAGTGGAGGTGATGGAATGTCAATTGAACTATTTCAAATCCTAAAAGATGATGCTGTGAAAGTGCTACACTCAATATGAAAGCAAATTTGGAAAACTCAGCAGTGGTCATAGGACTGGAAAAAGTCAGTTTTCATTCCAGTCACAAAGAAAGGCAATGCCAATGTTCAAACTACTGCACCATTGAAACTATCTCACACACTACCAAAGTAATGCTCAAAATTCTCCAAGCTGGGTTTCAACAATACTTGAGTTGAGAGCTTCCAGATGAACAAGTTGGATTTAGAAAAGGCAGAGGAACCAGAGATAAAATTGCCATCATCTGTTGGATCATAGAAAAAGCACAAGATTCCAAAAAAGTATCTACTTCTGCTTCATGACTATGCTAAAGCTTTTGACTGTGTTCAATTCAGTTCAGCTGCTCAGTCATGTCCGACTTTTTGTGACCCTATGGACCGCAGCATGCTAGACTTCCTTGTCCATCACCAACTCCTGGAGCTTACTCATACTCATGTCCATCAAGTTGGAGGTGCCATCTGAACATCTCATCCTCTGTTGTCCCTTTCTCCTCCTGCCTTCAACCTTTTCCCCTGATCTTTTCCCCAGAATTGACTCTTTTCCAATGAGTCAATTCTTTGCATCAGGTGGCCAAAGTATTAGAGTTTCAGCTTCAGCACCAATCCTTCCAATCAATATTCAGGACTTTTGACTTTGTGGATCACAGCAAACTGGGGAAAATTCTTAAAGTGATGGGAATACCAGACCACCTTACCTCCCTCTAGAGAAATCTGTATGCAGGTCAAGAAGCAACAGTTAGAACCAGACATAGACTAGTTCAAAATTTGGAAAGGAGTATGTCAATGCTGTACCTTATCACCCTAATTATTTAACATATGCAGAATATGTCATGCAAAATGCTGGGCTGAATGAAGTATAAGCTGGAATTAAGAATGCTGGGAGAAATATGAATAACCTCAGATATCAGATGATACCATCCTTATGGGAGAAAGTGAAGAACTAAAGAGCCTCTTGATTGTGAAAAAGTTGACTTAAAACTCAACATTGAAGATCATGGCATCTGGTCCCATCACTTCATGACAAATAGATGGAGAAACAGTGGAAACAGTGACAGACTTTATTTTCTTGGGCTCCAAAATCACTGTGGACTTTGACATGAAATTAAAAGATGCTTGCTCCTTGAAGAAAACCAATGATCCACCTAGATAGCATACTAAAAAGCAGAGACATTACTTTTCTGAGAGAGGTCCATATAGTCAAAGCTATGGTTTTTCCGTAGTCATGTATGGATGTGAGTTGGACCATTAAGAAAGCTGAGCACCGAAGAATTGATGCTTTTGGACTATGGTGTTGGAGAAGACTCTTGAGAGCTCCTTGGACTGCAAGGAGATCCAACCAGTCAATCCTAAAGGAAATAAATCCTGAATATTCATTGGAAGGACTGAAGCTGAAGCTTTAATACTTTGGCCACGTGATGCAAAGAGCTGACTCATTAGAAAAGACCCTGAGGCTGGAAAAGATTAAAGGCAGGAGGAGAAGGTGATGAGAGGACAAGATGGTTGTATGGTATCACCAACTAGATGGGCATGAGTTTGAGCAAGCTCTGGGATTTGGGGATGGACAGGGAAGCCTGGTGTGCTGCAGTCCACGTGGTCACAGTCGGACACAACTGAGAGACTGAACTTACAAAGCATAGTGTCTGGCACATAGTAAACATTTGATACTTAGTTATTATATATTAAAACAAGTTTCTCAGCTGCTGATTTTAACTAGCCTGTATAAATATGTAAATCCTGGTTCTGCCTTTTATTGGCTGTATGACTTTGGGCGTGTTACTTAGGCTCCCAATTCCTCAGTTTTGTCACCTTTAAAATGAAATCATAAGATTATGTGTACTACTTCCTGACACTTATTGAGCATTTGAAATAGCTCCATTAATATTGCTATTGTTATTATTTAAACTCGTTCTGGCTTCACAGGGGAGTGTGGTGGTTTATTCACTAAGTCGTGTCTGACTCATGGGACCTCATGGACTGTAGCCCGCCAGGCTCCTCTGTCCATGTGTTTCTCCAGGTAAGAATACTGTAATGGGTTGCCATTTCCTTCTCCAGGGGATCTTTCCCATCCAGGAATCAAACCCTGTATTGCAGGCAGAATCTTTGCTGACTTGCTATGAGGGAATACCTAAAGTGAAAGTGAAAGTCACTCAGTCGTGTCTGACTCTTTATTCTCCAGGCCAGAATACTGGAGTGGGTAGCCTTTCCTTTCTCCAGGAGATCTTCCCAACCCAGGGGTCGAACCCAGGTCTCCCTCATTGCAGGTGGACTCTTTACGAGTTTTCCTGAAAAGAATGGTGGAGAGAGAGGGAGTCAGAGGAAGTGACAGAAACAGAGAGAAAACAAGTGAGCCTCTTGCTCTAGGATGAAGCCTGATGGAGAGGAAGCTGAGGCCATGACATTATCAGCTTTGATGACTGAAAGTTGCCTATGCCTAGGTTCTCAGTAGCCTTTTGAGATCTTTGGCTTGGGCAAGAGCATAAACAGCTAAAGGTAGACAGACTAACCACAGAATTTGGACAATTCAGAGCTGTATAACCCCTTTAAAAACAAACATTAGTGATGTGATGTTTTAAAGTCAGAACTTTTTTGCACTTCCTTACATGCATTGTTATGTATTGCATAAACTTAATTAAAATAATTTATTTAGAGAGAGGCATCCTTTTCTTTGTAATGTTTATGATCTTTAACGTTTTAATCCAGTACTTCTGTGGAGATGAAAATTGGGTTTCAGGCATGTGTTCTCCTTTACTTCACTTTATTCTCTCCATAACGCTTATTATAATCTGTCATATTACTTTTTAGCTTATTTTTTGTTGTTGTTTTTAGCTCTCCATGCTCTGAGTCTAGAACATAAGATTTGAAACGCCTTTTGGTCTGTTATTATCACCACTGCATTCTTAGTGTCTAGAAGAATGTTTGGCACATGGTTGGTGTTCAGGGAATTTGTTGAAAAGTAAGTGAATGAATTATGAGTTGCTCCCGCAGCCAAACTTTCCCAAGAACCTCAAACTGCCTTGAATCAAGACTAGTCCAGAAGTCCCATAATCTCAACTGAGGAAGATGATGAACTTGAGTGGGGAAGGTAAAAAGCTGAGCAGACAGTTTATCCTAGACTAGCAGTGGGAGCAATGAAGGCTCTTTGTAACAAGCTTTTCATCTTTTAGGGCAGAGCTCCACCATGATAAAGAAAACAAAGGATGTACAAGTCATCCCAATTTTAGGGCTTCCCTGGTTTCCCTCACTGACACATTTTAGGCTTCACACTGGCTCTACTCCTCTGCCCTCCTGGATTCAGTACCTCTCTGAGTGTTTGGGACAGAAGAGCTTTATTCCCAGACACTCAGACAGAGAAAGAAGTGAAGCAGTGGGAAGTATATAGCTATTCAGTGGGAAGTATATAGCTATTCAAGTATATAGCTATTCAAAACTCTGAATACAGGCAAATTTGTACTCAGTCATCTGTGCTTTGGCTTCTCCACTGAAACTAACTGCTTCATATTTTAAGAACCACTTCACCAATTCCACCAGGATCAGGAGATATTTGAGGGAAATAATCCAAGTATATATGAAATGAGAGCATGTGTTCCCAGTCATCAGGGGGCAATTTTGGAAAAAAAGACTGTCTGGAGGAAGGTACTGTATATTTTAGACTCAGTAGTACACAGGGTAGTGTCAAGAGAGTGGGAAAAGAGAGTGGCAGTACAGAGGCCTTACCATGAGATGAAGGAGGCTGAAGTTTATGAGATGATTTACCATTTACAAGGACAGTCATCTCTCCCCATCCCAACCCTGCTTCAGTCATTGTCATTTGAATTACCCAGACTCCTTTTATAAGATGCAAACACCAAAGTGAGAATTAAAAGCAGTGGGTAGAGATGTCTTAATGTAAGTCTGTTCAATATGTCACTGTCTTGGCAGACATTTATGTCATTTATATATTGGTTTTGGTCCACAAAGAAGTACTATTTCTAACAGTACTGCAGGGCTTTGGGGGTACAGACAAAGATGGAAGATGATTAATAAGGATGTAAAACCAATGGTATATCCCCATTTCTTCTGAGGATCTGGCTTAGAAGGTCACTAATGACAAAGTTCTTATAATTTTAAACATAACCTAGGGTTGACCATGCTGGTCATGATGTTAGAAAAGGCAGTGTTTGCTGTCATCACATGGGGAACCAGTATACAATGTGCTTTATGAAATGGTAACACTGCTTTCCCTGAGAGTTAGAAGGCATAAGGATGACTAGGAATTCCCTGTGCTGCTATCCTGGGACCACCACTTGTTTTAGTTATTGATCAGTCAGCCACCCCTTTCCAAAATCATCTCACTGTTGTTAGATGATTTTTCCCCCTGACTTTCTGCAGGCCTCCCAGTCATCCTAGGGTATTTCGGCAAACCTGAAAAGTCAGATTCAAGCATCAACTTGGCAATAAACTGCAAATAAATCAAAGCCAAGTTAGACAAATCAGCTTAACCTTTCAGTTTGATCCCTGAAAAGTCACCCAGGAAAATCCCTTTCCTTTTGCAACTGCACATTAGTCTTCAGACAACTTCAAAAACAAAGTATTGGAATTGACTTGAGATCAAATATCCTTTAATAAGTTCTTTTCTGAAGGATGGAGGGAAGATAAAAGAAAAGTGTCTCTGGATGCCCACAGATAAAGGCAAAGTTTAGGGGTCTCTTTTCTCCATATTCTTGCCAACATTTGTTGTTTCTTGTCTTTTTAATAATAGCCATTCTGACAGATGTGAGGTGGTATCTCATTTTCCTTGCATATCCCTGATGATTAGTGATGCTGAGCATCTTTTCATGTGATATGCCTGTTGACCATCTTCCTTGGAAAAATGTCTATTCAGGTCTTCTGCATACCTGAAACTAATATAACATTGTATATCAATTATAATTCACTAAAAAGGGCAAGTTGAATAAATATTTGACCAAAGTATAACTGCTAGATAATTCAAATGTATTTTATTACATTTAATAAGACTTAAAATCCAAGTCATAACTACAGTTGAATGATTGTTTTTGCTTTTAAATGTTAAATAAAAGTTAATTTTATATTTAGCTTACATTACATTTTGTTGGTTACATTGTTAATATGACAAAAAATTTATCATTAGCAAGCTATATTAACTATAAAATTTGAAATTAAAATAAATTGAAATATGGAAAAGTAAACAAAACTAAATATGGAAATTATACAGTAGGAAATAATTGGTTTATTGATATATGTCAACTTGGTTAATATATTCTATTAAATGGTTTGGTGTAATAATCCTAAAATTTCATAATTTTGAGAGTCAAGGGCACAAACAAAAGTTCACATATAGTTTATATTTATAAGAAACAGAAGAGAAAGAATACTAAAAGAAACAAAAAGATTATTCATACTTTGATAACTAATTTGATCTTACAATATAACCTAACAACCAAAATTTACCTAACTTAACCTAATTTCATCTAACTTAATCTAATGTCTTACATATTCTATCTATAACCTGTTTTCATAAGACAATATAATGCCTGATTATTTTTAGGAATTTAGATCATGAGGAAAAAGTAATGCCATATTTGAGAACTCTGTTTTATTATTTTTCTATTGTTTTAGCCTTTTTTTCAATCAGTTCCTAGTCCAGGCACAGATTTAGCAGTTTTTAAGAGTTAAATTATGCTCATGAATTTTCATCTTAAAATTTTAGTATTTTTAATCTACATATATGTGGGATTCCCTGGTGGTTCAGATGGTAAAGCATCTGCCCGCAATGCAGGAGACCTGGGTTCGATCCCTGGGTCGGGAAGATCCCCTGGAGAAGGAAATGGCAACCCACTCCAGTATTCTTGCCTAGAAAATTCCATGGATGGAGGAGCCTGCTGGGCTACAGTCCATGGGATCACAAAGAGTTGGACATGACTGAGTAACTTCACATATCTGAAAGACAAAGGTTAATAGTTTTAACAATTAGCTTACCACTTTAAAAGTTTTAATTTTTTGTCATTATTTTATGGTTTTAATCTTTTTTAAATCACTCCCTGGTGCAAGTTCAGCAACTTACAAAATGTGTTGTTTCTGAAATTTTTACTTAAGTCTTAGCATTTTAAAATTATTACATTTCTAAATAATTTTTAAAAATGATTAAAACATACTTTAAGAATATTTTTGTTTTATTTTGCAGTACTTTAATTATGTGTGTATTTGTGTGTAGTATGTATGCAGGATATTTATTTTCACTACTTCTTACCTGAGCACAAATCTTTCAAGCTACACCATGCTCAGAAGTTTTGCTTAAGGTTTTAATATTCTTAAATCTATACTTCATTCAATAAATGGTAAGAGATTCTAAAGATGTTTTTGCTGCTTTTGTTCTTTAAGTTGGTTACAAAAAGTTTCCTTGTATATACTTTGAAATATTGATTTTAATTGCTCCTGAAGCAGATGCCAGTTTAGTAACTTCCTAGTTGCTTTTAATTCAAAGCATCATAAGAAGGTTATAGTATCTTTTAAGTTTTAAAAATGCTCAGAAAAGAAAAGTTATAAGTTGTGTGTGTCAGTGTGTGTTGTTGTTGTTGTTTTCTAAGGAGTTATTTTGCTTTTATTTTTTTCCAATTAGGTCCTGACTTGGGCACAAATGTAGTGGATTTCTACTTGTACTCTAAAATTTTATACAAATAATACAGTAATTTAAAATTTACATATACTCAAATAATAAATAAAATATTAATGCAAGTGTTAGGAATATTTTTGTGGGTTTTATTGTTTTACAGTTTTTCTTTTCGTATGTGTTTGTTTGTTTGCATTGGTTTAGTTTGGTATATGTATTTTTTTTTTCAATATATTCCCAACCTGGGCACAAATTCAGCAGCTCTCTGGCTACATTGTGCTCCAAAATTAATATGAAAGCATAAGTAATTTACAGATCTCTGCTCCCTCACTCAAAAAAATGATTGATGCAAGTTTTAAGAAAGTTTTTTGTTTTATTATTATATTTTTGTTATACTTTTGTCTCTTTTGCTTTTTCAATTTGCTTCTGACTGGGCACAAATGCAGCAGCTTTATGGTTGCACTGTGCTTCAAAATTTCACATATAGAATATTTATAAAAATTAGTCTCCCAAAAGAAAAATAATTGAAAATTCTTAGAGAAAATGTTAAATTCTCTTAGTTTTTTATGAACATTTGTTGTTTTATGTGATTTTCCATTTTGCCCTGTTTTGGGCACATACTTAGCAGCTTTCTGGATTTGACATTTCATATAAGAAATTTAATGTAGTATAAAAAAGGAACAGTTTTTAAAAGCTGACACTGCTGGTAACTGCAAATATGTAAATCCAGTTAATTTTCCATTTCTTCCCAGCAATATTCATACAAACACAACTTATGTTTCTGCTTTTAAAATATATACATTATACTAACTTTTTAAAATTTGATATTTTTATTAATAATGTTAAACTAAAGTATATTCTTGTACTAAAATAAACTCAACGACAATTCAAAAAGCAAAAAAAGACTAGTATATATCAGTAGTAACACAAAAGGCTGTTTTTTAAAAAAAATACCTGAATTTGTTCTATATTTATAGGCCCAAACTAATTACCAAATATTGGAATGGAAATATATTTTTTCAAAGTTTTTAAGTAACCTCTATATCAATGAAGTCAAGGCTACTGTTGACTTATATAATGTGGTACAATGAATTTCCAACCCAGAAGAAGAGTTTGGCAATTCCTTTTGGCTGTTGTAATTAGATGTGACCTATAATTATTGAACAAAACAATATATGTATTACAATAAACATTCAAATAAATGTATCTGACTATATTCAGTACATTAATCTATTCTCAATATCATTAGCTTCAAATTTTTTATTCAAAGCATAAGAAAATCATAGAAGAAACTATATCTGGACTTAAAGAGACTTCTTGTACCTAGAAGGTGGATTCTAGCATTAATTCACCACCATTATGTGTTGTTTGATCACTAACTTCCTCTTGAATAGCTGGAAGGGAAGGCTTTGTGGTCAGAGGTGTTTCAGTCTTAAACAGAGACTCCATCTTATATGGGTATTGATATAGAAGGACTTCTGAAAGGACTCAAGGGTGAAGTAATAGATGAAAGGGTCAAAGCAACAGTTTAGAGTTGCAAGGCACAAGGTGATTGGATACATAATCTTTGCAAATCTTTCCAACAAGCAATTGGTAATGGCTTGGGAGCGCACCAGGGCATACAGGAAGAGAACAGAGTTATAGGGTACAAAGCATACCACAAAGACTGCCATATGCACTGTGATCATCTTCAGCACTTTTTTCTTATTAGTCCCAATTTGAGACAATGTAGCAGGCTTACGGAGGGTTTTTAGCACCACAGAAGAGCAAGAGACATTCAGTATCAAAGGAATGATAAAACCAACAACTTCAATAAAAATGGTTATCTTGGACAGATATGTCTTCCATACACGTTTGGAGAAGCCCTCAAAGCAGGTGGTGGTTGCATTGTTGACATTAGTGGTGGAGAATAAAGAGGCTGAAATACCACCACTGAGGACTAGGATCCAGACTCCAGCACACACAATGGCAGAATTCCTCCTGGTCCTAATGGTACGGGATCGGAAGGGATAGACAATGGCCAGGAAACGATCCACGCTAATACAGGTAAGGAAGAGCATGCTCCCATAGATGTTGGTTAAGAATGCAGTCCCAGAGATCTTGCAGAGGGTATCACCAAAAGGCCAGTGGCGGTTGAAATTGTAAAATATTTTGAAAGGTAGAGTGCAGACAAAGAGCAAATCAGAGAGGGCCAGATTGGTGATGAAAATAGCCGTCTCACTTCTCATTTTCATGCGGAAGCAGAAGACGAACAGAGAGGCACTGTTGGTTATCAAACCCAGGATGAATACAACACTGTAGACAGCACCATTCAGATTATACTTGAAAGAATCATCAACAATGCAAGTATTATTGGCAGTAGCATTGCCCAACCTGGGTCTGAGGTTTGAATTTAAATCTTGGAATTGGAAGTCAATGAATCTTCTGTCACCCATGGACTTTTATTCAGGAGGCCTGCAGGCTGCAGGGTTCAGACTCTGAGACTAAAAACTGGTAGGAAATGTTTTCCTCCTATGGGAAATAAGATTAAATTAGTCATCAAATCTACCTTCAATCCATTTTTGTGGAGTAAAAGATATTCTGTTCACACAGACTAGAAATAACATGCACATTCAGTTCGGTTTAACAAGTACCTTTTGAATACCTACCATATGTTAAAAGGTACTACAAGAGTATCTTGCAGGAACAGGAGGGACCACACTCAAGACAGTAAGCACAATACTGTAGCATTGAATTCACAGGAATAAGGTATTTGTTCCTTGGGAGCCCTAGGCTAGCAGGAGTAGGAATACGGAGACTGATAGTTAAAACAATGCTAATACTTGGAAATTTGTATAATTTTTTAACTTCTAAAACATGCTTTATTTGATTCCCACAAGAACACCATAAGATAGGCAAGGCAGGAATTTATCACCATGTTGCAGAAGCAGAAACTGAGGCTTATATAATTTAGAAATACAATAATGTCAGAATTGGAAGAACATGTAAATGGTATAGTCAGAACCAGAATTTAGGTGTTCTTTTTAAATTCCTAACCAGAGGATTATTAAGCTTCTCTAAATTATATTGTCTACTCTCTGGTACTACTAAATTTCATTGTTGAATGTTAGTTCTACTGCACAAGACTAAAGGTGGATATGGGACCTCCAGGAAAACCTCTTTTTTTTTTCTTTTTTTTTTTTTTAGGAAAACCTCTTTTAAAAGTTATAACTAAACTCCTGAATTAAAATGTTGATTCACCTTTTCTTCTAAAATACAGGTTCAGAGAGCTGGAATTCCTCAGTACATTAAAGCTTCTGGCTGAAACTATTTTCACTCCACTACAATGCCATTATATAGAGAGAATTCTAATGACAATCGCAGTGTTTCTCTCCTTTAGATTGTGGTCCTTTATCAAGGTTCTTTCATGCCATACCCTGAGCATTGGATATTGTCCTACTCCCTCTCCCACTGCCCATTCCATAAGTTACATTTATGCTTTTAGTTTTTAAAATGGCCAGGTCAATAAAGTGCCTTTTCTGGCTAAATACAAGTGAAATATGAAAGGTAGAACAGCCATTCTTGTACACGTGGAGGTCACTGGCTAATTATCTTTGTTGGATATCTGAACCAATATCATTCAAAGGAGCATATAGAAATCTTACTAACATGCTCCTAGGTCAACAGCTGCCATTGGAGGACTGTTTTCTGAATGCTCTATAATGCACTATGAATAAGTTGCAGCTGAATGAATTCTTTTCAATGAAGAGGATATGAAGTGAAAGTGGTCTTTGTTCCTGACATACCCAGTAATGAATTTGCACATGATTATATTTTAAAATGTGAAAGCCATTTCTCTGAATTGATTCCTCCTTATGTCACTCTTTCTTTCCAACTCCTAGAACAGGTCACAAGGCCTCATATATAACAGTAAAGGGAGTGGCAGGAGGAACCTGCCAGAGATACAGAGGTCTGAAGTCACTTCAACCAGTGTTTGGCCTGAGGGAAGAAAACATGATTTGAGAGAAGAAAAAAAAAAAAACATTCACTCACTGTAGTGCCTAGAATGAGAGTTGACTTTGGAGAAAACAGAGTGCAAAATATTACTGGCATTTTTAATAGCTAAAGTTTAAAGTTAAAATTGGAAGTGTGCTGTTTCTGAATTCTCATTTCACAAGCTTTATGGAGTGCCTCCCCTGAGTCTAACACTTCTGTAAGGTCATATTCCTTCTTGGCCATTTCATCTCATATGAAATGGCTCAACTCAAAAGCCAGCTCAACTTTTGCCAGAAGCAACCTTGATATATAAAAGCAGGGTATAGTAAGAATCTGGACAAAGTACAGTCCAGAAGGAAAAAAATAGCCAGACAAGGAAGAAATAAAAATAGATGGGGAGAGCAGAAGAGGAGATAGCAAAGAAAGTAGCAGAGAAAGAAAAATAGAACTGAGAGAAAAGGAAGAATAGAACACACAAAAAAGAAGACCTTGCTGGAGAGAGGTCACTATTTCCATCTAATTTGTATTAAGGGCTCGGAAGATACTACTCTAATTCGATCCTCTATACCGTGCTTCATCTGACTTCTTCCATTTTTCTCAGAAAAAAAAAATAGTACACAATGACTGCTTAAGGTCAGTGAATCTAATCTGAAAAAGAAGTACAAAAAGCCAGGAAAATCTCAGTCAATGGGGTTCAAACCTCACTTTGAGAGCTGTAAATCTAAGTTTCTACAGATTGCTTCACCAAGGGGGTGGCAGAAATGAAAACAATGGTAGCTTCTCAACCGTTTAAACCACATTACATACTATTTTACACCCGACATGATACCCATTAGTCTGAAAGTCATTCTTTTTTAATTGCTGAAAGAAATCAAAATAGTCAAAAATATCTCTCTAACATAACAATAACCCTGTATGCAAGACAGCAAAAGAGACGCAGATGTACAGACCAATCTTTCGGACTCTATGGGAGAGGGAGAGGGTAGGATGATTTGGGAGAATGGCATTGAAACATGTATAATATCATATATGAAATGAATCACCAGTCCAGGTTTGATGCATGATACTGGATGCTTGGGGCTGGTGCACTGAGACAACCCAGGGGGATGGTACAGGGAGGGAGGACGGAGGGGGGTTCAGGATGGGGAACACATGTATACCTGTGGCGGATTCATGTTGATGTATGGCAAAACCAATACAATATTGTAAAATAATTAACCTCCAATTAAAACAAATAAATTTTTTTTAATCACACAATCTAAAGAAATTATGAGACTGAAAAACCCCTAACATTAAAATCAAGCTTCATTCACTATGATCTGCTTGTATTTGCCTTCTACAATAAGTACTGTCAATAAATTTTATTTGGAAAATGCTTTCATAATATAAGACTTTCCATATTTGCTCAGAGTCCCTCCAGTCTGCCCACTGGTGATCCCCTTACAGAGTATACTTCTAGCTCACTGGCTCTGTATTATTTTGTACTTCCCAAGATGGCATGTTTCAAATAGCTGAGCTTTGCTCCCCAGTTTTCTATTCAGTTTTATATCTCTCAGAACATATACCTATATCCACAGCAGACAGTCCGCAAATGCCTGGCATTTCTGTTCTTCTGCTTTGCATAACCAAATTCTATGGGAGAGAAAGGACCAAAGACAATAAGACATTACAGTCCCAATCCTGAAGAGAGAGCATGGGAAAACTGTCACTAAGGCCCTATTCACAGCTCTCCCTTACTCAAACACACAGCACCTTTTGCTGTCTGGCAGAGAGGGTGTGGTGCTGGGATTTAACACAGCACTGGAAGCAAGGAGTTCTATTTCTGATTCAGACATTGGTTCTCTCTGTAACTTGGCTATACAGTTTCTCTTCCTTGTATAAACATTACCTCTGAGCCTCACAGCTGAGGCTAGGAAGATTCAACACGGTTTGTGAGTCGCTTTATGAGCTTGCCCAGCATTCAGTCCTACCTAACCACAAAGAAATATTACAGGAGTTTTTTTCATTCTCCTTCATCTAGCACAGCTGGACACCTATGTCTCTGTCTTTCTCGGTATGCTGAACTTCATATTAGTAACACATCTTCCTAACACCTCCTAACACTCTATTTCAGAAATCTTCCCTTGAATTTTGACCTAACTACACAATGTTATCATAAAAGACAATCCAGGAGTGTGTACCAAAAGGAATATCTTCCCATTGAGCTATGGTTAAAAAAATCAGAGAGGTATTTGACTCTTAAAACTAATTCTGAAGAAAAAAATCAATGAAAAAGAGAAACAAGATATCTTTTCTGACTGGATTTCCTTTCTTTCCACTGAAATAAACAGTGTTTTTTTAACCACCAGATTTTCCTAAATGGCTAACATATTGTGTACTGAATGGAAGCAAAGGGCCAACACTTGAGCTTCAGATGAGATGGAGAAGAAAAAAAAAATTAGACTGACACAGTTAATTACATCTTTGACTGTAAGTAGCATTAGACTATTATCTTGTGAGGACCTTTACAGCCAATTATTCTAAATTAATCACCTACGGGTTCAGAGTGTTGAGTGGATGTATTTTCAGTGACAACAAGCAGGAAGCAGTCACCTGGAGGTTGGCCAAAAAAAAATCTGACTTTCATGAATTTTTAACTTTAACCTACATATATGGAGCCACTTCAGACAGTTCACAGTAGTGTTCACAATGTTTTTCCTTTATAAAAAAATTCTAATGATAACAAAATATAACATGCTTGGGGTCTTTGGGGCTACTGGAGGAAGTAGAGTTAGCCCTTTTTTCCTGTAAAGATGAATATCTAAATCACTTTACTAAGTGCTAAATTTTCAGGTGATATATTGAAAACAAAGGTCTAATTTCTGGCATATTCCCAGTAGCCCAGAAAGACTGACTTGCTTTTGTTCCTTATAGAAGACAATCCGAAATTCAGGGAGACAAGGCTTTAAAGGAAAGGAATACTCAATTTTCCTTGCTTGGCTCCCTTTTTAATGAGCTTGGGTCAGATCAGAGTGCCTCTGATCCCCAGAGTCATTTCCTCTTTCTACTCTGGTTGAAGCTTAGGAACACTGCCACAATAGTTTTCAGAGGAAGCTGAAACTTATTGAGTCTTTGTCTATAAATATTTAGCAGTGACGCAAACTAAAAAATACAAAAATGTTGCAAAAATATAGATTAAAACTATCCCACTGGAGTAATAGGGAATACGTCCAGATTGCCATTCCTCAGACGAGTGGCTGCTAACAGAGAAGACTCCTTAAGGAAATCTTCTAGGCCAAGTCACAAGCACAGGTCACAATCAAACACATGGTTCCAATTGATGTTTCTGTGTACTGGTTACTGTTTCACAATAGTTTTCAAAACACAACCTAGCCATATAAAATTACATATGGAGGAAACCATTGGTAAATGTTTCACTCCATAACTGAGCTGGGAAATTCATCTATACCAGGTCTCATCTCAAGCAAGCCTCATCTGTGTGTCAAATGTTTAGATTAATAAGCCTTATTTTATTTTTATCCTCATTTATTATTTATACATTAAATATCCTTTTGAAGAAATCTCTTTATGTTAAATTTGGTTCACCCTAAGATTGTTATGACTGTTTTGCCTCCTGCTTTATTTGAAATGAGCAGGAAATTGACATATATCCTAATCTGAGCAGTTCTATCCTTAATGATTTGTCCTCCTGCTTTATTTGAAATGAGCAGGAAATTGACATATATCCTAATCTGAGCAGTTCTATCCTTAGTGATTAACAATTTTTTTTCACCAAAAAATTATTCTAGTCTCTCACTAACCCTTCATCTGATAACACAGTCTAATATTTGAAAAATAATGTGGTTTAGTGCTCAACATGATGGTGTCAAAGAGCTCATCATTCCTACTAAAGCAGAATTTTCCTTAGCAGTAAGTTATAGAGTAAGACAACTGTAGATAAATTGTTCAACCTAGTATTATGAACTTGTCTAGAGTCTTGAAACTTAATATATGATCTTAGCAGAAGCCTCAGATATTTTGAGGAACTTTTTAGGTGTTCCTAAAAGAACCTATTTCCAAATCCTGTGAGGTTCATAAATGCCAGCTAGGAATCTGACTTTATTTCACATATTTGAACAAGTAAATTAGTTACCAATTTGCATATCAATTCATCTGATATACTTGAATATTGATCCTGATAATATGAACAAAAGTCATGTCTCCCATTACTAAAGGTATATACCAGTGGCAGAGAAGGCTTAAACCAAAGAATCAATATTTTTCCACCCTAAATCTGCCTGGATTACAATAAACAAATACAACTCTTCCATACATTCTGGATTTTTTAAATCATACAATCTGTAATAAACTGGAAACACTGGTTAGAGAAAAAAGTTGGAGAATAAAATTAAGAATTTTAGAGAGAGTTATTACCAGGACAGTGGTACTCACCACATTAGTTCAAACCAAATTCTGGCACCAATTTTATCCAAGACTTGCTTGATCAATGACCTTTCTGGAGGTACTGTGGTTAGAGATTTCCTCCAATGGATGCTGTGAAATAGAAATGATCACAATAGCATATCATGGAGAGAACTTTTCAATAAAGTGTATACCAAAATCATAAGGTAAAAAATTTGATTATATGACATCTGCTGCTAAGTTGCTTCAGTCGTGTCTGACTCTATGCAACCCCATAGATGGCAGCCCACCAAGCTCCGCCGTCCCCAGGATTCTCCAGGTAAGAACACTGGAGTGGGTTGCCATTTCCTTCTCCAATGCAAGAAAATGAAAAGTGAAAGTGAAGTCTCTCAGTCGTTCCGACTCTTTGCGACCCCATGGACTATAGCCTACTGGGCTCCTCTGTCCATGGGATTTTCCAGGCAAGAGTACTGGACTGGGTTGCCACTGTCTTCTCCAATTATATGATAGAAATCAGAGTAAATGAGAGCCAACACATTTTAAAATGGTATATAAATGTTTTTGATTTCGTTATTACAGAGTTGTTGATAATATTTTATTTTTGAAACTTGTTACTGCCATGTCATATTTTATTAGTTATATTAACACACATGAAGTCCATGAGTTTATGTAACTTATAATCATTTAAGGATAACTAGTGACAAATGGCATAAAATACTTCTTCCACTTTATAAGGTAATTGTTTGTCTTGTTGTTATTCAGTCACTAAGATGTGTCTGACTCTTTGTGACCCCATGGACTACAGCACGCCAGGCTCCCCTGTCTTTCACTATTTTCTGGAGTTTACTCAGATTACTTTATATTAAAAATAATTGAACAAAGGAGATTTCTTTATTTTGATCGAAGCTGTATTGGTTCTTTGGGTTTTGTTATTGTTGTTGTTTTCTCCTTTCTTTTTCTCTGGCAATGACTATTACTATTGAGCAGGAACCTTGATAGGGGAAGAGAAAAGAAGACTGGAACAACTTGTGGAGACCTTACTGCCTTATCTCTAACCTGCATCCCTAGTCCAGCTGGATTTCTTCCTTCTCTGAACTGTAGTCATATAAGCAAGTCTTCAATTACTGGATATTAGCACACTGACAGTTACCACTGCCTCTACTAGGATGTCCTAGGCCAACCTAATATAGCATGTCTGTAACATCTTCAAGTCACAATTCTACCTAAAATAACTGTATAGAACCAGAAATATCTGCAATGGTATTCTTACAAGTAGCACTTACTGCCTGTAAAGTGGCAAACTTTTACTATCATCACATCTCACTCCCTTCTTAAGGTGGCCTAAACAAAACAAAGTAGACTGCTATGCTTGAACTCTCCTGAAATAATTTTTCTCTAATCTAAAGGAATCAAAACTTAAAAATAAAATCATGAGACAATTTTAAATATATTTGAGATCACCTTAACATTAAGGAGAATCGATTTTCACACTCCTCCAGAGACCAGTATTCCTGGAAAGAAATTAATATTATTTTATTGGTTTATCTTAAAGAAAGAACCATTTACTTTCACAATTGACACAGATTATAAAGAAAAAACTTCTTCTGGTTTAGAATCAAAGAAAACTAAGAAGTTCAAATACCTAGAAGTTTTCATATTTGGTATTAATTCAATGTAGCTACATCCAGCCCCATCACTAGCTAACTGTGTGAGACCAAGTCACAGGCCCCTTCTGGTCCTCAGTTTCTCATTTTCCTCCATCTTTGCCTTGATTATTAGCAGCCTTCAACTGGTGTCATGGCAGTGTGACTTTACTGGCTGTTCCCTCCTATTGGTTGTTTTCACCTGCTCCCATTTGTCACTGCAAAAAAAAATTTAATCCCTCAAAGTCTGAGATAAGGGGAATTAGTTTTTATTAGACTCAGTAAAACTACTGCTAATTTATTTTATTTTTAATTGAGGTATAATTGACATATTATTAATTTAAAGTGTATATTATAATGATGATTTGATTGATATTTGTATGCATTTTGAAATGATCATCATGGTAACTCTAGTCAATATCCATTACTATACATAGTTTAGATTTAACATCAGAAGTAAATATTATTAATTTTTATCAGAACCTGAGAATCACAGATCAAGCTGGCATTTATATGGTAAAGTCTCCCTGATACCCTCATTTTCCTCCTCTTCTTTCCTCATGCTCATATCAGCTCTGTCTAGGTCTTAATCCTTGACCTATTCTACTTGTTTCCCAGTCACCTCTCTCCTAAAATATAAGGTTATTGAAATACTTCAGAACATAACTCTAAAGAATCAGTAGACTACTTATCCTATGCTTTGCTCTAATAACCAATCATTTATCTACTAAAAGTGGGACTGGATAACCAATGGTAGGTGAATTCCTATTAAGCTCCCAATTTTTAGTACTAATATTCACAAGTACATTATTAAGCTTTCTTCTCTCCCTTAAAAAGGCCAAGAGTAGACTATACCCAATGACCATATAGACAGAAAAAAGGCAACTACACAATTAATCTTTGACCACATCACAGTAAAGGCAACAATTTTCATTACAGTTTCTGTCAGATGGAATTGAATAAATTAAGCTTTAGCTAAACTTAGCCTATCTCGGTAAGTCACATTCCTAGTCCTCTTTTTAACTTTTGTGAGTGAGTATATATTCAGAAAGGCTGGTTTGCTTGTTCCAATAGGGCTTTCATTTGCATCTCCGATTAGCAGGAGATGCTTTAGAGTATAGCGGCCATCAAGTGTATTAGCTGAACTCATATTTTTCAGCAAGAGCACATTTCATCTGTGACAAGGCAAAATAATTTACAGTCTATGTTGATGGGATATGTTATTTGAAATTCTGTTCTGAAAAATAAACATTTCAAAGCCACTGAATAATTTGGAGCTTAGGTTATTATTGCTGTCTTCTTCATATTAGCTAAGGAAAAAGAAAGTAGGTATAATTTGGTAAGGTAGCAAAGTGAACAACCCAACTAAGCTCTGAAATATTTTAATCTTAGAATTTGTCTGGTCCTTTCCATAGTGGAATAATAGATTACAGTGCTCAATTTCCTAAAACAAAGTAATTAAAATATAATATTTATCAATTCAACAAAATCTTGTAAGTAAAAAAAAAATCTTAAAAGTATTCAGGATATACAAGAAGAGAATTTTAAATGTTACATTATTGCATTTGTTTGGAAAATGGTAATTAATTTCGCATATAAGAGCAAATTCCATTTACGCCAGAATTAGTTTTCAATTAAACTGTGTTTCTTTCTTATGGATTATTCATGAATTATTCAATAAAGCAAATGTCACATTCTCCACAAATCAATTATCAACCCAACTAAGCTCTGAAATATTTTAATCTTAGAATTTGTCTGGTCCTTTCCATAGTGGAATAATAGATTACAGTGCTCAATTTCCTAAAACAAAGTAATTAAAATATAATATTTATCAATTCAACAAAATCTTGTAAGTAAAAAAAAAATCTTAAAAGTATTCAGGATATACAAGAAGAGAATTTTAAATGTTACATTATTGCATTTGTTTGGAAAATGGTAATTAATTTCGCATATAAGAGCAAATTCCATTTACGCCAGAATTAGTTTTCAATTAAACTGTGTTTCTTTCTTTATGGATTATTCATGAATTATTCAATAAAGCAAATGTCACATTCTCCACAAATCAATTAGGCATCAAAGGCATGCTGCTGTATAGTTTTACTAAAAGAAACCTCCTCATAATAGAAGACACATTAGCTCACAATCAATTGTAAACCAAAGAAATATAAAACTAGCCAAAGAAATTTATAAATTGCTTTACTCTGTGATTTTAAATCAGCTTTTTAGGACAACTGCATTAACAAGAAACAGCCTGAAAATATTGTATCTCTTCCACTAAAACATATTATTGCCAAAACAATAGAAAATCCTCTTTTGTAATCATTGAACATGAAGATCTCTGTTCAGCACTTCAGCGTTGAAATCTAATTTCTTTCCCCAAACCCTCAAAGCCTCAGTGCTTCCACTGAAGTTTGTTACGCCATCCCCCACCCCCAAACGCCCGAATCAAATCTTTCTCAAAGAGACTTACCCCAAGAAAGAGTGTGCTAGATGAGAGAGTGTGCTCATGCCTGTAGACAATTAGCTAATAAACATGTAAACGGGAAACTCGCACTTTAGAAGTGCATATTTTGATCTATTATTATTTTTTTACAGGGAAAGTTTATCCCAGCCCAAAGTAACAGACTCTGGCTGCTGAAGCTTCTTACAGCAAACTGCTCCTTCTGAAAATGTGAGCTTATTTACATTTATCTCTTTCCCTTTGTTAAGGAACGGCCCTCTTGAATGCTGTAGCTGGCATGCCTTTAAAACCGAGACACAAGAAAAGGCCCAAAGTCCGGGCCTGAGCGGAGGGCCTGGGGAACTCTTGGGGGTCTCAATAGGAAATGCTTTTCATTGGATAAGAAGGCATTATTAGGAGCCAAGATCCCGCCCAATCCTCTGTACTCCACGGTTCCCTCAGTCACCAATCACTGGGCTGAAGAAGTTTTTCCTTAAAGAGCATTGCCCAGGAAAGCAGTTTTCACAGTCAAGAACTGGCGGCTTAAGTGCCACTTCACAATATAAAAAAAACGTCTTCCCTGGGCAATAAATCCTCTGAGAAAGCCTGTGTGCCTGTCTTTGCTGCAGGACTGCTATCTTCCCCCATCCCCTTACAATTCTAATGAGGAGGATGAGACGAAACTCCAAACTGGGAGGAGTGTTTCACTTTTGAGCAGCACATATTTGTTCCAACTTGCTTAAAATAATTGCAATAACAATATTAATAATAATAGGGGCAGGGAAAGGCAAAGTGATTGGTATCATAAATACACTCTTGTGCAAAATACACTCCTACCTATGCAAAATTAAATCTCCCACCACCACAATAAAATGAAATTTAATACTATACTCACTTACTTAAGCCAGTGAAGTGCCCTCAGATGAAGATATGCTGGGGTCCAAGAGCTTTAGTACCCACCTTCCATGTACTAGGGAGTGCTCTGTGGCAAAAGGAGGGTCTACACTTTGCTTAAATATCTTCCTGGAAGGAGGGTCTACAATTTGCTTAAATATCTTCCTGGAAGGATATCTAATTACCATGAGATTTTTTCAGAGTTTTGCTGAAAACCAAAATAAATAGTACAGATGCAATTTGTTTATAATGGGAACTTATCTTCAACTATATACCTACTGCCCCCTGGGCAAGTTCTTTTCCTATAGGTTTACCACCTTGGTTGCTCACACTGGGTTTTTTTTTTTTTTCCCCCTCCTCCTCTCCCTCTCTTTGATTTGAATTTGTTGCAGAAATTCATTCACCCATCTGTAACTTCTCACTAATTCTTCCCTTCTGTCAGCTCCCTTCATCCTTCTCTCCTCTATCTCCACTCACTGCCAATGCTACCACCAGCAGCCACCCCTCCCCCTTCTCTGAAATGAAGCTCTTGGGCCAGGGATAAGATGCTTTCTTACTCTGGGCAGAGCGGTGTTCCTGGAAAACTGAGGGATTCTCTGACTGCTTTAAAACTTTGGTCTATATAATTAAGTTGCTTCCCAATAAGGCATGCTTCATCTTTATTAATTCTGCCTTTTTCTATAGCTCTATTGTGACTTTTCACTAAAAGTCAAGCTAGCAAGCAAGTGTGAAGCTGATACTAGCCTTATTATTTGTGACTGATTCTAAAAAACACTTTCTCTGTTGTTTTCCTTCTCCCCTACTCCCAGTCTCTGCTGATTATGTTCCCCTCTCCACTTATCTCAGGTATGTCTATTTCTGTTAGTTGCAGAATTGGCTATGTCTCCACAAATGGTCATTCACCCACTTTGAGCCTGTATCAGTCATTGGCATATTTATCAATCTACAAGAGAAAGACATAGTCACTGCCCTGCAGTGCCTCACAGTCTAGCTGGGGACACAAGACATATGAAAGGGTGAGATACCAAAGGAAATTTCACAAAATATTAAACTCATTATATGGAGAGTAAGTTCTGTAATGGATCAGAGGATGGAGATGAAGTCCCATAGATAAGGCCAGAAGGGCTTCCCAGAAGAAGTGGAATTCAAACTGGACTTTGATAGATAATTGGTGTTTAAATAAGCCAAGAAAACAAGGAGAAATCTTTTCAGGGGGCCAGATAATAAGTGATCAGATGCAGTAGGTGTAGAATGAGATGAATGGAAAATGAAACTGGTTTGGGAAGAGGAAAAAAAAAGTATGATAAGAGCTTTTTTGCCAGAGGGCTAATTGTAGCAACTCAGTGCACCACAATGATTAAAGTCAAATTTTAGTCATAGAAAGAAAGTGAAAGTCACTCAGTCGTGTCCGACTCTTTGCAACCCCATGGACTAGTCCATGGAATTCCCCGGGCCAGAATACTGGAATGGGTAGCCTTTCCCTTCTCTAGGGGATATTCCCAACCCAGGGATTGAACCCAGGTCTCCTGCATTGCAGGCAGGTTCTTTACCAACTGAGCCACAAGGAAATTTTAGTCATGGTCACTGTCTATTTGTCTGTATGATCAGCTCATTATCTTTCTCCTTTTTGGACTAATATTCCTCAGTCTTTCACCTCATTTGCTTCATTTCTCCTTAAGGTACCCAAGTACCTTTTTGATTAATCTCTCAAATGACTCCTAGATTATTTGCCATTTCACTGGGTCACATGGCCTTCTTGCATCACTCCTTCTCTGAACTCTAGCCTAACTGACCTACTTCAGCTTCCTAGAATGATATATGATCCTTCACACCATAGCCCTTTCTACACATTAGTCCCCTTGCCTGTAACACTCTCCCTCTCTCTAGCTTCTCCTTCACCAAGGTAATTCCTACTCTTCCTTCAGAATTTATCACAGTAATCATTGTCTTCAGGGAACATTTCCTTATCCCTAGTTCAGGTTACATATAATTATTATATGTTCTTACAGCATTATGGACCTTTGGTTCAGTGTATTCATCACAGGTATAAGTTTATAAGATGTGGCAATTTTCTTTTACTTGTATGATAATTTGATTGTCAGTCTCTCCCAACTGCAAACTCCAAGAAGATAGGGTCTATATCTGCTTAATTCATGTTCTCAAAAACTCTTAGGTAGAGCAGTAACATTTCTTGTTTTATTTTCTTATTTTACTCATTAGCTGAAAACCTGTGTCATTTCATCCTTTACAAACAAGTCCACATCAAGGTGTTATTTTACAACAAAGGGTACAAACATATAAATAAAAAGTCCTATTAACAAGAAAGTACTAAAGCTTATCCACTACCATCTCCTTTGGCTTGCATCTCAAAATCCTCACTGTGATCCTGGCTCTGCTTGCTCTAATATTTGTAAGGTGGAAGGGGGAAAATTAAAGCTTTCCAAGATGTTTCCCAACCAGTTTATAGCCCACACAACTTAACCCAAAAAGTCCTTTTAAAAATGCCTTCATTTAGTTGCTGATGTCTTTGCTACTGGGAGGTAAGTGATGAATATGCAGCTGAAAAAAGTGCTTTCAGAACTACCTGGGAGGGTGTAAATTTCATTTTATCTGAATAGAGAATAACAAAATATGACAAAATTCCAACTGGGAATTTACACACTAGGGAAAGAACAGTCAGATGCTAAGATCTAAACATCATAAACCCAAATCACTTCTTTTCTGCCAAGAATATCAAACGACTAGGTGAATTCACCCCAAATTCTAAGACTCAAAACTATGCTAGTTTCCTTAGAAAGAAACAGTACAGATGTAACCAAAGGATTTTTACTATGTCTATGGCTTAGGGTCCCACTACAATTTTGATGACTCTTATATTCTCTAAATGAACACAGTACCTTTATAAACCTGGGCAGTGTTCCAGGAAGAGAGGTCATTTAATTACTTATTTTGCATTAATTAGCGGATGTCTTGAAACTTTTAATAAAACAAAGGCAAGATCCTGAATCTTACAGACTTTCTTCTTAATACAGTCTTTTTTTGCTTCAGTGGGAGGAAAGGACCACGGGTTAAGTTCCAAACCAGTTCATAACACTGGACACTACATCACTGAAAGGGCAGAAAATATTTTTTTCGGTCATAGTCCCTGGAAGATTTTTTAACTCATCCTTCACACTGGAGCAGCATGACCTCTTAGTACTTACTCTGGCAACTGGGATTTCCTTCTCATTTAACTGAAGAGGCTTAGATAATAGCAAGATTCCGTTGCTATAGGCAGGGTTGATGGTTGAAGAAAATGAACGTTTTATCCAGTAAGCTTTGTAAAGCACTCAGAAGACTTGAATACTTAGTATGGGTTAGAAAAACGTCAGTTCAGTTCAGTCACTCAGTCCTGTCCGACTCTTTGTGACCCCATGAATCGCAGCACGCCAGGCCTCTGTGTCCATCACCAACTCCCGGAGTTCACTCACACTCACATCCATTGAGTCTGTGATGCCATCCATNAGGGATTGTGGGCAGGAGGAGAAGGGGATGACCGAGGATGAGATGTCTGGATGGCATCACGGACTCAATGGACGTGAATCTGAGTGAACTCCGGGAGTTGGTGATGGACAGGGAGGCCTGGCGTGCTGCGATTCATGGGGTCGCAAAGAGTCGGACACAACTGAGCAACTGAACGGAACCAATGCTTCAACGCTTCTTTTTAATGATGTAGCCATTACTTTTTAATGACATTGATGAACTTACTCACAGGTTTAAAAATTCATGGATCTAGATCTGCCAGTATGAGACCTTAAAGGAAGGAGGTGGGAGGAGGGTTCAGGATGGAGGACACATGTATACTCATGGTTGATTCATGTCAAAGTATGACAAAAACCACTACAATATTTTAAAGTAATTAGCCTCCAATTAAAACAAATTAATTAATTTTTTTAAAAATCACAGGCTAACTCTCAAAGGCATAAGGAAAAAATTGACTAACCTAAGACAAAAAAGGTAACAAATAACAAAGCCAAATTAAAATGCAAGTATTTTTTATGTTAGTGTAAATCTGAAGTAGATTTGATAAATTAATATAAATATTGGAAACCCAGGAAGAAACACTAAGAAAACACTCAAAAATATTGTAGAAATCTTTAAAACAATTGGAAAAGGTATACTAGAAAATAGCCATTCAAAACAAAGAGAAATAGTAAATAAGGAACACAAGACAAACATATTCATGAGCTGTATAGAAAATAAAAAGCAAAATGGTATCAGAATTCAACTATAACAATAATAACATTAAGTAGAATAGATTAAACAATCCAAGCATAAGGCAAAGAAAAGATTATTATAAACTGTATTTAAAAGTAGGATCCAGGGTTATCGTTACCATCTTTCTAAATTCCATATATATGCCAGACAGCAAAAGAGACACAGATGTACAGAATAGTCTTTTGGACTCTGTGGGAGAGAGAGAGGGTAGGATGATTTGGGAGAATAGCATTGAAACATTTGTAATATCGTATAAGAAATGAATCTCCAGTCCAGGTTCGATGCATTATACAGGATGCTTGAGGCTAGTGCACTGGGATAACCCAGAGGGATGGCACAGGGAGGAAGGTGGGAGGGGGGTTCAGGATGGGAACACGTGTACACCCGTGGTGGATTCATGTTTATGTATGACAAAACCAATACAGTAATGTAAAGTAAAATAAAGTAAAAATAAAAATTAAAAAAAAAAAGAAAATAAGCATGGCCCCTGCACAAAGATGGCACACACATACACACACACACACAAATATATATATATATATAGGATTCAACAATATACTGTCTATAAAGCATACACTTTACATCAAAAACATAAATAGCTTGATGGTAGCTTAGGTTGTTTCTATATCATGGAAATTGTAAGTAATATTGCTATGAACATCAAGGTGTATGTATCTTTTCAAATTAGTGTTTTTGTTTTATTTAGATATTGTTAAATCATATGAGGTGGAATTGCTGGATCATATGGGAGTTATAATTTTAGTTTTTTGAAGAACCCTCATACTGTTTTCCATGGTGGCTGCACCAATTTTCATCTCACTAATTGTGCATTAGGATTCCCTTTTCACTGCATCCTTGATAACATTTGTTATTTGTAGCCTTTTTAATGATTGTCACTCTAAGAAGTGTGAAGTGATGGCTCATTGTGGGTTTGTTTGTTTGCTTGATTTATTTATTTTTCATTGAAGGATAATTGCTTTACAGAATTTTGCTGTTTTCTGTCAAACCTCAACATCGATCAGCCATAGAGATACATATATCACCTCCTTTTGAAGTTCCCTCCCATCTCCCTCCCCATCCCACCCCTCTAGGTTGATACTGAGCCCCTGTTCAAGTTTCCTGAGCCATACAGCAAATTCCCATTGGCTATCTATTTTACATATGGTGATGTAAGTTTCCATGTTATTCTTTCCATACATCTCACCCTCTCCTCCCCTCTCCCCATGTCCATAAGTCTATTCTCTATGTCTGCTTCTCCACTGTTGCCCTGTAAGTAAATTCTTCAATACCATTTTTTTAGATTCTGTATATAAGTGTTAGAAAACAGTATTTATCTTTCTCTTTCTCACTCACTTAACTCTGAATAATAGGTTCCAAGTTCATCCACCAAGTATGGAGATTCCTTAAAAAACTAGGAGTAAAACCACCATATTACCCAGCAACCCCACTCCTAGGCATAAACCCTGAGGAAACCAAAATTGAAAGAGACACATGTATCCCATTGTTCATTGCAGCACTATTTACAATAGCTAGAACACGGAAGGAATGATGCTAAAGCTGAAACTCCAGTACTTTTGCCACCTCATGTGAAGAGTTGACTCATTGGAAAGGACTCTGATGCTGGAAGGGATTGGGGGCAAGAGGAGAAGGGGACGACAGAGGATGAGATGGCTGGCTGGCATCACCAACTCGATGGACGTGAGTTTGAGTGGACTCCGGGAGTTGGTGATGGACAGGGAGGCCTGGCATGCTGCAATGCATGGGGTCACAAAGATTCGGACACAACTGAGTGACTGAACTGAACTGAACTGAGAACATGGAAGCAACCTAGATGTCCATTGACAGATGAGTGGATAAAGAAGTTGTGGTATATATACACAATTGAAAATTACTCAGCTATCAAAAGGAACACATTTGAGTCATTGTGGTTTTGATTTGTGTTTCTCTGATGACTAATGATGTTGAATATACTTTCATGCGCCCATGGCCAACAGTATGTCTTCTTTTGAAAAATTATTTAGGTCTTTTGCCTATTTTTTAATTAGGTTGTTTGTTTGTTTGTTTTTACTATTTTGTGGGCTGATTGTATATGTTAACCCCTTTTCAGTCATATGATTTGCAAACATCTTCTCTCATTCAATATGTTGTCTTTCTGTATTGTTGATAATTTCCTTTTCTGTGCAAAAACTTTTAAGTTTAATTAGGTCCCATTTGTTCATTTTTGCTTTTGTTTCCTTTGTCTAGGGAGACAGATGCAAAAAAAAGTACTTCTATGACTTATATGAAAGTGTTCTGACTATGTTCCCTTCTAGGAGTCTTCTCCAACACCACAGTTCAAAAGCATCAATTTTTCAGTGCTCAGATTTCTTCACAGTCCAATTCTCACATCAATACACGACCACTGGAAAAACCAAGCCTTGTCTAGACATGAGTTTGAGTGAACTCCGGGAATTGGTGATGGACAGGGAGGCCTGGCATGCTGTGATTCATGGGGTCACAAACAGTCGGAAACGACTGAGTGACTGAATTGAACTGAACTGATCCTTCTTGAATACAGATGCAAAAACCTTTCAAAAATACTAGTGAATCTAATCTAGCAACATATAGAGAGGACTTATATATCATAACCAAGTAGAACCTCCCCTAGGAATATAAAGTTGTTTCAATATATGAAAAATCAAACTAATTTATCATTTAAATAGAAAAAAGGACAAACCACATGATCATCTCAATGTATGTTACAAAAGCATTTGACAAAATACAATAGCCTTTCAAAGTAAAATCACTGAAAAAACTAGGACAGAAGGGAAAGTCTTTAACATGATAAAGGACAGCTATGTAAAACCTGTTAACATCATACTCAATGGTGAAAGAATAAAAATTTTCTCACTAAGATTAGAAACAAATCAAAGATGATAGATTTTTACCACTTTTATTAAACATAATACTGGAAATTCTAACCAGAGCACTTAGACAAGGAAAACAAACCAAAGACATCCAAACTGAAAAGGAAGAAGTAAAACTGTCTCTGTTCACAGATAATGTGATGTTATATATAAACAAATCCCAAGGAGTCCAAAAAATAGCTATTAGATATAGTAAATAAGGTCAGCAAGGTTGCAGAATATACAATCAATATACAAACTCAGTTGAGTTGTTATACATCAGTAATGAACAATATGAAAAGGAAATAAAGAAAATAATGCCATTTATAATACCAACAAAATCAATAAAACACTTGAGAATAAATATAACAGAAATGCAAGACTTACATGCTGATAATTATACATAAATATATTTATATGCTGCTAAGTCGCTTCAGTCGTGTCCGACTCTGTGCGACCCCATAGACGGTAGCCCACCAGGTTCCCCCATCCCTGGGATTCTGCAGGCAAAAACACTGAAGTGGGTTGTCATTTCCTTCTCCAAAATATATTGTGTATTATTATAAATATATATGATAGTATGTAAATAATGGAAAGAGAGCTATGTTTATGGTTTGGATGACAATATTTTTAGGATAGTAATATTCCTCAAATTGGGTTATAGATTCAAAGCATTTTCTATCAAAATTCCAGTTGGCCTCTTTGTAGAAAATGATAAATTAAAAATCATATGAAAATGCAAGGTACTCAAAATAGCCAAAATAATCTTTTAAAAAATAACAAAATTTTCAGACTCATACCTAACCAATTTTAAAGCTTAATACAAAGCTAGATTAAATCAAGATTGTGTGGTACTGGTTCTATAAGAATAGACTGACACATAGATCAATAAAATAAAAGAATCCAGAAATAAACTCACATCATTATGTCAATTTTTATTTGACAAGGGCACTAAAGACAATTAAATGGAGAAAGAATATGTTTTCACATATGGTAGTACGCCAACTGGATATAAGGATGGCTCTCAAAAGAATGGCTTTAGACTTCTACCTCACACCAAAGACAGTGCAAAAATTAACCTAAAGTGAGCCACCTACCTAAAATTAAGAGTAAAATTAGAAAACTCTTACAAAAATAAGCTTAAATCTTCAAGATGAGGAGTTAGACAATGATATCTTAGTTAAAATATAAAACTCAAGACCTATTACAGGTTGAGAATTTCAGTCCAATTCAGTCATCCAGTCATACCCAACTCTTGTGATGCCATGGATTGCAGCATGCTAGGCTTCCCTGTCAGTCACCAACTCCCAGAGCTTGCTCAAACTAATGTTCATTGAGTTGGTGATGCCATCCAACCATTTCACCTCTGTCGTCCACTTGTTCTCTTGCCTTCAGTCTTTCCCAGCATCAGGGTCTTTTCCAGTGAGTCAGTTCTTTGCATCAGGTGGTCAAAGTATTGGAGCTTCAGCATCTCTCCTGCCAATGAATATTCTAATTTCCTAAAGGACTGATTTCCTTTAGGATTGACTGATTTGATCTCAGTGCAGATCATAGGACTCAAGAGTCGTCTCCACACCACAGTTCTAAAGCATCAATTCTTCAGTGCTCAATCTTCTTTATAGTCAAACTCTCACATCCATACAAGACTACTGGAAAACCATAGATAGCTTTTATTAGATGGACATTTATTGTCAAAGTAATATCTCTGCTTTTTATTTTGCTGTCTAGGTTGGTCATAAGTTTTCTTCCAAGGAGCAAGCATCTTTTAATTTCATGGCTGCAGTCACCATCTGCACAGATTTTTGAGACCCCCAAATAAAGTCTGTCACTGTTTCCATTGTTTCCCATCTATTTACCATGAAGTGATGAGACCAGATGCCATGAAGTTAGTTTTATGAATGTTGAGTTTTAAGCCAATGTATTCACACTCCTCTTTCACTTACATCAAGAGGCTTTTTTAGTTCTTCTTCACTTGCTGATATAAGGGTGGTGTCATCTGCATAAAGGCAGAGGAACCAGAGATCAAATTGCCAACATCCACTGGATCATGGAAAGAGCAAGAGAGTTCCAGAAAAACATCTATTTCTGCTCTATTGACTATGCCAAAGCCTTTGACTGTGTGGATCACAATAAACTGTAGAAAATTCTGAAAGAGATGGGAATACCAGACCACCTAACCTGCCTCTTGAGAAATCTGTATGCAGGTTAGAAAGCAACAGTTAGAACCGGAGATTGAACAACAGACTGGTTCCAAATAGGAAAAGGAGTACATCAAGGCTGTATATTGTCACCCTGCTTACTTAACTTATATGCAGAGTACATCATGAGAAATGCTGGAATGGAAGAAACACAAGTTGGAATCAAGATTGCCAGGAGAAATATCAATCACCTCAGATATGCAGATGACACCACCCTTATGGCAGAAAGTGAAGAGGAGCTAAAAAGCCTCTTGATGAAAGTGAAAGAGGAGAGTGAAAAAGTTGGCTTAAAGCTCAACATTCAGAAAACGAAAATCATGGCATCTGGTCCCATCACTTCATGGGAAATAGATGGGGAAGCAGTAGAAACAGTGTCAGACTTTATTTTTGGGGGCACCAAAATCACTGCAGATGGTGACTGTAGCCATGAAATTATAAAACGCTTACTCCTTGGAAGAAAAGTTATGACCATCCTAGATAGCATATTCAAAAGCAGAGACATTACTTTGCCGACTAAGGTCCGTCTAGTCAAGGCTATGGTTTTTCCTGTGGTCATGTATGGATGTGAGAGTTGGACTGTGAAGAAGGCTGAGCGCAGAAGAATTGATGCTTTTGAAACTAGATAGCATATTCAAAAGCAGAGACATTACTTTGCCGACTAAGGTCCGTCTAGTCAAGGCTATGGTTTTTCCTGTGGTCATGTATGGATGTGAGAGTTGGACTGTGAAGAAGGCTGAGCGCAGAAGAATTGATGCTTTTGAAATGTGGTGTTGTGCAGAAGACTCTTGAGAGTCCCTTGGACTGCAAGGAGATCCAACCAGTCCATTCTGAATGAGATCAACCCTGGGATTTCTTTGGAAGGAATGATGCTAAAGCTGAAGCTCCAGTACTTTGGGCACCTCATGTGAAGAGTTGACTCATTGGAAAAGACCCTGATGCTGGGAGGGATTGGGGGCAGGAGGAGAAGGGGATGACCGAGGATGAGATGGATGGATGGCTTCACGGACTCAATGGATGTGAGTCTGAGTGAACTCCGGGAGTTGGTGATGGACAGAGAGGCCTGGCGTGCTGCAATTCATGGGGTCGCAAATAGTCGGACACGACTGAGCGACTGAACTGAACTGAACTGAACTGAACTGAATCTTGATTCCAGCTTATGCTTCATCCAGCCTGGCATTTTGCATAATGTATTCTGCACATAAATTAAATAAGCAAGGTGACCATATACAGCCTTGACATACTCTTTTCCCAGCTTGGAACCAGTCTGTTGTTTCATGGCCAGTTCTAACTGTTGCTCTTGACCTGTATACAAATTTCTCAGGAGGCAGATCAGGTGGTCTGGTATTCCCATCTATTTAAGAATTTTCCAGTTTGTTGTGATCTATACAGTCAAAGGCTTTGGCATAGTCAATAAACCAGAATTAGATGTTTTTTCTGGAACTCTCTTGCTTTTTTGATGATCCACGTTATTTTGGCAATTGAAAATTTGATTGAGAATTTGCACTTACTCAAAATCAAAGATTTTGATAAAAAAAAAACAATGTACAAAATTATAGAAAATATTTCCTGATTATATATCTGGTGTGAGGTTAGTATGCAGAGAACAGAATGAACTCTTACAATTCAAGAGGAAACAAGACAACAGCTCAATTTAAAAACTGGGAAAATTATAGGAATAGATGTTTACCCAAAGATAACTAACTGACCAATAAGCACATGAAAATGTGCTCACATCACTATTTATGCAAGTCAAACCCATAATGAGATATCACCTTACAACTGTTAGGATAGCTATTATGAGAAGAAGAAAAAAAGTATTGGACAAATCATAGGAATGCAAAATGATGCAGCCAGTATGGAATACAGTATGGAAGTTCTTTAAGATGCTTAAAAAAGAACTATCATTGTTGTTAGGGATCCCTTGGTGGCTCAGACAATAAAGAATCCACCTGCAATGTGAGAGAACTCGGTTCGATCCCAGGTTTGGGAAGATCCCCTGGAGAAGAGCATGACAACCCACTCCAGTATTCTTGCCTGGAGAATCCCCATGTACAGAGGAGCCTGGCGGGCTACAATCCATGGGGTCTCAAAGAGTTGGACACTACTGAGTGACTAATCACATCATTGTTGTTTTTCAGTCTCTCAGTTGTATCCAAATCTTTGAAACCCCATGGAAGCCAGGCTTCCTTGCCATTCAACATTTACTGGATTTTGCTCAAACTCATGTACATTGAGTCAGCGATGCCATCCAACCATCTCATCCTCTGTCGTTCCCTTCTCCTGCCTTCAATCTTTCCTGGCATCAGGGTCTTTTTCAATGAGTCAGCTCTTCCCATCAGGTGGCCAAAGTATTAGAGCTTTGGCATCAGTCCTTCCAATGAATATTCAGGATTTGTTTTGTTTAGGATTGATTGGTTTTATCTCCTTGCAGTCCAAGGGATTCTCAAGAGTCTTCTCCAGCACCCCAGTTCAAAGGCATCAATTTCTTGGCACTTAGCCTTTTTTATTGTCCAGCTCTCAAATCCATACATTACTACTGTAGATAACAAAGGTTTGACTATACGGACCTTTGTTGGTAAAGTAATGTCTCTACATTTTAATATGCTGTTTAGGTTTGTCATTGCTTTTCTTCCAAGGAGCAAAAGTCGTTTAATTTAATGGCTGAGTCATCATTCACAGTAATTTTGGAGACCAAGAAAATAAAGTCTGTCACTGTTTCCATTGTTTCTCATCTATTTGACACGAAGCAATGGAACCAGCTGCCATGATCTTTGTTTTTTGAATGTTAAGGGTTTTTATTTATTTTAATTGGAGGCTAATTACTTTATAAGATTGTATTGGTTTTGCCATACATTGAGATGAATCAGCCATGAGTGTACATCTGTTCCCCAACCTGAACCCCCCTCCTGCATCCCTACCCATCCCATTCCTCTGGGTCATCCCAGTGCACCAGCCCCAAGCATCGTGTATCATGCTTCGAACCTGGACTGGTGATTTGTTTCACATATAATATACATGTTTCGAAGCCATTCTCCCAAATCATCTGACCCTCGCCCTCTCCCACAGAGTCCGTAAGCCTGTTCTATACATCTGTGTCTCTTTTGCTGTCTCGCATACAAGGTTATCGTTACCATCTTTCTAAATTCCATATATATGGGTTAGTATACTGTATTTGTGTTTTTCTTTCTGGTTTACTTCACTCTGTATAATAGGCTCCACTTTCATCCATCTCATTAGAACTGATTTAAATGCATTCCTTTACATTTACATATATTTTTACATTTACATATATTTACATTTACATATATTTTTACATTTACATATATTTTACATATATGTGGTACATATACCACAGCTTTCTTATCCATTCGTTTCCTAATGGGCATCTAGGTTGCTTCCATGTCCTGGCTATTATAAACAGTGCTGCGATGAACACTGAGGTACATGTGTCTCTTTCAATTCTGGTTTCCTCAGTGTGTATGCCCAGCACTGGGATTGCTGGGTCATAAGGAAGTTCTATTTCCAGTTTTTTAAGGAATCTCCACACTGTTCTCCATAGTGGCTGTACTAGTTTGCATTCCTACCAACAGTGTAAGAGGGTTCCCTTTTCTCCACACCCTCTCCAGCATTTATTGCTTGTAGCCTTTTGGATTGCAGCCATTCTGACTGGCATGAAATAGTAACTCTTGTGGTTTTGATTTGCATTTCTCTAATAATGAGTGATGTTGAGCATCTTTATATGTGTTTGTTAGCCATCTGTATGCCTTCATTGGACAAATGTCTGTTTAGTTCTTTGGCCCATTTTCAGATTGGGTCATTTATTTTTCTGGAATTGAGTTGCAGGAGTTGCTTGTATATTTTTGAGATTAATTCTTTGTCAGTTGCTTCATTTGCTATTATTTTCTGCCATTCTGAAGGCTGTCTTTTCATCTTGCTTATAGTTTCCTTTGTTGTGCAGAAGCTTTTCATTTTAATTATATTCCATTTATTTATTTTCACTTTTATTGCCAATATTCTGAGAATTGGGTCATAGAGGATCCTGCTGTGATATATGTCAGAGAAGGTTTTGCCTATGTTCTCCTCTAGGAGTTTTATAGTTTCAGGTCTTTTGTTTAGATCTTTAATCCATTTTGAGTTTATTTTTGTGTATGGTGTTAGGAAGCGTTCTAGTTTCATTCTTTTTTTTAATTATTTTTTTATTTTTTAGATTGTTTTGCTTTACAATACTGTATTCATTTTTCTATATTGATCTGTTTTCCCAGCACCACTTGTTAAAGCGATTGTCTTTTCTCCATTGCATATTCTTGCCTCCTTTGTCAAAGATAAAGTGTCCATAGGTGTGTGGCTTTATCTCTGGGCTTTCTATTTTATTCCATTGTATATTTCTGTCTTTGTGCCAGTACCATACTGTCTTGATGACTGTGGCTTTGTAGTAGAGCCTGAAATCAGGCAGGTTAATTCTTCCAGTTCCATTCTTCTTTCTCAAGATTGCTTTGGCTATTCGAGTTTTTTTGTATTTCTATACAAATTGTGAAATTATTTGTTCTAGCTCTGTGAGAAATACCATTGGTAGCTAAATAGGGATTCCACTGAATCTATAGATTGCTTTGCGTAGTATACTCATTTTCACTATAATGATTCCTCCGATCCATGAACATGATATATTTATCCATCTGTTAGTGTCCTCTTTGACTTTTTTCAGCAGTGTTTAAAGTTCTCTATATATAGGTCTTTTGTTACTTTAGGTAGATATATTCCTAAGTATTTTATTCTTTTCATTGCAATGGTGAATGGAATTGTTTCCTTAATTTCTCTTTCTGTTTTCTCATTGTTAGTGTATAGGAATGCAAGATATTTCTGTGTGTTGATTTTATATCCTGCCACTTTACTATATTCATTGATTAGTGCTAGTAATTTTCTAGTGGAGTCTTTAGAGTTTTCTATGGAGATGATCATGTCATCTGCAAACAGTGAGAGTTTTACATCTTCTTTTCCAATTTGGATTCATTTTATTTCTTTTTCTGCTCTGATTGCTGTGGCCAAATCTATGTTGAATAGTAGTAGTGAAAGTTGGCACCCTTGTCTTGTTCCTGACTTTAGGGGAAATGCTTTCAATTTTTCACCATTGAGGATAATGTTTGCTATGGGTTTGTCATGCTGTTTCTTCTGCTACTGCTGCTGCTAAGTCACTTCTGTTGTGCCCAACTCTGTGCGACCCCATACACTGCAGTCCACTAGGCCCCCTGTCCCTGGAACTCTCCAAGCAAGAACAATGGAGTGGGTTGTCATTTCTTTCTCCAGTACATGAAAGTAAAAATTGAAAGTGAATTCGCTCAGTCATGTCCGACTCTTTGGGACCCCATGGACTGTAGCCTACCAGGCTCTTTCGTCTATGGGATTTTCCAGGCAAGACTACTGGAGTGGGTTAACATTTCCTTCTCCAGTGGGTTTGTCATATATAGCTTTTGTTATATTGAGGTATGTTCCTTCTATTCCTGATTTCTGGAGGTGTTTTTTTCTTTTTCTTTTTTTTTTTTATCATAAATGGATGTTGAATTTTGTCAAAGGCTTTCTCTGCATCTATAGAGATAATCATATGGCTTTATTTTTCAACTTGTTGCATCGATTGATTTGTTATATTGCATCGATTTATTTGCAGATATGGACGAATCCTTGCATCCCTGTGATAAAGCCCACTTGGTCATGATTTATGATCTTTTTAATATGTTGTGGATTCTGTTTGTTAGAATTTTGTTAAGGATTTTTGCATCTATGTTCATCAGTGATATTGACCTGTAGTTTTCTTTTCTGTGTGTCTTCTTTGTCAGGTTTTGGTGTTAGGGTGATGGTGGCCTCATAGAATTAGTTTGGAAGTTTACCTTCCTCTGCAATTATCTGGAAAATTTTGAGTAGGATAGGTGTTAGCTCTTCTCTAAATTTTTGGTAGAATTCAGCTGTGAAGCTGTCTCATCCTGGGCTTTTGTTTGCTCGAAGATTTCTGATTACAGTTTCAATTTGTGTGCCTGTGATTGGTCCCTTAAGATTTCCTATTTCTTCCTGGCTCAGTTTTGGCAAGTTATACTTTTCTAAAAATTTGTCCATTTCTTCCAAGTTGTCCATTTTATTGGCATATAATTGCTAATAGTAGTCTCTTATGATCCTTTGTATTTCTGCGTTGTCTGTTGTGATCTCTCCATTTTCATTTCTAATTTTATTGATTTGATTTTTCTCCCTTTGTTTCTTGATGAGTCTGGCTAATGGTTTGTCAATTTTATTTATCCTTTCAAAGAACCAGCTTTTGGCTTTGTTGATTTCAGCTATGGTCCCTTTTGTTTCTTTTCCATTTATTTCTGCCCTAATTTTTAAGATGTCTTTCCTTCTACTAACCCTGGGGTTCCTCAGTTCTTCCTTTTCTAGTTGCTTTAGGTGTAAAGTTAGGTTATTTATTTGACTTTCTTCTTGTTCTTTGAAGTATGCCCCTATTGCTATGAACCTTCCCCTTAGCATTGATTTTACAATGTCCCATAGGTTTGGGGTTGCTGTGTTTTCATTTTCATTCGTATCTGTGTATATTTTGATTTCTTTTTTTATTTCTTCTGTGATTTGTTGGTTATTCAACAACGTGTTGTTCAGCCTCCATATGTTAGAATTTTTAGTAGTTTTTCTCCTGTAATTGAGATCTGCATTGTGGTCATTAAGGTGCTTGGAATGATTTCAATTTTTTTGAATTTACCAAGGCTAGATTTATGGCCAGGATGTCATCTATTCTGGAGAAGGTTCTGTGTGCACTTGAGAAAAAGGTAAAATTCATTGTTTTGGGGTGAAATGTCCTATAGACATCAATTGAGTTTAACTAGTCTATTTTATCATTTAAAATTTGTGTTTCTTTGTTAATTTTCTGTTTAGTTGATCTATCCATAGGTGTGAGTGGGCTATTAAAGTCTCCCACTATTATTGTGTTATTGTTAATTTCCCCTTTCATACTTGTTAGCATTTTTCTTACATATTGCAGTGCTCCTATGTTGAGTGCATATATATTTATAATTGTTATATCTTCTTCTTGGATTGATCCTTTGATCATTGTTTAGTGTCCTTCTTTGTCTCTTTTCACACCCTTTGTTTTAAAGTCTATTTTATCTAATATGTATGAGTATTGCTATTCCTGCTTTCTTTTGGTCTCTATCTGTGTGGAATATCTTTTTCCAGCCCTTCACTTTCAGTCTGTATGTGTCTCTTGTTTTGAGGTGGTTCTCTTGTAGACAACATATATAGGGGTCTTGTTTTGTATTCATTCAGCCAATCTTTGTCTTTTCATTGGGGCAATCAACCCATTTATATTTAAGGTAATTATTGATAAGTATGATCCCATTGCTATTTACTTTATTGTTTTGGGTTAGAGTTTATACACCTTTTTCTGTTTCTTGTCTAGAGAAGATCCTTTAGCATTTGTTGGAGAGCTGGTTTGGTGGTGCTGAATTCTCTCAGCTTTTGCTTGTCTGTAAAGCTTCTGATTTCTCCTTCATATTTGAATGAGATCCTTGCTGGGTACAGTAATCTGGGCTGTAACTTATTTTCTTTCATCATTTTAAGTATGTCCTGACATTTCCTCTTGGCCTGAAGAGTTTCTATTGAAAGATCAGCTGTTATCATTATGAGAATCCCCTTGTGTGTTATTTGTTGTTTTTCCATTCCTGCTTTTAATATTTGTTCTTTGTGTTTGATCTTTGTTAATTTGGTTAATATGTGCTTGGGGTGTTTGGCCTTGGGCTTATCCGTTTGAGACTCTCTGGGTTTCTTGGACTTGAGTGATTATTTCCTTACCCATTTTAGGGAAGTTTTCAACTATTATCTCCTCAAATATTTCCTCATGGTCTTTCTTTGTGTCTCCTTCTTCTGGGACTCTTACGATTCGAATGTTGGTGCATTTAACATTTTTCTTTCTTCCCTCTCTGTTTCATTTATTTCCGCAATTCTATCTTCTACCTCACTTATCCTATCTTCTGCCTCCCTTATTCTACTCTTGGTTCCCTCTAGAGTGTTTTTTATTTCATTTATTGCATTATTCATTACATATTGACTCTTTTTTATTTCTTCTAGGTCCTTGTTAAACCTTTCTTACATCTTCTCGATCCTTGTCTCCAGGCTATTTATCTGTAACCCCATTTTGTTTTCAAGGTTTTGGATCATTTTCACTATCATTATTTGGAATTCTTTATCAGGTAGATTCCCTATCTCTTCCTCTTTTGTTTGATTTGGTAGTCATTTATCCTGTTCCTTTACTGGCTGGGTATTTCATTGCCTCTTCATCTTGTTTATATTGGGGTGTTTGGGGTAGCCTTTCTGTATTCTGGTAGTTTGTGAAGTTTTCTTTATTGTGAAATTTCCTCACTGTGGGTGGGATTGAATGAGTGGCTTGTCAAGGTTTCCTGATTACGGAATCTTGTGTCAGTGGTGTCAGTTGGTGGAGCTGGATTTCTTTTCTCTGGAGTGCAATAAAATGTCCAATAATGAGTTATGAGATGTCAGTGGGTTTGGAGTGACTTTGGGCAGCCTGTATATTGAAGCTCAGGGTTATGTTCCTGTATTGCTAGAGAATTTGCATGGTATGTCTTGCTCTGGAACTTGTTGGCAGTTGGGTGGTATTTGGTTTCAGTGTAGGTATGGAGGTGTTTGATGAGTTGCTATTGATTAATGTTCCCTGGAATCGAGAGTTCTCTGGTGTTCTCAGGTTTTGGACTTAAGCCTCCTGCCTCTAGTTTTCAGTCTTATTCTTACAGTAGTCTCAAGACTTCTCCACTATACAGCACCGATGATAAAACATCTAGGTTAATGATGAAAAGTTTCCCCCCAGTGAGGGACACCCAGAGAGGTTCACATAGTTACATGGAGAAGAGAAGAGGGAGGAGGGAGATAGAAGTAACCAGGAGGAAAATAGGGGGAATAAGAAAAGAAGAGGGCAAGCTCACCATTAATCACTTCTTTATGTGCTCTCCACAGTCTGGACAGCTCAGATGTTCACAGAGTTATACAGAGAAGAGAAGAAAAGAGAGAAGAAGGAGACAGAAGTGACCAGGAGGATAAAGGGGGGAATCAAAGGAGAGAGATAGATCCAGCCAGTAATCATTTCCCTAAGTGTTCTCCACAGTCCAGAACACACAAATAGATTCACCAAGTTGGGTAGAGAAGAGAAGGGTGAGGGAGGAGATAGAGGCGACCTGGTGGGAAAAAAGGAGAGTCCAAAGGGGGAGAGAGCAATCAAGCCAATAATCTACTCCAAAGCAAATATGAGTACTGAAGATTGGGTTCTTAAAAGTACAAAATTAATACAAATACCAAGCAAAGATTAAAACACTAGTGTAGAAGTTGGATTTCCAAAAATACAATATTAAAGAAAAAAACAAAGTCACAAAAATTATAAAATATATAGATATGAAGTTTGATTTTAAAAATAGGATCTTTTTTTTGCAAAGTAATAGTATGTTATAAAAATGAAAATGAAAGTAGTAATAGAGGACTTAAAATATATACATATATATATATATTTTATTTTAAAAATGATAATTGCAAAAATATATCTAGGACTTTCTCTGCCGTTCTTGTGGACAGTATGGGGTCAGTTCATTTTCAGATAGTTCCTTGATCTGACTTATACTTCTCAAGATCTATAGGCCTTTCCTATGTATTTGGTGCTAACTACAGGGTTTTAATCTATTGCACCTGTCATTTCCAAGGCGGTTCCCTCTGTTTTAGCTTCTGTTGCTGGTCTCTTCAGTGTCTCATTTCTTCCCATTCACTAGGTGGTGGTGGTGGTCACTTTTTAGGCTCCCTTGTTCAGTCATGCTTTGGGGAGGGAGGAAAACTGCAGACAAATAACACTGGCATATGCTTGCAGTGTCTCAGGACACTGGATTTGCCCCCACTCACAATGTGTGTGCTTTCCCTGTCTACACTGCTTAGGCTCTAGCCTGCTCTGCCAGGATCTTTCTGAGGCCAGCCCTGGGTTGTATGCGCTTCCCAGGTCTAAGCCGCTAAGGTTCAGGTACTTGGGTACTCTACAAAGGTGGAGACTTGGTTGGGCCTGCGTTTTGTGCTCTTCCCAGGTCCGACCAGCTCAGGGGACCAGGTGCTTGGTGAGTGCGGTCGTCCACAGTTGAAGGCTCCAATACATCACCTCTCCTGTCCCTGCTGCTCAGTTTTCTGGGTGTACAAGAAGGTGTACACAGCACAGGTGTGCCATGTGTCTCTTCTGGGGAGCTGATCTCTGGCTGTGACCATCCCAGTGGATGTCAACCATCCAGAATCCCAAGAAGTCTTGGTGAGCAACGAAGCCTCCTTGCTGTTTGTGAGATGATGCCTCTCTGGGGCCATGATTGCCCCCTTCTGGCTCTGGCTGCTCTCGCCTGCCTGTCTCCAGTGGGGGATGGGCTGGTCCACAGCTGGCTAGCTCTGCTCAGTCCTTTGTTCTGTGAGCAGGCCTGGTGATGTCTGAAGTTAAGGCTTGTCGTGGGATAGCTATCCCACAGTCTGGTTTGCTATCTCAAGTTAGTTCCCTCAGATTGCCCTCAGGGCATTCAAGCCCAGTCCTTACCCTAAGGAATGCAGCCCATGCCTCCCTGCCCAGCCCCCGCTTGCTAGTGGCGGATACAGGTGTTGTGCTGCTTCTCCACTAGGATTTAACTTTGGGCATGTTATTTGTGGGTTTTAATTATTTATTTATTTTTCTTCTCGATTATGTTGCCCTCTGAGGTTCCAAGGCTTGCCACAGACTTGCCAGTGAGAATGTTTCCTGGTGTTTGGAAACTTCTCTCTTTTTTAAGACTCCCTTCCCAGGACAGATCTCATCCCTACCTCTGTTGTCTCTCTTTTTATCTTTTATATTTTTTTCCTACCTCCTTTTGAAGACAATGGACTGCTTTTCTTGGTGTCTGATGTCCTCTGCCAGCATTCAGAAGTTGTTTTGTGGAATTTACTCAGCATTCAAATGTTCTTCTGATGAATTTGTGGGGGAGAAAGTGGTCTCATCATCCTATTCTTCTGCCATATTAGGACCATCCCCCTTTCCTAATTTTGAACCAGGCTGTTATTCCATGTCCAGTTCTAACTGTTGCTTCTTGACCTGCATACACATTTCTCAGGAGGCAATTAAAGTGATCTGGTTTTCCCATCACTTTAAGAGTTTTCCACAGTTGGCTGTGATCCACACATCCAAGTGTTTTACTGCAGCCAGTGAAGCATAAGTACATGTTTTTCTGGAACTCTCTTGCTTTTTCTAGGATCCAACAGATGTTGGTGATTTGATCTCTGGTTCCTCTACCTTTTCTAAATGCAGCTTGAACATCTGAAAGTTCACGGTTCATATACTATTGAAACCTCCATTGAGGAATTTTGAGCATTTCTGTGTTAGCATGTGAGATGATTGCATTTATGTGGTAGTTTGAACATTCTTTGGCATTGCCTTTCTTTGAAATTAGAATGAAAACTGACTTTTCCCAGTCCTGTGGCCACTGCTGAGTTTTCCAAATTTGCTGTCATTGTGAGTACAGCACTTTCACAGCAACATCTTTTAGGATTTGAAATAGCTCAGCTGGAATTCCATCACCTCCACTAGCTTTGCTCATAGTGATGCTTCCTAAAGCACACTTGACTTCTCACTCTGGGATTTCTGACTCTAGGTGAGTGATGACACCATCACGGTTATCTGGGTCATGGTCTTTTTTGTATAGTTCTTCCATGTATTCTTGTCACCTTTTCTTAATGTCTTCTGCTTCTGTTAGGTCCATACCATTTCTGTTCTTTATTGTGCCTATCTTTGCATGAAATGTTCCCTTAGTATCTCTAATTTTCTTGACGAGATCTCTAGTCTGCCCACTCTATTGTTTTCCTCTGTTTCTTTGATCACTGTCAAAGGCTTTCTTAACTCTTTTCTTGTTCTTTGCAACTCTGCATTCAGATGGATATAGATTTCCATTCTCCTTTGTGTTTAGCTTTTCTTTCCTCAGCTATTTGTAAGGCTTCCCCAGACAACCATTTTGTCTTTTTCTTGGAGATGGTCTTGATCACTGCTTCCTGTACAATGTCATGACACTTGTCCATAGTTCTTCATGCACTCTGTCTATCAGATCTAATCCCTTGAATCTATTTATCATTTCCACTGTATAATTGTAAGGGATTTGATTTAGGTCATACGTGAAATGGTTCTAGTGATTTACCCTACTTCCTTCAACTTAAGTCCGAATTTTGCAATAAGGAGTTCATGATTTGAGCCACAGTCAGCTCCCTGTCTTGTTTTTGCTGACTGTATAGAGCTTCTTCATCTTTGGCTGCAAAGAATATAATCAATCTGTTTTCAGTATTGACTATCAAGTCCTTTGTGTTGTTGGAAGAGGGTGTTTGCTATGACCAGTGTGTTTTCTTGGTAAAACTATGTTAGCTTTTGTCCTGCTTCATTTTGTACTCCAAGGCCTAATCTGTCTGTTATTCCAGGTATCTCCTGACTTCCTACTTTTGTGTTCCAGTCCACTATGTTGAAAAGGACATCTCTTTGTGGTGTTAGTTTTAGTAGGTCTTGTAGGTCTTCATAGAACCATTCAACTTCAGCTTCTTTGGCATTAGTAGTTGGGGCATAGACTTGGATTACTGTAATACTGAATGGCTTGCCTTGGAAACAGAGATTATTCTGTCGTTTTTGAGATTATACACAAATACTGCATTTCAACTCTTTTATTGACTATGAGGGCTACTCCATTTCTTCTAAGTGATTCATGCCCACAGTAGTAAATATAATGGTCATCTGAATTAAATTATCCCATTCCAGTCCATTTTAGTTCTCTGATATGTTAGCTTTTGTCCTGCTTCATTTTGTACTCCAAGGCCTAATCTGTCTGTTATTCCAGGTATCTCCTGACTTCCTACTTTTGTGTTCCAGTCCACTATGTTGAAAAGGACATCTCTTTGTGGTGTTAGTTTTAGTAGGTCTTGTAGGTCTTCATAGAACCATTCAACTTCAGCTTCTTTGGCATTAGTAGTTGGGGCATAGACTTGGATTACTGTAATACTGAATGGCTTGCCTTGGAAACAGAGATTATTCTGTCGTTTTTGAGATTATACACAAATACTGCATTTCAACTCTTTTATTGACTATGAGGGCTACTCCATTTCTTCTAAGTGATTCATGCCCACAGTAGTAAATATAATGGTCATCTGAATTAAATTATCCCATTCCAGTCCATTTTAGTTCTCTGATTCTTAAAATGTTGATGTTAACTCTTGCCATCTCCTGTTTGACCACTTCCAATTTGCCTTGATTCTGGACCTAACATTCCAGGTTCCTATATAATATTTTTCTTTACAGCATCGAACTTTACTTCTATCACCAGTCACATATACATGTGGGCATTGTTTTTGCTTTGACTCCACCACTTCATTTTTTCTGGAGTTATTTCTCCACTCTTCTCCAATAGTATATTGGGCTACTACCGACCTGAGGAGTTCATCTTTCAATGTCATATATTTTTGACTTTTTATACTGTTCATGGGGCTCTGAAAGCAAGAATAATGAAGTGGTTTGCCATTCCTTTCTCTAGTGGACCACGTTTTGTCAGAACTCTCCACTATGACCCGTCCATCTTGGTTGACCCTACATGGCATGGCTCATAGTTTCATTGAGTTAGACAAGTCTGTGCTTCTTGTGATGAGTTTGGTTAGTTTTCTGTGTTTGTGGTTTTCATTCTCTCTGCTCTCTGATGAATAAGGATAAGAGACTTATGGAACTGATGGAGAGACTGACTGTGAGGAAAACTGGGTCTTGTTCTGATGATATGGCCCATGCTTAGTAAATCTTTAATCCAACTTTCTGTTGATGGGCAGGGCTGTGTTCCCTCCCTGTTGTTTGGCCTGAGGTCAAAGTGTTGACACATTCCTCCACTGGAGACTTCTGGACACGCATATAAAAGTCTGACTCAGTCTTTTGTGGGGACACCGTTGCTTTCTCTTGGTTCCTGGTGTGCACAAGGTTTTGTTTGTGTCCTCCAAAAGTCTGTTTCCCTAGTCCTGTGGAAGTTCTGTAATCAAGTCCCACTGGCCTGCAAAGTCAGATTCCCTGGGGGTTCTTGTCTGCTTGGCAGCTATATGGTGGGGCTAATGGCAAACTCCTCCAAGAGGGCTTATGCTGCATGCTGTGTGACCCAGGTCTGCTGCAGTCAGAGCCACTGTCCCTGCTGCAGGCCACTGCTGACCTTTTTCTCCACAGGAGACACTCCAAGGCAGGCCTGGCTCAGTCTCTGTGGGGCTTTGGTCGTGGTGTACACAAGGTTTTGTTTGAGCTCTCTGGGTGTCTCTGGTTGGTATGGGGTTTGATTCTAAATGTGATTTTGCCTCTCCTACCGTCTTGTGTGTGGCCCAACTGGTAAAGAATCCGCCTGCAATATAGGAGACCTTGGTTCAATCCCTGGGTTGGGGAGATCCCCTGGAGAAAGGAAAGGCTACCCACTCCAGTATTCTGGCCTAAAGAATTCCATGGACTGTATAGTCCATGGGGTTGCAAAGAGTTGGACACAACTGAGCAGCTTTCAATTTCACCATCTACTTGGGGCTTCTCCTTTGCTTTCGGGTGTGGGGTACCTTTTTTTGGTGGGATTGAACATTCTTCTGTTGATGATTGTTCAGCAGCGAGTTTCAGTTTTGGAGTTCTTACTGGAGAAGATGACCACACGTCCTTCTACTCCACCAGCTTGAATAATATGGAACCCACAAGGGATTTCTGAAGCAAGGTCCTGGAACAGGTCATTACCATGTGCAGAGGCACAGCTATACATGGCAGCAGGTTTCACCCTGGGGTGAAGAATATAATCAATCTGATTTCAATATTGACCATCTGGTGATGTCCATGTGTAGAGTCATCTCTTGCATTGTTGACAGAGGGTGTTTGCTCTGACCAGTGTGTTCTCTTGGCAAAACTCTGTTATTTTCTTCCCTGCTTCATTTTGTACTCCAAGGTAAACTTGCCTATTACTCCAGATATCTCTTGACTACCAGCTTTTGTATTCCAGTCCCCTATGATGAAAAGTACATCTTTTTTGGATGTTAGTTCTAGAAGGTCTTCACTGAACTGTTCAACTTCATCTTCTCTGGCATTAGTGGTTGGTGCATAGACTTGGATTACTGTGATACTGTATGATTTTCCTTGGAACTGAACAGAGATTATTCTGTCATTTTTGAGATTGTACCCAAGTACTTCATTTTGGACTCCTTTGTTGACTAAGATGGCTACTCCATTTCTTCTAAGGGATTCTTGTCCACAGTAGTAGATATAATGGTCATCTGAATTAAATTCGCCCATGCCCGTCCTTTTTGGTTCACTGATTCCTAAAATGTTGATGCTCATTCTTGCCATCTCCTGTTTGACCACTTCCAATTTACTTTGATTCATGGACCTGACATTCCAGGTTCCTATGCAATATTGTTCTTTACAGCTTCAGACTTTACTTCTATGACCAGTCATATCCACAACTGGGTGTTGTTTTCACTTTGACTCAGCCTCTTCATTCTTTCTGGAGCTCTTTCTCCCTTTCTACTTCAGTCTTTTTCTTTATAGCTGTTTATGGGTAATGATAAAGAGTCTGCCTACAATGTTGGAGACCTGGGTTCAATCCCTGGGTTGGGAGGATACCCTGGAGAAGGAAATGGCAACCCACTCCAGTATTCTTGCCTGGAAAATCCCATGGATGGAGGAGCCTGGTAAGCTACAATCCATGGGGTTGCAAACAGTCAGACCGTACTGAGTGACTTCACTTTCACTTTCTGTTCTCCCTTTACTGAAAATATTTCCTTTTTCTCCACTATTTATTATTTTCGCTCTCTCAAAATTTCAGTTTAAGGATCATCTTTTATATTTGATTCTTGGTTAATGTACCTAAAAGTTTGTTTTTTGGCTTACTAAGCTTCAGTCCCATGGCTATTTAGTGTAGTAGTTAAGGCATAGACTCTTAACCCAAACTGCTTAAGTTTCAGTCTTAACTCTGCCACTTAGTACCTATGTGTTCAAGGTACCACTAAGTACCTTGAACAGGTTACTTAGCCTCTCTGTGATTTCACTTCCTTATTTACTAAAATATATTAATAATAATTGAATCTATAGTTTGTTGGAGGTTGAATGAGTTAATATTTTTCCGAGTACATATAATATGTGCTACATGAGCATTTGCTATCATTAATATGGCAGTTCTCAAAGCATACTTTGAGATTTTTCATGAGATGTTAAATTGTATAAATTCTAACTTCAAAAGAAACTGGTGGAAGGGGATTCAGGAAGAGTTCAAGAAGAGGGAAGGGAAAAGTTAGGAGAGGCAGTATACCATGTATCAAGATACAAAAATAGTATGTTTTGTTTTGTTTTGTTTTGTTTTGTTTTGTTTACCAATAAGAAAGCACTTTCTTCAGATATATTTAGTTGGCAATAGAGCCTCCAAGTGGAAATTTCTGGAGACAGTTTGAGAAACTGATTTGGAGCTCAGCTGCAATGTCAGGACTAGAATACAGATTTGAGAATTACTCTACAGAGAAAATACCTGAAGAATTGAGATTTCACCAAGGGAAATCACAGGGTACTAAGACTGACTTCTGGGAATTGTCTGCATTTAAGAAATGGGAGAAAGAAAAGAGAAAGAAGGAGTCATTGAAAAGATCAAGGAATATGCTGTGACTCCAAATTCACCAAATAGTTCCAAGAAAGCAAGGACAATCAGCAGTTCTTGTTAAATGATTAAGAACACTCTTGTTTTGCTTGAGTTTGGCAGTTAGGGCTAGTGAATAAGAGATCACTGATGATCTCCAGAGAACAAATTGGTAAAGCCACAGGATATAAAGAATGTAGAGGGTCATGAGGCAAGAAGTTTGGCAAATGAAATAACTAAGGAAGATAACGTTAAGAGAGTGACAGAGTCAAGTAAAAGATCTGAATTCACACCCAAAAGAGATAAGAGCTATGACACTTCCATCAATTAGCATTCCATCCTGTCTCAAAAAAATCTAATTATTTTCATTTGCATTAGTTGTATTCTGCAAACATCTGAATTTATTGTAATATATTAGAAATATCTTGTGGTCTAATTAAAAAAAAATAAATGCAATTTGCTATATTACAATTGGCTAAGTAAAAGTAACATTAGTTACACGTATTTCAAGAAACTGATTGGAAATTATATATGAATATCCTATTGGATAGCTACTTAATATCATGAAATTTTCTGTATATATGTGTGTCTCTGTGTGTGAGTGTGCATGTACACTCAAAATATAATTTTTTTAAAATTTTTATTGAGGTATATTTTAAATACATTATATAAGTTTTAGATATAAACATAGTGATTCATATTTTTAAAGATTATATTCAATTTACAGTTACTATAAGATATTGGATATATTCCTTGTGTTGTACACTACATCCTTATAGCTTATTCATTTTACACATAGTAATTAATACCGCTTAATTCCTAGGCTTATCTGGCCCCTCTCCCTTTCCCTCTCCCAATTGGTAACCACTAGTTCGTTCTCTATATATGTGAGCTTGCTTCTTTTTTGTTGTATTCATTAGTTTGTTTGTTTTTGTTTGTTTGTTTTTAGATTTCACATTTAAGTATAACATAAAGCATTTGTTTTCATTTCTCTGGTTTATTTCATTTAGCATAATACCATAAAGGTCATCATGTTACTGCAAATGGCAAAATTTATTTTGTTTTATGGCTATATAATATTCTAATATATATATTTTTATATATACACACCAAATCTTTATCCATTCATCTGTCTATGGACATTTAGGTTGTTTCCATATCTTGGGAATTGTAAATAATGCTGCCATGAATATGGGATGCACATATAGATTAGTCTTTTTTTTTCAGTTATATACACAGAAGTGAAATAGCTGGGACATATGATATTCTATTTTTAGCTTTTTGAGTAGTCTACATAATGTTTTAACAGTGCCTTCACCAATTTACATTCTCACCAACAGTATACAAGTGTTTCTTTTTTTCTCCACAACCTCACCAACATTTGTTATTTGTGGAGGTTTTATATGAAAAATGTGAGGTGATTTCTCCACAACCACACCAACATTTGTTATTTGTGGGGGTTTTATATGAAAATGTGAGGTGATATCTCATTGATTCAATTAGCATTTCTCTAATTTTTAATAGTATTAATCATCTTTTCTTGTGCCTGTTGGCCATCTGTATATCTTCTTTAGAAAAATGTCTATTCAGAACTTCCACCCACTTTTTTGTTGGGCTGTTTTTTTCTTTTAATTTTGTTTTTTTTTTTAATTGGAGGATAATTGCTTTATCATGATATTGAATCATTTGCCTTAGAAATGAATAGAGATCATTCTGTCGGTTTTGAGATTGCATCCAAGTACTGCATTTCAGACTCTTTTGTTGACCATGATGGCTACTCCATTTCTTCTAAGGTATTCCTGCTCACAGTAATAGATATAATGGTCATCTGAGTTAAATTCACCCATGCCAGTCCATCTTAGTTCACTGATTCCTAGAATGTCAATGTTCACTCTTGCCATCTCCTGTTTTACCACTTCCAATTTGCCTTAATTCATGGACCTAACATTCCAGTTTTCCTATGCAATATTGCTCTTTATAGCATTGAACACTGTTTCCATCACCAGTCCTATTCACAACTGGGTGTCGAATTTGCTTTGGCACCATCCCTTCATTCTTTCTAGAGTTATTTCTCCATTGATCTCCAGTAGCATATTGGGCACCTACCGACCTGGGGAGTTCATCTTTCAGTGTCCTATCTTTTTGCCTTTTCATACTGTTCATGAGGTTCTCAAGGTAAAAATACTGAATTGGTTTGCCATTCCCTTCTCCAGTGACCACATTCTGTCATACCTCTCCACATGACCCGTCTATCTTGGGTGGCCCCACAAGGCATGGCTTAGTTTCAGTGAGTTAGAAAAGGCTGTGGTCCATGCAATCAGATTGGCTAGTTGTCTGTGACTGTAGTTTCAGTCTGTCTGCCCTCTGATTCCCTCTCTCAGAGCCTATTGTCTTACTTGGGTTTATCTTACTTTGGACGTGAGGTCTCTCTTCATGGCTGCTCCAGCAAAGCACAGCCACTGGTCCTTACCTCTGATGCAGGGTAGCTCCTCTCGGCCACTGCCCCTGCCCTTGGGGTAGCATCTCTTGGCCATGCTCGTGTGCTGTCACAGCCTCTGCACTCGTGCACAACATCAACTGGATCATTAAAAAAGCAAGAGAGTTCCAGAAAAACATCTATTTCTGCTTTATTGACTATGCCAAAGCCTTTGACTGTGTGGATCACAATAAACTGTGGAAAATTCTGAAAGAGATGGGAATACCAGACCACCTGACCTGCCTCTTGAGAAACCTGTATGCAGGTCAGGAAGCAACAGTTAGAACTGGACATGGAACAACAGACTGGTTCCAAATAGGAAAAGGAGTACGTCAAGGCTGTATATTGTCACCCTGCTTATTTAACTTATATGCAGAGTACATCATGAAGAAAGCTGAGCTGGAAGAAGCACGAGCTGGAATCAAGATTTCTGGGAGAAATATCAGTAACCTCAGATATGCAGATGACACCACCCTTATGGCAGAAAGTGAAGAGGAGCTAAAAAGCCTCTTGATGAAAGTGAAAGAGGAGAGTGAAAAAGTTGGCTTAATGCTCACCATTCAGAAAATGAAGATCATGGCATCTGGCCCCATCACTTCATGGGAAATACATGGGGAAACAGTGGAAACAGTGGCTGACTTTATTTTTTTGGGCTCCAAAATCACTGCAGATGGTGGCTGCAGCCATAAAATTAAAAGACACTTACTCTTTGTAAGGAATGTTATGACCAATCTAGACAGTATACTAGAAAGCAGAGACATTCCTTTACCAAAATACATCCATCTAGTTAAGGGTATGGTTTTTCCAGTAGTCATGTATGGATGTGAGAGTTGGACTATAAAGAAAGCTGAGTGCAGAAGAATTGGTAATTTTGAACTGTGGTGTTGGAGAAGACTCTTGAGAGTCCCTTGGACTGCAAGGAGATCCATCCAGTCCATCCTAAAGAAGATCAGTCCTGGTTGTGCATTCGAAGGATGCTGAAGCTGAAACTCCAATACTTTGGCCACCTGATGCAAAGAGCTGACTCATTTGGAAAGACCCTGATACTGGGAAAGATTGGAGGTGGGAGGAGAAGGGGATGACAGAGGATGAGATAGTTGGATGGCATCACCAACTCAATGGACATGGGTTTGGGTGAACTCCAGGAGTTGGTGATGGACAAGGAGGCCTGGTATGCTGTGGTTCACGGGGTCACAGAGTTGGACACGACTGAGCTACTGAACTGAACTGAATAGCTTTACAATGTTGTGTTACTTTCTGCTGTACAACGTGAATTTGTGTGGTCTAGATGGGAGGGATAGGGAGGTTGGAGTAAGGATGTTTGAGTTTTCTATTCTTAGTTGTTTGAACTGTTTATATCTTTTTAATATTAACCCCTTATTGGTTATATCATATGCAGTTATTTTCCCATTCAGTAGATTGTTTCTCCATTCTTACCATAATTTCCTTTGCTGTGCAGACTTTTAAGTTTGCTGAGATACCATTTGTTTATTTTTGCTTTTACTTCCTCTGTTTAGGAGACTGTTCCAAAAAAATATTGCTATGATATATGTCAAAGAGTGATCCAAACATGTTTTCTTCTAGGAGTTTTATGTTTTCTGGCCTTACATTTAGGTCTTTAGTCCATCTTGAGTTTATTTTGCATTTGGTGTTAGAAAATGTTCTAATTTAATTCTTTCATATGTAGCTGTCCTGTTTTCCCAGCACCAGACTTTTTTCTCCATTGTTTATTTTTGCCTCCTTTGTCATAGATTAACTGACCATAAGTACATGGATTTATTTCTGAGCTTTCTATTCTGTCCCATTGATATATATCTTTGTTTTTATGCTGGTAGATTCTGATTTGATTACTGTAGCCTTTGTAATATAGTCGGAAATATGGGAGTATGATTCCCCCAGCTCTGTTCTTTCTCAAAATTGTTTTGGCTATTTGAGTTCTTTTGTGTTTACTTACAATTTTAAAAATTATTTGCTCTATTTCTGTTAAAAATGCCATTAATATTTTGACAGAGATTGCATTGAGTCTGTAGATTGTCTTAGGGTCATTTCAACAATCATAATTCTTCCAGCCCATGAACAAGGTATATTTTCCATCTGTCTGTGTCATCTTCAATTTCTTTCAACAGTGTCCTGTAGATTTCTGAGTATAGGTCTTTTACTTTCTTAGGTAAGCTATTCCTTGGCATTTAATTATTTTTCATATGATTATAAATGAGATTGCTTCCTTAATTTTTCTTTCTGATAACTCATTTCTAGTGTATATAAGTGCAGCAGATTTCTGTATATTAATTTTGTGTCCTGAACACTATCAAATTTATTGATGAGCTCTGGTGCTCTTCTAGTGGCATCTTTAGAATTTTCTATGTATATCATGTCATCTGCAAGCTTCCCTGGTGGCTCAGACGGTAAAGTGTCTGCCTGCAGTGTGGGAGACCTGGGTTAAATTCCTGGATCGAGAAGATCCCCTGGAGAAGGAAATGGCAATCCACTCCAGCACTCTTGCCTGGAAAATCCCATAGACAGAGGAGCCTGATAGGCTACAGTCCATGGGGTCCCAAAGAGTCGGACACGACTGAGCAACTTCACTTTCACTTTTAACTTCTTTGAATCTGTATTCCATTTATTATTATTTTTTTTTATGATCACCCTGGCTAGGACTTCTGATCTTATGTTTAATAAAAGTGACAAAAGTAAGCAGTCTTGTTTTGTTCTTGGTCTTAGGAGAAATGATGTTGCATATTGGCTTATTGTATGTGGCCTTTAATATGTTGAGGCATTTTCCTTCTATGCCCACATTCTGGATAGTTTTTCCCTAAACAGATGCTATTTTGTCAAAAGATTTTCTGCATTTATTGAAATAATCATATGATTTTTATTCTACACTTTGTTAATGTGTAGTATCACATTGATTGATTTCTGGATATTGAACAATCTGAATCCCTCAGATAAGTCCCACTTGATCATAGCATATGATCCATTTAGTGTATTGTTGAAATCAGTTACTAATATTTTGTTGAGGATTTTTATATCTATGGTCTTCAGTGATATTTACCTGTAATTTTCCTTTATTTGTGATATTTTTCTCTGGCTTTGATTTCAGGTGACTTTGACCTTGTATAGTGAGTTTTTAAAAGTTCCTTCCCTTGCAATATTTGGAATCATTTGACAATGATAGTTTTTAGCTCTTCTCTAAATGTTTTGATTAGAATTCATCTGCGAAGCCATTTGGTTCTTGACTTTTACTGGTTGGCATCTTTTTATAACTGATTCAATTTTATTACTGGTAATTGGTCTGTTTATGCTTTCTATTTATTTCCTGTCCAGCTTAGAAGATTGTACATTTTTAGGAATTTGTCCATTTCTTTTAGCTTGTCCATTTTATTCTTATTTAGTTGTTTGTACTAATATATTATGATCCTCTCTATTTCTATGGTTTCCTTTTTTATTTCTGCCTTTACTGATTTGGGCTCTCATATGTTCTCTTTATTAGTCAGGCCAAAGGTTTATCAATTTTGTTTATCATTTCAAACAATCAGATCTATTACTTTCATTGATCTTTTCTATTGCATTTTAGTCTCTATTTCACTTATTTTTGCTCTGATCTTTACAATCTCTTTCCTTCTACTAATTTTGAGTTTTGTTTGTTCTTCATTTTCTACCTCCTTTAGGTGTAAGAGCTTTCCCTGGTGTCGCAGATGGTAAAGCGTCTGACTACAATTCAGGAGACCCAGGTTCAATCCCTGGGGAGGGAAGACCTCCTGGAGAAGGAAATGGCAACCTACTCCAGTATTCTTGCCTGGAAAATCCCATGGATGGTGGAACCTGGTAGGCTACAGTCCATGGGGTCACAAAGAGTTGGACATGACTGAGCAACTTCACTTTAGGTATAAGTTTGGGTGATATATTTGAAATTTTTTCTTGTTTCCTGAAGTGTGTATTGCTATAAAATTCGCTCTTAGAACTTCTTTTGTCGCATCCCATAGATTTGGGATAATGACTGTGGATATAGATGATTTTACTACTTTTGTCTTTTAACTTCCCTACTAGCTTTATGTGTGAACTATTTCCTACCTTTACTGTATGTTTTCCTTTTATGTGAGCTTTTTCATTTCATAATTTTCTTGTTTCTAGTAGTGGTGGTTTCTTTTTTACCTAGAGAAGTTCAGTTAACATTTGTTGTGAGGCTGATTTGGTGCTACTGAACACTTAGCTTTTGCTTGTCTGTAAGTATTTTGATCTCTCCATCACATCTGAACAATAACCATGTCAGGTAGAGTATTCTTGTTTGTAGGTTTTTCAAGCTCATCATTTTAAATATATCATGTCACTCTTTTCTGGCTTGTAGATTTCTGCTGAAAAGTTAGTTGATAGCCTAATGGGAGTTCCCCAGTGTGTGATATTGCTTTTCCCTTGATGTTTTTAATATTATTTTTTTCTTTATTTTTTTCCATTTTAGTTACAATATGTATTGCTGTGTTCCTCTCTGGGTTAATTTTGTATGAGATTCTCTCTGCTCTCTGGAATTGGATGCCCATTTAATTTCCCAAGTTAGAGAAATTTTCAAATATCATGCCTTCAGTTATGTTCTCAGGCTCTTTCTCTTTTTCTTCTCCTTCTGAGACCACTATAATGCAAATTCTAATACAGCTGGTGTTGTTCCTGAAGTCTCCTAAACTGTCATCATTTTTTTCATTCTTTTTTTTTTCTTTAGCATAATTGATTTCCAACACTCTGAACTCTAGGCCCATGATCTGCTCCTCTGTATCATTTAGTCTATTGCTGATTTCTTCTAGTATATTTTTCACTTCAATTCTGGTTTTCTTCATCTCTGTTTAATTGTTCTTTATATATTCTCTTTGTTTAAAACTTCTAACTTCTCACTGTGCATCCATTCTTCTCCCAAGTTCTTTGATCACCTTTATAATCACTGGGCTTCCCTGGTGGTGCAGAGGTTAAAGCGTCTGCCTGCAATGTGGGAGACTTGGGTTCGATCCCTGGGTCGGGAAGATCCCCTGGAGAAGGATATAGCAACCCACTCCAGTATTCTTGCCTGGAGAATCCTGTGGATGGAGGAGCTTGGTGGGCTACAGTCCACGGGTAGCAAAGAGTCGGATAGCAAAGAGTCGGACACGACTGAGCGACTTCACTTTCACTTTTCATAATCACTACCCTGAACTCTTTCTCATGTAGATTGAGAAAGAGTAGGCCTATCTCCATTTCACTTAGTTCTTCTTCTAGGGTTTTATCTTGTTCCTTAATTTTGAATGGGAGCTTCCCTGATAGCTCCATTGGTAAAGAATCTTCTTGCAATGTGGAAGACCTGGGTTTGACCCCTGGGTTAGGAAGATCCTCTGGAGAATGGAAAGTCATCCACTCCAGTATTCTGACCTGGAGAATTTCATGGACTGTACAGTCCATGGGTTCACAAAGAGTCTAACAGGACAAAGCATCTTTCACTTTCATTTTGAACATGCTGCTTTTGCCTTATTTTGCTTAAGTTGTTGTTTTTATTTTTATATATCTGGTTAGTTAATTATATTTCCCAAACTTGGAGAAATGTCCTTCTTTAGGAGATTTCCTGTGAGTCCCAGTAGGATTCTCTCCTCTCATCACCAGAGCTATATACATTAGGGAATTCCCCAGTGAAGGTTTCACATGTCTTTCTGTTATGACAGGCTGATTACATCGCGAGCCTGGTAGGCTTCGTTGGTCACAAGTCTGGTTGGTTGCCAGGCCCCATCTGCTGCCTCCTGTGAAGGTTGCTGATTGCTGATTGGTGGGACTGGGTCATGAGGCAACTTATTGCAGGATCCCAGGGACCCCCAGGGCTAGTGCTAGTTTATTAGTGAGTAAAGCCAGGTGTGGGGTTAATGCCAGCCTACTGGTGGGGAAAATCAGGTCTTAGGGTCTGATTGTAGGACTTAGGGCTTCCGGAACTGGTGTAGGATTGCTGGTGGTTCGGGTCAGTTCTTGAAAGAGTTGGCTATAGGTCTGGGGTTTTCCAAAGCTTGTGTTGGCCTGTTAGTGAATGGAGCCAGGACCCAGCCAATCTCAAGGCAATATTCGGTCTGCTGTCCATAGGCTGAAAGACTGCATTTTTCTTGCAGTTGGTATCTGCCCACCAGTGGGTGAAACTGGGCCTGAGGCTAGAGAAGGCTCACTAGTGAAAAAGACTGGGGCCAACCCAGTCCCAGGGCAGGAACTGGCCTGCTAGTGGATAGGCTACAACTGCAGAGCACAGAGCTATGTGTTTTTGTTTTATTATGGCTGGTGTCTGCCCCACAGGTAAGGCTAAGCCCAAGACTAGAGCAGGCTCCTGTGAGGGATTAGTCAGGACTCATGGCATTCTGGGGCTAGAGCCCACCCACTTATGGATGGGAAGTTGTATCAGGGGTCTCTGGATGGAGGGCTTTGGGATCCTAAGTCTGGTGACTGTGCATTGATGTGGGGGGTCAGGTCCTGGGCTCCCTAGTGGCAGGATTATGTCCAGGGTTTGCTGTTTGCTCAGGGGGTCTTAAGACAGCCTGCTGGCTGATGAGTGGGACTGTGTCCATGCCCAGTTAGTTGCTTTGCCTGAGCTATCTCAACACTGGTACCTAAAGGTTGTTGGGTGGGGACAAGGATGATTTCTGGGGCTAAAAAGATTGAGGGAGGATTTCAAAATGGCACTTTCCAGCACCAGTGTCATGATAGAAGACTCTTCTAAAATGGCTGCTGCCAGTGTCTATGTCCCCAGGTTGAGGTGCAATTGCTTCTTGTCTCTCCAGGAAGATCTCTCAGACCATTAGGTAGGTCTGATCCAGGTTCCCATCAAAATTATTGCTTATGCCCTGATTCCCAGAATGTATGAGATTTTGTGTGCATCTTTTAAGAGTAAAGTCTGTCTTTCCCCCAGCTCTCTGAGACTCCCAAAATTAAGTTCCACTGTCTTTTAAAGCCAAATATTCTAGGGTCTCAAGTTATTGCAGGACTCTTGGGCTAGAGGTCCAAGCTGGGGCTCAGAACTCTTACTCCTTAGGGATAACCTCTGCGATTATAATTGCTCTTCTTTCTGTGGATTGCCTAACCTTGGGTATGGGACTTGACTATGTCATGACTTCACCTCTCCTACCTGTCTGGATATGGTTCTTTCTTTATATCTTTATTTGTAGATCTTTTCTGGAAAGTTCCATTCTTTTTATTCATGATTGTTCTGCAAATAATTATCATTTTCTTGTGCCTGTGAGAGGGGGTGAGCTCAGGGCCTTTCTACTCCCACATTTTGCCACCAACCTATTTTTTTTTAATACCCAATTAAAATTTCATCTCTTCCATAAAACTTTTGCTGATCACACCAGTATGCATTTGTACAACTTCTAAACTGATAACTATCCTTTTAAAATTCACTGTTATGTCATATTTCTTCTAGTTTTTCAAACAGTCCTTTAAATGTTGCTACTGAGCTCTCATCCATTGGTTCTGTCTGCCTATCTCCTTCATTAATGTGTAAAAGTCACAAGAGCTCTTATTTTGTTAGTAGTTGTAACCCCAAAATATTTAGCATAAAACTTGCACATAGTAGAAAATTGATGATTGTTTATTGCTTTGAATTTTTTAATATCCTGATAACTTACACACAAGTTCCATGTATTTTCATATTTTTGGCCCATGCAATGCAGTCATTTTAAACAGCAAACTAATAGCAAACCGATGTCATTTTTAGCCTTCATGTTCTTCTAAATTTTAACTTAATTTTAAATTTTAACCTTCTGTGTATTTGAAAGGTGGTAAACTTAGAAAGCCTTGCACCATTATTGATCTTTTGAACAGCCTCCTCCTCGAACTTTCTGATATCTTTTAGTCTTCACTGTTACAGTGGCTTCACCCTTAGCTTTTATATGTGTATCATTTATTCTTTAACATCTCTGATACTTCTCCACTGAAGACTAAATAATTTTTCAACCTTTCCCTTTCATTTATGAGTTATTTTCTCCATTTTATTTAGAAATAAATGCACACAAAATGGATAGACTGATGTAATAGATGTACCAAGACAGGAATGTTTGCACTTGACAAAACAACTGCAAATCCAAATGCATACTTTCCACCTTTTTCTCTGCCTGTGTAGATCTAAAGGATAACTGTAATTCTAACACAAGGACTTAGGTGAAGGAGTCTGAGAGACTGATAAAGGAAGGAGGAAAAAGACAAATGAGGAAAAAAACCAAGTCAGGATTCAGGCAACAAGATGAAAGGCAGTATTAGAAGGAAAAGAAAAGTAAAGCTTATTTTTCATATTGAATGTTTTTCAAACTAGTTTTATCTTTATATAATGTTCTCATTTCTGAGAAAGAAATCAAATGGGAGGAAGCTTTATTCCTTCCTCTACCAAGACAGAGTCAGACATGACTGAGCGACTGAACTGAACTGAAATACCTACAGAACAGAAAAAATAATATATTTTTTTCCCAGTGGGGGCAGCAGTATTTGCATTATTTATTTATTTATTTCTTAATTGGAGGAAAATTGCTTTACATTGTTGTGTTGCTTCTGCCATACAATACGAATCAGGAATAACTATATGTATATCCCCTCCCCCTTGAGTCTACCTCATCTCCACACATTCCACCCCTCTAAGTCATCACAGAGCATGAGGTTCGGCTCCCTGTGTATTTAGCAACTTTTCACTATCTATCTTACATATGACAGTGTATGCATGTCAATGCTACTTTGTCAATTCATCCCATTCTCTCCTTCCCTTGCTGTTTCCACAAGTTCCTTCTCTGCATATACATCTCCATACCTTTCCTGTATATAAGAAATAACATTTACCTAGATTCCATATATATGCATTAATATATGGTATTTGTTTTTCTCTTTCTGATTTATCACTCTGAATAACAGGTTATAAGTTCATCCACCTCACCAGAACTGACTCAAATCCATCTCTTTTGTAGCTGAGAAATATTCTACATCTTTCAGTGGACATTGACACACACAAACATTTATATCAGTTCAGTTCACTTCAGTTGTGCAGTCGTGTCCGACTCTTTGTGACCCCATGAATTGCAGCACACCAGGCCTCCCTGTCCATCACCATCTCCTGGAGTTCACTCAGACTCATGGCCATCGAGTCTGTGATGTCATCCAGCCATCTCATCCTCGGTCGTCCCCTTCTCCTCTTGCCCCCAATCCCTCCCAGCATCAGAGTCTTTTCCAATGAGTCAACTCTTCGCATGAGGTGGCCAAAGTACTGGAGCTTCAGCTTTAGCATCATTCCTTCCAAAGAAATCCCAGGGTTGATCTCCTTCAGAATGGACTGGTTGGATCTCCTTGCAGTCCAAGGGACTCTCAAGAGTCTTCTCCAACACCACAGTTCAAAATCACCAATTCTTCTGTGCTCAGCCTTCTTCACAGTCCAATTCTCACATCCACACATGACCACAGGAAAAACCATAGGCTTGACTAGACAGACCTAGGTGGCAAAGTAACGTCTCTGCTTTTGAATATGCTATCTAGGTTGGTCATAATTTTTCTTCCAAGGAGTAAGAGTCTTTTAATTACATGGCTGCAGTCACCATCTGCAGTGATTTTGGAGCCCAAAAAAATAAAGTCTGACACTGTTTCTACTGCTTCCTCATCTATTTCCCATGAAGTAATGGGACCAGATGCCATGATTTTTGTTTTCTCAATGTTGAGCTTTAAGCCAACTTTTTCACTCTCCTCTTTCACTTTCATCAAGAGGCTTTTTAGCTCCTCTTCACTTTCTGCCCTAAGGGTGGTGTCATCTGCATATCTAAGGTTACTGATATTTCTCCCGGCAATCTTGATTCCAGCTTGTGTTTCTTCCAGTCCAGCGTTTCTCATGATGTACTCTGCATAGAAGTTAAATAAGCAGGGTGACAATATACAGCCTTGACGTACTCCTTTTCTTAATTGGAACCAGTCTGTTCCATGTCCAGTTCTAACTGTTGCTTCCTGACCTGCATACAGATTTCTCAAGAGGCAGGTTAGGTGGTCTGGTATTCCCATCTCTTTCAGAATTTTCCACAGGTTATTGTGATCCACACAGTCAAAGGCTTTGATATAGTCAAGAAACCCAAAATTGATATCTTTCTGTAACTCTCTTGCTTTTTCCATGATCCAGCGGATGCTGGCAATTTGATCTCTGGTTCCTCCGCCTTTTCTAAAACCAGCTTCAACATCTGGAAGTTCACAGTTCACATATCGCTGAAGCCTGGCTTGGAAAATTTTTAGCATTACTTTACTAGCATGTGAGATGAGTGCAATTGTGTGGTGGTTTGAACATTCTTTGGCATTGCCTTTCTTTGGAATTGGAATGAAAACTGACCTTTTCCAGTCCTGTGGCCACTGCTGAGTTTTCCAGATTTGCTGGCCTGTTGAGTGCAGCACTTTCACAGCACCATCTTTCAGGATTTGGAATAGCTCAACTGGAATTCCGTTACCTCCACTAGCTTTGTTCATAGTGATGCTTTCTAGGCCCACTTGACTTCACATTCCAGGATATCTAGCTCTAGGTGAGTGATCACACCATCCTGATTATCTGGGTCATGAGGATCCGTTTTGTACAGTTCTTCCATGTATTCTTGCCACCTCTTCTTAATATCTTCTGCTTCTGTTAGGTCCAGACCATTTCTGTCCTTTATTGAACCCATCTTTGCATGAAATGTTCCCTTGATATCTCTAATTTTCTTGAAGAGATCTCTAGTCTTTCCCATTCTGTTCTTTTTCTCTATTTCTTTGCATTGATCACTGAAGAAGGCTTTCTTATCTCTCCTTGCTATTCTTTGGAACTCTGCATTCAATTGGGTATATCTTTCCTTTTCTCGTTTGCTTTTCACTTC
>SJXQ01005622.1:0-43904 GCA_006408695.1 Aepyceros melampus | reverse complement strand
GACCAACCTAGATAGCATATTCAAAAGCAGAGACATTACTTTGCCGACTAAGGTCCGTCTAGTCAAGGCTATGGTTTTTCCAGTGGTCATGTATGGATGTGAGAGTTGGACTATGAAGAAGGCTGAGCACCAAAGAATTGATGCTTTTGAACTGTGGTGTTGGAGAAGACTCTTGAGAGTCCCTTGGACTGCAAGGAGATCCAACCAGTCCATTCTGAAGGAGATCAACCCTGGGATTTCTTTGGAAGGAATGATGCTAAAGCTGAAGCTCCAGTACTTTGGCCACCTCATGTGAAGAGTGGACTCATTGGAAAAGACTCTGATGCTGGGAGGGATTAGGGGCAGGAGGAGAAGGGGATGACCGAGGATGAGATGGCTGGATGGCATCACTGACTCTATGGGAGTGAGTCTGAGTGAACTCCAGGAGTTGGTGATGGACAGGGAGGCCTGGCGTGCTGCGATTCATGGGGTCACAAAGAGTCAGACACGACTCAGTGACTGAACTGAACTGAAGGCAATATCCTATTGGAGTTTTGATTTGTATTTTTTAAATAATTAGTAATGTTGAGTATTTTTTTATGCATTCATTGGCCATCTGTATGTCTATATGGAGAAATGTCTAAATCTTCTGCCCATTTTTTTATTTGGCTGTTTGTTTCTCTGATATTGAGCTGCATGAGCTGCTTGTATATTTTGGAGACTAATGCTTTGTCAATTGTTTCATCTGCAGTAATTTTTTCCCATTCTGAGAGTTTTTTTTTTTTATAAAACTTCAATTTTTATTTTTTTTAATTATGAAAGTATGATAACACATTTACATGAGAGTTGGAAATTCCAGGCAAAATTACCTATGGTTTCACTATATATTGTAATTATTTTTTAAGTAGAAAAATTAAGATTTTTAGTTGCAGCTTCAATATCAACTCCCAAATATTAACAGAATAAATATACAGAGAAGTAGGATATGGTAGACCTGAAAAGCATTGTGAACCAGTTCAACTTAATTAAAATTTATACAGTTTTCACAGACTAGTAAGATACAAATTCTATTCAATTTCCCATAGACCTTAAACTAGAAGACACTGAAATATATCCAGGGACATAAAACAAGGTGCAAAAACCTCCTGGTCTAAAGGTATTGAAATCCTACAGAGTCTGTTCTCTTATCAGTGTGGAATTATGTTAGAAATCAATGTCAAAATATATTTGAAAATAAACCACATATTTTCAAGTGAATTGTGACATTTACCATGAGACATCTTTGACTAACCCATCAAAAGCCTCAATAAAGTTAGACTGAAAGAAACACAGAAGGTGACTATTAACAGAAAGCATAAATTTAAAAATAAGAAAATAGAATCAAAATGATAAATTAATATGAAAAATACTTTAAACAAAATTCCACATATTTGGAAATTAAATGTTCACTTTTAAATGTTGAATGTATCCAAGAAACCATAACAAGGAAAATTAGAAAATATTTGTAATAGAATAAAAATGAAAAGAGAATTTACCAGAATTAGTTACATGCAGCTGAAGCTGCTTAATGCAGATGAATACAATGTGGAGTCTGGAATAAGGTATAAAAGTAAATAATGGATGCTATTACAAAATTTTTGTGAACTTTGAACAAAATCTGTACTTTAGTTGATAATGCTGTCTCATTTGTTAATTTCTTATTTTATTTTTTTACAGCATAGTATTTCTTTACATTCTTAGAATTGGATTAGGAATTTAAGACTTCAAAAAAAATTTAAATCACTAAGATAATAATTTTTTTAGGCTTTGAGCAGTAATACTGGATGTCAAAATACATGGAACAATAACAAATTTTAAAGTGAATATAAATTAGAAATATAGCATTCTATTAATAGTAACTCAAACAAGTGGAATCAAAATGTCATACAATTTTTAGTTAGGCAAAAATCTATAGATTTTCTAAAATACATATATTAAACATTATATATTTATATATATGTATAAAAATTAGCACTTTTCTACTATACTTGGTAAAAGCTGGAGAAAGAACAACAACAAAAAATAGAGAAGGAGAAACTGGAAAACATAAGCTAAGTGAAATGGGCCATTGAATATGAAGTAGAAAAATTGAAACAAACTAGATAAAAATAAAAGATCATATAATCAGGTGTTTTTAAATGTGGCTGCTCATTAGAATCACATATGGAGCTTTAGAGAAGAATAGCAACACCTGGGCATTTGTATTTTTCAAAAAATTCCAAAATAATTCTGTTATGCATCTGGATTTCAAAAAGTGATTAATTTTTTTCTATTAAAAAGTAATTTTAGTGATAGAGAATTATGTTATTTTCTGTTGACTAATTATACAATGGCATTAAGTGAATAATAGTTACATAATCACAATAGTAAAAGATATTTATCAGTTTTCACAATCAATAGCCAAACAAAAAAATAAAAGACAATTATAATTGCAAACCATAATGGAAACATGATTATCCTAACAATATAAAATAATTATATACAACTTCGAGGATTAAGTAGAGTGATGTGGTAAGTGGAAGTGCACACATTCACAGGTTCTCATTTATCCAGCCAGTCTATATTTTTTGGGTGATGCACTTAATCCATTTATAGTTAAAGTAATTGTCAATATGCATGATCCTGTTACCATTATCTTGTTTTAGGTTTATTTTGTATAGGTCTTTTCCTTCTCTTGTGTTTCCTGCCTAGAGAAGTTCCTTTAGCATTTGTTGTAAAGCGAGTTTGATGATGGTGAATTATCTTAAGTTTTTACTTGTCTGGAAAGCTTTTGATTTCTCTATCAAATCTGAATGAGTCTTGATGGATAGAGTATTCTATAATGTAGGTTCTTCCCTTTTATCACTTTAAATATATCATGCCATTCCCTTCTGGCTTGTTGATTATCTGAGAAATCGGCTGATAACCTTATGGGAGTTCCCTTGTATGTTTTTTTTTTTTTTCCCTTGTTGTTTTTAATATTTTATCTTCATTTTTAATTTTCATCATTTTGATTGCTATGTGTCTCTGTGTGTTCCTTCTTGGGTTTATCCTGCCTGGGACTCTGCGTTTCTTGGACTTGATTGGCTATTTCCTTTCCCATGTTAGGGAAGTTTTCAGCTACTTTTTATTCAAATATTTTCTTGGGTCCTTTCTCTCTTCTCCTTCGGGATGCCTATAATGTAAATGTTGGTGCATTTAATGTTGTTCCAAAGATCTCTTAGGTTGCCTTCATTTTTTTTTCATTTTTTAAAAAATATTCTGTTCTGCAGCAATGAGTTCCACCATTCTGTCTTCCAGGTCACTTATCTGTTCTTCTGCCTCAGTTATTCTGCTATTGATTCCTTCTAGTGTATTGTTCATCTCTGTTCTTTAGTTCTTGTAGGTCTTTGGTAAACATTCCTTGCATCTTCTCAATCTTTGCCTCCATTCTTTTGCAGAGATCCTGGATCATCTTCACTATCATTATTCTGAATTCTTTTTTCTGGAAGGTTCCTTATCTCCACTTCATTTAGCTATTTTTCTGGGGTTTTATACTGTCCCTTCATCTGGGGCAAAACCCTCTACTTTTTCATTATGGTTAACTTTCTGGGATGTGGTTTTTGCCCTGGCTTCTGCAGGATTGTGGTTGCATCTTGCTTCTTCTGTCTACCCTCTGGTAGATGAGGCTAAGAGGCTTGTGTAAGCTTCCTAGTTGGGGTGACTGGTGGTGGCAAAAACTCGGTCTTACTTTGATGGGCAAGGTCATTCTCAGTAAAACTTTAATTCAATTATCTGACATTGAGTAGGGTTGCACTCTCTCCTTGTTAGTTGTTTTGACTCTTGGTGACCTCCAAGAGAACTTATGTCAAGCGGCCCCTTCCAGAACTGCTGCTTCTAGTGCCCCGGGCTCCACAGTGAGCCACTGTTGACCTACATCTCCTCAGGAGACCCTCCAGCATTAGTAGGTATGTCTAGTTCAGTCTCCTGCTCCTTTCCCTGGGTCTTGGTACACACAAGATTTTGTTTGTGCCCTCCAAGAATAGGGTCTCTGTTTCCCCCAGTCTTGTGAAAGAGGAGAGTGAAAAAGTTGGCTTAAAGCTCAACATTCAGAAAATGAAGATCATGGCATCTGGTCCCATCACTTTATGGGAAATAGAGGGGGAAACAGTGGAAACAGTGTCAGACTCTATTTTTTTTTGGGGGGGGGGGTCCAAAATCATTGCAGATGGTGATTGCAACCATGAAATTAAAAGATGCTTACTCCTTGAAAGGAAAGTTATGACCAACCTAGATAGCATATTAAAAAGCAGAGACATTACTTGGCCAACAAAGGTCCATCTAGTCAAGGCTATGGTTTTTGCAGTGGTCATGTATGGATGTGAGAGGTGGACTGTGAAGAAAGCTGAGTGCCGAAGAATTGATACATTTGAACTGTGGTGTTGGAGAAGACTCTTGAGAGTCCCTTGGACTGCAAGGAGATCCAACCAGTCCATTCTGAAGGAGATCAACCCTGGGTATTCATTGGAAAGACTGATGCTGAAGCTGAAACTCCAATACTTTGGCCACCTCATGCGAAGAGTTGACTCATTGAAAAAGACCCTGATGCTGGGAGGGATTGGGAGCAGGAGGAGAAGGGGACGACAGAGGATGAGATGGCTGGATGGCATCCTGACTCAATGGACATGAGTTTGGGTAAACTCCGGGAGTTGGTGATGGACAGGGGTGCCTGGCATGCTGCGATTCATGGGGTCACAAAGAGTCAGACACGACTGAGCGAATGAAATGAACTGAACTGTGGAAGTGATGTGATCAAGTATTTCTGGCCTTCAAGGTCAGTTTCCCTGGGGGTTCCCAGTCCCTTTGCAGAATCCCCAGGCTGGGAAACCTGACATGGAACTCAGACCCTTCATAACAATGGGAGGACTTCTTTGGTATTATTGTTCTCCAGTTTGTGGTCTGCACACCCAGAAAGCATGGGATTTGTTTTTATCATGTTACACCTCTCCTACCATCTTGCTGTGGCTTTGTCTTTGCTTTTGGACATGGGGTATCATTTTTAGTTGGTTCCAGAGTCCTCCTGTAGATAGTTGTTCAACACCTAGTTGTGATTTTGATGGTCTCACCCTGAGGGTTGTCTTTTAATATTGTTTGTTTCTGTAGATGTGCAAAAGTTTTTAAGTTTAATTAGGTCTCATTTGTTTATTTTTGTTTTTATTTCCACTATTCTAGGACGTGAGTCAAAAAGAATCTTGCTGTGATTTGTGTTAAAGAGTGCACTGCCTATGTTTTCCTCTAAGAGCTTTACAGTTTCTGGCCATTCATTAAGTCTTTAATACATTTTAGTTTATTTTGGAGTATGATGTTAGACAAGGTTCTAATGTTGGGAATTCCCTAGAGGTCCAGTGGTTAGGACTTAGCACTTTCATTGTCGTGGCCTGTGCTCAATCCCTGGTTGAAGACGTAAGGTCCTGCAAGCTGCAAGGTGTTGCTGAAAAGAAGAAAAAACAGAGACACTTTCTAATATGGGCTTTTCATTTAAAAATGCTGTCCCTCGCCTGATAAAATGACCAACTTCTCTGTCCTATCATTTTTCCAGTTTTATTGAGGTATGATTGATGAATAAAAACTTTGTAAATTTAGGTTCTTAAATGCAGTGTTTTTAAAATATAAATTTATTTATTTTAATTGGAGCAAATTACAATATTTTATTGTTTTTTAATATAAATTTATTTATTTTAATTGGAGGTTAATTACTTTACAATATTGTATTGGTTTTTCCATACATCAACATGAATCCACCATGGGTGTACACGTGTTCCTCATCCTGAACCCCTCTCCCACTTCCCTCCCCATCCCATCCTTCTGGGTCATCCCAGTGCACCAGCCCCGAGCATCCTGTATCATGCATTGAACCTGGGCTGGCGATTTGTTTCACATATGATATTATACATGTTTCAATGACATTCTCCCAAACCATCCCACCCCCGCCCTCTCCCACAGAATCCAAAAGACTGTTCTGTACATCTCTGTCTCTTTTGCTGTCTCTCATACAGGGTTATCATTACTATCTTTATAAATTCCATATATATGCATTAGTATACTGTATTGGTGTTTTTCTTTCTGGCTTACTTCACTCTGTATAATAGGCTCCAGTTTCATCCACCTCATTAGAACTGATTCAAATGTATTCTTTTTAATGGCTGAGTAATATTCCATTGTGTATATGTACCACAGCTTTCTTATCCATTCGTCTGCATGGAATGCAATGCTTTTTAAAGTTGTACAATATGATCACATATATAAAGTTAAATGTTTACCATAATCAAGTTAATTAACACATCCATTACCACACATGGTATTTGATATCACTAATCATCAGGAAAATGCAAATCAAAATCACAATAAGATACCACCTCACAAATGTTAGAATAGCTATTATTAAAAAGACAAGTGATAACAAATTTTTGTGAGGATGTGGGAAAAAAAATAATTCTTATACACCATTAATGGAAATGTGAATTGGCACATCCATAATGGAAAACAGTATAGATGTTTCTTTCCTGTAGTTTAATAATTTATTGGTGCCACAACACAGAAGTACCCTAATACAAGTTCTCACAGGGACAACAATGATTTCCCTGGGTGGCCCCTATTTATCCAGCATGCCAGACTCCACTCTGGCATTGCAGAATGTACATTTTCTCCCTGGGTATGTATTTACAAGAGCCTGTTCTCAGCTTCAAGTGTGCTGATCTTAATTTCTAAAATAACAGAAACTATGCTGTACTAGTTATGTAGCCTCAGACAAATCGTTTCCCCTCTCTGAGCTTCAGAACTTCCATCTATAAAATGAAATGATTAGACTAGATGAACACTAAGGCATCCTTAATTTCTATCAATTTGTCCATCAGTGGCATTTGTTGGTATCAACTCTCTGTCTACACACACACACACACACACACACACACAAATGCATCCCACTCTTATTTTATAAAGTTGAAACAATATGGTAATAAGGAAGAACATCAGATTTGTCCTCAAAATAATTCAGTTTCTATCTTATCTCTGCTATCAAGTAACCCCAGATAGATGACATCATATAATATACCTATATTCAATGATTCAATCTGTAAAATGGATGGAAAAAGAGATTTCAGATAAATAAATTTCTAAAGGTATTTCCCTTCTATCTCTGAGAATCCAACATCTCAACAGTGTGGTACTTTACAGGGATCGTTCTGAAGTTCTTAGCTTATTTATTCAAAGAAATATCTCCATGATTACCCAAGCTCTCTCCAATCCCCTGTATCCAAGCAATAACTATATCTCCCCAAATGTCTCCTGCCAAAAAATCTCCTTCTCTTCATTCTCACATTTACCATCCAACTTGAGTTTACCACTGTTGCCAAAGTTATCTTTCTGGAGGATGTCCTGGAACATGTTACTCTAGGGCTCAAAATCCTTCAATAGCTTCCCATTGCCTCTAATAAAATGTTCAAATGTTTTAATCTTGTCATTCAAAGTCCTCCATGCTACCACCCCACTTATGTGTTCACTCTTTTCAGACTATGTCTTGCATTTTCCCATTTCCATGCGTGTATACAATGCGCTTCCAGCAACGTCCTCCCTATAGCAACCCTTTTTGCTTACTGGATTCTGTACATATTTTAAGGTTCAGCTCACATTCTTATTGCCTTCACGAAGTATTCTTTGATTTCCCAAATAAAATATCTTCAATGCTGCAATCCCATAGTACTTCTTCTGAATCTCTTTAATAGTATGCATTATACTCTGCTATGTATCAACTCACTTATGTATATAATACTGAATGTCACTGGACTGCAACTTCATTAAGACCAGGGTCCATGTTTTACTAACTCCTGTTACTGCCCAGCTCAACATAGCTTGACAGAGGGTCCTGCTATTCTGCACTTAATAAGCACTCAAAGACATTGAAAAGTCATGGAGTGAGTACAAATTTGCCTACCAGACCTGTATGGTGGATGAATCATCTCAGGACTCAGAGGAAAGAAAACTCAGATATGCCATGTCTATACAAAATCCAACATCTGCACTGGGGGAGTCCTAAAATGTAAACTAATGTATTTAGACCTCGTGAGCTAAGAGGTTTACAAATGTATAAGATACCCAAAAAGTAAATAACAAATGTAGAAATTAAGTATCATTCCCATCAAAATTAAGATATCACCTGATAGTTATCTTCTAATTGGTAAGGTCCAGATGCCACATCAATCACTTAATTACATCTGAAGCAAAATTGAATCATGAGAAATCAGGAACATGGGATACTAACCAAAAACACACTGTACCAGACCAACTTAATTTTACATTGGAACAAATTAGAATCATTACAAAACCAAGGCCCTCATCAGGCATGCTTTATTTCATGAAAAGCAGTCAACAGGTGCTTTCTAGGTTGGTAGTTGAGACACAATTGGCCTCAGGGATGATTTGCATACATAGAAGAATTTGAAAGGATGTTCAGGTGATGATTTCAGAAAGCACAGGGTCAAATAATGGACAGGAATAATTGTCTACTTATAAAGAAATGTATAAACCTTCAGTGCACAAAAGAATTTCTTCAAATCCCAATGGTCATATTAATTGAAGGTGACAACAAATGAAAGCATTCAAAAACCACTGTTGCCTGGGACCAGAGCTGTGGAGTTCACTGAGTTTGTACTCATTGGTCATGCAATATTGTTTTCTATGCCTCTCTCTCTTTGTGCTATCATCCCTTTTCCACAGCTCTTCATGTGCTTTATGGCTTCACACTGTTTCATGGTGGCCCAGGACTCCCTTCTGTGACCTTTCCCCTAAGAGTGGAAGTCATGGACTTCCCTATTCCCCCTCTGAACTCTAAAGTTGTTCTGCTCTGCCTCCTTCTCACCACAGTACCCAGCTCTCTAATGGCTCCATCCATCTGACAGGACACAATGAGAGGCTAAGAATTTACAACAGCATGAGTTAGTTACCTCTTCCAAGATGATCAGTATGTTAACATAAATAACTAAATCCAAAAATGTGAACCTCTAGTGGTTGTGGATTTTTCAAGCACATCAGGAAGCTAGAAGAATGATTTTTCCTTTTAAAACAGAACTTAAAATACAGACATAAGTCCCGATGCTGGCTCTGCTGCTAGTTGACAACGTGGTTTTGTACGAGTCATTTGGTTTCTATGAGTGTCAGGTTTCCTCTTCGAAAATTAAAGTGGATTATCTAGATTCTTTTCAGTTCTAATGATCTGTACTCAGTAAATCTTAGTACATTTACTACTCCATTTATTCTACCTCTCCATACACTTTGTCCTAGTTGTCACCAAACACACTAATAGAGAGAGAAACCTGTGTTTTCTACATTTCATGTCACTACTACCAAGCATAATTGACTCAAGAGAACCAAATTCACTATAATGGACACTAAGCAAAAGATGTTGGCAAAAGTGGTATGAGATTTCTTTTGCACAATAGGTGGACATACTTACAAAAGGGTACATGTAGAATAAGATGTTTATGGCCTACAATAGGAAGAATATTGAACTTAAAGTCAAGCAAAAAATAAAAGTTCAGTCACTCAGTCGTGTCCGACTCTTTGTGACCCCATGGACTGCAGCACACCAGGCTTCCCTGTCCATCACCAACTCCAGAAGCTCACTCAAACTCATGTTCATCTAGTCAGTGATGCCATCCAACCATCTCATCCTCTGTTTTCCCCTTCTCCTTGGAATCAAATTCTAGATCTACTGATTAGTAGCTCTGGAAAGTCTTTTAGTTTCTTGAACACCCATTTCCCTGTTTTCTAAACCAAAATCTCTTCAGACTTTCCAAGTCTGAAGGTTGCTGTAAAGGTTAAAAGAGAAAGCGCATGTAGAGTATTTCACAGACATTCTGGAAAATAGTAGGGTTTTTGTTCACATTACTGAAATTTGGGTTGGAAATAGGAAGTTCTCAAGCTTTCACCTGAGAAAAACTTTGATGCCAATTAGATAGGTATAGTGTCCCCAAGGTTCATGCATGTTATCTCATAGAGCAGAATATCTTTCCTTTTTAAGGCTGAATAATACTTCATTCTATGTGTATACCACATTCTCTTTATTCATCCATTTGCCAATGGAAATTTAGGCTATTTCCACTTCTTGGAATAATTCCACTTACAGGAGGTGTTTAAAATAATCAAACTCATAGAAGCAGACAGTAGAATGGTAGTTACCAAGGGTTGGGGATATGAAATGGGGAAGTGATTTTTAGTGGGTATAAAATTTCAGCTATGAAAGGTGTAAAAGTTCTACAGACCTGTTGTACAACACTGTGCTAATAGTTCACACCTGAAGAAAAACTGAATTATAAGCAATACTATATTGTACACTTAAAATGTGCTAATAAGGTTAATCTCAAGCGTTCTTACCATGATTTAAGAATCAATGGTATATGGACTAGACATACGATGATGAGTAGGTGGACATGGAGTACACCTTCATGGATGTATCAGAAATACACCTTCGACACAGAAGATCTCTAAGAACATTAGCTGAGAGTGGGCAGAGTCCCTGACCGCTAGAAAGGAATACATAGATCCACCCAAAACTCAGTAGGACAAAGGAAGTTGGAGAAAAAGAGGAGAGTGAGCAGGACTGAACATGCCCTCAGGGATTGGGGTACTGAAGCAGAGGCAAAAATCCCAAATTGAGGCAATTGTTTGGGACAGTGGAGAAGCACTTGAGGCTGTTACAGAGTGAAGCAGCTGACCTATGGCAGTCTCAATGGAATGAGAACCACAGTCTATATACCCTGGACAGGGATACAAGTCTACTGGAATGTGTAGTTGCTGGGAGTTGGACCATAGGCACTGGAGAACAAGCCCAGGGTGAAGTCTGTTGTTGACTGATGGGAGATGGCCCAAGGAAACATGAGGGAATAGAGCACAGTGGGAAATGCCTTTGGAAGAAAGTTGATCTGCCATGGAGGCAAGGCATATGGCTGAGTCATGTGCAGGGTGCAGAGTCATCACTTTAGCCTCTCCTCACATGCTAGCAGGGGCAGCTGACTAATAGAGAAGGGCCATAGCCAGGGTGACCATTTAAGTGCCTGATGTGCTGGGGAATACAGAAGAACGCTAATCAAGGTGGTCATTTAAGTGCCTGATGCACCAGGTAGCAGAGAAGGATCAGCCAAGGAGACCTTTTGAATGCCATCTGTCAGAGGGTGGAAAGACTCTAATAGCAACATAGCTCCTGTGGTTGAGTTTACCAGCATCCCTATTCACTTGGTGCCACCAGGGTCCCTGCTATCCAAGCAGTCATGCCACTTCCACACTTGATCCCCACTGGGACAGAGCTGCCAGAGGCTAGAAAAAACCCTAAGAGCACCACCTCTCCTGCTCCCCTGACCACAGGCTTCCCTATGTACCTGATACTGCCAGTGTCCCTGTGATCCAACCAGCTGCATCATCTCTACAACCGAACTTCACTAGGGCAGACCCAAGTCCTCCAGGGCAGCCTCAGGATCAAACTCTTGTGGATGACCCACATGCAGAGGAGGAGATAAAAACAATTGAACCTCAGTGACAATGTGGCTAAACCAGCTGTGCAAGCTACAGATTAAATCCACGTGATTAAAAGGCAGACTCTTTGTCTACATAATATATAAAAGGACAATGAGAATTTCCACAAAAGAAAATGCACTAACTCTGGTAGTTGTGGACATTGGAAGCAAGTACATGCAGGAATAGAGCCAGATTACAGTTTGAGATGTCCCTACAGCAGGTTCAGACCCCAGTCCATTATCGGAAGGCATTCTAAGGAGTGGAGGTGGACTGCGACTTAAAGTGAAGGAAAGGATGCTGACAGCTGAGATCCAAGAAAAACATTTATTGCTATTCTTAAGATTTTGATTTGTTCTGTAATTGGTTCTGGAAGTATTTTTCTTATTTTCTTTCTTTTCTCATCTGTTGCTGAGGCTGTTGATTTTATTATTACTATTAACTCTAAGCTTTTTAGAACTTTTTTTTATCACATTTTTAAGTTCCTTTATATACTTCTACATCTATGTTGGCATTTTGCTGTTCTGTGGGGGCTTTTCTCCTTTGTTGTTGTTGTTGTTGTTTTGTTTTGTTTTTTAAGTTTGATTGCTTTTCTTATTGTTCATTTCCTGCTGTAGTTATTTTTTAATATATGTAAATCTCTTATATACTTTTATTTAACTTTGCTTTTCTATTTTTTTTATTTTTTTCTACTTTTATTACTTTTCTTTCTTTTTTTCAACATATTCATTAGTTTACCCTATTTCTTTATTTTGTTCCCCAGATGTCACTCTGCTTTGGTTTTGTTTTCCAGTTTATGTTTTTGGTTAGTTTTGTTTTTAATTGGTTGATATCATTTTTAGTTTCCTTTGCTCACCAGGGCACTTTCTCATACTTACTTTTCTTTAAACAGTTGTTGTTGTTGTTGTTTGTGTGTGTGTGTGTGTGTGTTCCACTCTTTTGCTTATTACCAGTCTGGTTCTAAGTATAACATTTGTTTGGGTTCATCTTTTGTTTATTACTATATTTTGCTTACTGATTTTAGGTGCTTGTTTTAATCTCCTTTAATGTCAAAAAAAAAATCAGAATCTCAGTTACATGGCCAGAGCTTAGGCCTTGCCACTTGGAGTGGGAGCACTGAGTCCAGGACCCTAGACTGCCAGAGAACTCCTAACCCCAGAGTGTATTCCCACATGAAAACTCCAATGAAGGCCTCCACCTATATACAAGACCTGGCATCACTCAACTGCAGGCAGCATCCAATGCAGGACTCCTCACTCAAAGAACAAGCAAGACAAAAACACAACACAAACATCAGCAGACATGATTACAACAGACACTCCAAAACATACCACCTCATGCAGCCCTGCCCATCCAAGAGGAAAAAACCCACCTCCTCCTAGCAGAATGCAAGCACAAGTCACTCCCAACACAAAGCTTACACAAATGAATGGACCAACTTTATACACCAAAGGCAAAGGCCAAAAGAAACAAGTAATATTACCCTAAGTCTGGGTAAAGGAGACCTCAAGCACAGTAATTAGGGAAAAGTGAAAAAACAGAGAAATATTGTGAAAATGCAGAAACAAGGTAGAATTTCACAAGACCAAACAAAAGAAGAGGAAATAGGAGAACCACTTGAAAAAGAATTCAGAGTAATGATAGTAAAGATGTTCCAAAAACCTCAAAGATAGAATGGAGAAAATGGAAGAATCAATCAACACACTTACCAACAAACTAAAAGAAAGGAAGAATAAACAGAGGTGAACAATTACTGAAATTAGGAATTTCAGTATTCTTAATTACTGAAATTAAGAATGTTCTAGAAGGAAACAATAGCAGAATAACTGAGGCAGAAGAAAAATAACTGACATGGAACATAGAATGGTGGAAATAATTTCTGAAGAGTAGAATAATGGAAAAAGAATGAAAAGAATTGAGGATAGTCTCAGAGACCTCTAGAAAAATATTAAATGCACTATCATTTGCATTATAGGCATCCTGGGAGAAGCAGAGGGGGAAAAAAGGGTCTGAGAAAAAGTATGAAGAGATTATAGTTGAAAACTTCGCCAACATGGGAAAGGAAATAGTCATCAACTCCAAGCAGCACAGATAGTCTTATTCAGGATCAGCCTAGTGGAGAAACACACTGAGTCACATACCAATCAAGCTAACAAAGATGAAACACAAAGAAAGAATATTAAAAGCAGCAAGGGAAAAGCAACAATAACATACAAGGGAAACCTCATATGATTAATGGCTGATCTTTCACCAGAAACTCTGTAGGCCAGAAGGGAATGGCAGAATACATTTAAATACTGAAAGGAAATATCTGAAAACAAGGTTACTATACTAGCAAGAATTTCATTCAAAATTGATGGAGAAATAAAATGCTTTACAGATAAGTAAAGGTAAGAGAATTTAGCACTACAAAACCAGCTTTACAACAAATATTAAAGGGGCTTCTATAGAAAGAAAACACAAGAGAAGGAAAAGACCTAGAATAACAAACCCAAAACAATTAAGAAAGTCAATAAGAACATATATATCAATAATTATTTTAAATGTAAATGGATTAAATGTTCCAACCAAAAGACACAAACTGGCTGACTTGATACATAAACAAGATCCACATGTGTGTTGTCTACAAGAGATCCACTTCAGACGTAGAGAAGACATACAGACTGAAAGTGAGAGGATAGAAAAAGATATTCCATACAGATGCAAATTAAAAAAAAAAAAAACTAGAGTGGCAAACCTCATATCAGACAAAATAGACCTTAAAATAAAGAATATTACAAGAGATAAAGGACAGTACATAATAATCAAGGGATCAATTCAAGAAGACATAACAATGGTAAAATTTATGCAATAAACATAGGAGCACCTCAATACATAAGGCAAATATTAACAGACATAAAAGAGGAAATTGACATTAACACAAAAATAGTAGGGACTTTTAACACCCCACTTACACCAATGGAAAAATCAACAAAGTGGAAAATTAATTAGGAAACACAAGCCTTAAATGAAACATTAGACCAAACGGAACTAATTGATATTTTTAAGAGATTCCATGCAAATGGAGAAGAATAAACTTTTTTTTTCAAGTGCACATGCAACATTCTCCAGGCTACACCACACATTATCAAGGCTCAGTAAATTTAAGAAAACTGAAATTGCATCAAAAATCTTTTCTGAATACAATGGTATGGGATTAGATATAAATCACAGGGAAAAAAAACTATTAAAAAAAAACACAAACTCATGGAGATTATAACAAACAGGTTATTGAAGAAATAAAAAGGGAAATCAAAAAGTTCCCCCAAAAAAGTGACAATGAAAACATGTGACCCAAAAATTATGGGAGGGAGCAAATGCAGAGGAAAGTTCATAGTAATAATATTCTACTTCAAAAAACTAGAAAAACATCGAATAGACAACTAAACTTTATGCCTAAAACAGCTGGGAAAATGAAAGCAAAAAAAAAAAAAAAGTTGGTAGAAGGAAAATAATCATAAAAATCAGAGCTGAAACAAATGAGAAAGAAATGAAGGAAACAACAGTATGGATTAATAAAATTAAAAGCTATTTCTTTCAGAAGATTAAAAAAATTTTGACATCTTTCTAAATTCCATATGTATGCATTAGTATACTGTATTGGTGTTTTTCTTTCTGGCTTACTTCACTCTGTATAATAGGTTCCAGTCGATGCATGACACTGGATGCTTGGGGCTGGTGCAGTGAGACGACCCAGAGGGATGGTATGGGGAGGGAGGATGGAGGGGGGGTTCAGGATGGGGAACACGTGTATACCTGTGGCAGATTCATGTTGATGTATGGCAAAAACAATACAATACTGTAAAGTAATTAACCTACAATTAAAATAAATAAATTTATATTTTTAAAAATTGACAAACCATTAGCCAGACTCAACAAGAAAAAAAGGGAGAAGAATCAAACCAACAAAATTAAAATGAAAAAGGAGAGGTTACAACATATAATGCAGAAATATGAAAGATCATAAGAGATTATTACAACCAATTATATGTCAAAAAAGTTGACAACCTGGAGGAAATGGACAGATTCTTAGAAAAGTTCAACCTTTTAAGCCTGAACCAGGAAGAAGTAGAATCTATGAACCAGCCAGTTACAGGCACTGAAATCCAAACTGTGATCAAAAATCTCCCAAAAAAGCAAAATCCCAGGGCCAGATATTTTCACAGGGAATTCTATCAAGCACTTAGAGAAGAGTTAATGCCCATCCTTCTGAAACTCTCTCAGAAAATTGCAGATGAAGGAACACTTCCAAACTCCTTCTACAAGGCAACTATCACCTTGATAACAAAATCAGACAAAAATATAACCAAAAAAAAAAAAAAAAAAAAGAGAGAGAGAGAGAGAGAGAGAATTACAGGCCAATATTTCTAATGAACATAGATACGAAAATCATCCACAAAATTCTAGCAAACAGAATTCAACAGCACATTAAAAAGATCATACACCATGATCATGTTGGGTTTATTCCAGGGATGCAAGAAATATTCAATATAAGCAAATCAATCAATATGATGACCATATTAACAAATTGAAAGACAAAACCATATGATAATCTCAATAGATACAGAAAAATCTTTTGACAAAACTCAGCAAACATTTATGATTAAAACAACTCTTGAAAAAATAGGCATAGAAGAAACCTACTTCCACATAATAAAAGTCATATACAACAAATCCACACCAAACATTATTCTCAAAGGTGAAAAACTTAAAACATTCCTTCCAAGATCAGGCATAAGACAAGGGTGCCCACTCTCACCATTATTATTCACCATGGTTTTAGAAATCCCAGGTACAGCAATCAGAGATGAAAAAGAAAGAAAAAAATACAGGTTGGAAAAAAAAGAAATAAAACTCTCAATGCTTGCAGGTGGCATGGTACTATACATAGAAAATCCTAAAGGTACTATCACAAAATTACTAAAGCAGTCAGTGAATTTAATAGTCATAGAATACAATATCAATACACAGAAATCACTTACATTCATATACACTAACAAAATAATAGCAAATGAAACAACTGAAAAAGGATTAATTTCCACAATATATGTGCAGCTCTTATGACTCAATTCTAGAAAAAAAAATCAAAAGTGGGCAAAAGTCATAAACAGACATTTATCCAAAGAATACCTACAGATAGCTAATAAGATGCTCAACATCACTCATTATCAGAGAAATAAAAATCAAAACTATAATAATGTATCACCTCACAGCAGTCAGAATGGCCATCATCAAAATATCTACAAGCAATAAATGCTGGAGAGGGTGTGGAGAAAAAGGAAACTTCTTGCACTGTTGGTGGGAATGTAATTGATACAGCTACTACGGAAGCCAGTGTGTAAATTCCTTAGAAAACCAGGAATAAAATTACCATATGACCCAGAATCCCACTACTAAGCATATATCCATCCAGCCATCTCATCCTCAGCGGCATCACAGACTCAATGAACGTGAGTCTGAGTGAACTCCGGGAGTTGGTGATGGACAGGGAAGCCTGGCGTACTGTGATTCATGGGATCGCAAAGAGTCGGACACGACTGCGCGACTGAACTGAACTGAAGCATATATCCTGAGGAAACCAAAATTGAAGTCACATGTACCCCAATGTTCTTTGCAGCACTATTTCCAATAGCTAGGACATGGAAGCAACATAGGATATTATTCAGCCATAAAAAGTAGTGCATTTCAGTCAGTTCTAATGGGGTAGGTGAATCTAGAGCTTTTTATATAGAGTGAAGCAAGTCAGAAAGAGAAAAACAAATACCATATATTAACGCATATATGTGGAATCTACAAAGATGGTACCGAAGAAGTTGTTTGCAAGGCAGTAATGGAAATGCAGACAGAAAGAACAGACTTATCGACACAGGCATGGGACTGGAAAAAGAGGGTGAAACAAATGGAGAAAGTAATGTCGAAACAAATACACTACCATAAGTAAAATAGATAACTAATGGAAATTTGCTATATAACTCAGGGAACTAAACCAGGTCTGTGTAACGAGCTTGAGAGATGGGATTGGATGGGAGGTAGGAGGGAGGTTCAAGAGAGAGGGGACATATGTATACCTATGGCTAATTCATGTTGATGTGTGGCAGAAAGTAACACAATATGTAAAGCAATTATCATTCAATTATAAATATTTCAAAAAAAAGAGTGTTGGTACTCTGGGATAACAGAGGGATAGAGTGGGGAGGGAGGTAGAAGGGGAGGTTCAGGATGGTGGGACACATGTACACCCATGGCTGATTCATGTTGATGTATGGCAAAAATCACAATATTAAAGTAATTAGTCTACAATTAAAATTAATTAATTAATTTTTTAAAAAGAACACTATTACTCATAAAGGCTATTCTGGCAAGCCAGATGGAAGTTTCAATTTGCCTCATTTGCTTTTCAGAATGAAAACTTTAAGATAGAAATTCCCACCATGGAAGTAATTTCAATTTTTATACTCTTTTGTTCCTTCACCTACCTAATTCTCCTGAAAGTTTGGAATATAGTTGGAAATGATGCTGTTTACTTTCACATAAGGAATAGGTGACTAAAAGTGCCATATTAAGCTTCCTACTTTGCTCTTCCTTAATGAGTTTCATATTTTCTTACTTGCTGTTGGTTCTGGTCTTCTTGACAGACTGGAACCTGGGGACAGGAGTCGATGAAAAGAAGGCAAAGAAAAGAAGGACGCAGGGGACCCAAGTCTCTAGTGGAACAAGAGTACTTTAATCATTGCAGCGTGTGCTTATATATTGTTATACAAGTAAGCTTTAGGCAGAAAAATAAAGTTGAGCAAAAACACTGAAACCAAATGCATAGCAACAGTAATTAGGGGAATAACAATTGTCACAGGGCCAGAAGAAAATCCATGTATTGGAAATAGGAACATGACTAAGTAGTTTTACAGAAAAGTAGAAGGTTACTGAAAGGAATCCACGTATGTGTTCTGTCTCATGACCTCAGTCCTGAGAACCGCGTGCAGCTCTGATCGTTTCTGTTTTCTAGGAACTGATAAGGAACAGAAGGCCCTTGAGAAGGGAAAACAACATATAGGATTCCTTAAAATTAAACATTCCCTGACAGTTGTTTTTCCATCAAATGTGTCCAACTCTATGTGACTCCATGGACAGCAGTATCCAGGCTTCCCTGTCCTTCACTGTCTCCTGGATTTTGCTCAATTTCATGTGCATTGAGTTTGTGATGCTACCTTATCATTTCATCCTCCACCACTGACTTTTCCTTTTGCCTTCAATATTTCTCAGCATCAGGTCTTTTCCACATCTCTTCGCATCTACAGTTTACTAAAGCAGAGAAACTGATCGTTGCTCTTTCTACAGAAAACCTTAATCAAAATTTTAAAATATTCAAAAAATTGATCATATATGAATGAAATTAATAGGCTCATCTGGAATATGATCTGTGGGAAAGATCAATAAGCATATATTCTCCACACTACATTATTAAAGGGTGTAAGGAAGAACTTGAGACATTATAAAATCCAAAGAAATATCACAAGGATATCCATGTACACTTTTATTTCTTTCTGTTTAGAGACAGTAAAAGAAAAAGGAAAAATAGCACTTATACTTCTGGTGTATTAATTCTACTTTTCTATGTGTCCCAGAGGTTGTTATCATTGTTGTTATTCTGTATTTATTAAAAAAAAGAAAACTGAAATGTTTCCTCAGAAAGGTAATAGCAATCTGTATTGGAAGTATTTATGATAGTTAACAATTGATACTTTAGAGTAATAATTCCTGGCACTTTCTGAAGAAACTTTAAAGGTCTTTATTGAGACACAATGAGTCAATCTTCTAACCAGAATTTTACTTACAGAGATACATACAGTAAGACAAAAAATACATAATTACTTTTATTTCCACATAAGAACTCAACTGGGAAGTTCCTTAGCAGTACAGTGGTTAAGACTCTTCATTTTCAAGGCAGGGGATGAGGGTTCATTCCCTGGGTGGGGAACTAAGATACCACATGCCCTGCTGTGTGGCAAAACTGCTTTCAAAACAAAAGATATGATTTTAAACCTCGTGTAACTTGGTCTTGTGTCAAGTACTAATTTCATAAAAGAAGCAATTTAACTACATATGAACTAAACACATTGTTATTTTTGTCTGTGTATGACTTTAGCCATGCACTATATTAGACATGAAAAACAAATTCTCATCAATTTAATAAACTTTTATGTGAATGGCTTCCCTGGTAGCTCAGCTGGTAAAAAATCTACTTGCAATGCAGGAGACCCTGGTTCGATTCCTGGGTCAGGAAGTTTCCCTGGAGGAAGGATAGGCTACCTACTCTAGTATTCTTGGGTTTCCTTGGTAGTTCAGACAGTAAAGAATTTGCCTGCAATGCGGGAGACCTGGCTTCAATCCCTGGGTTGGGGAGATCCCCTGGAGGAGGGCATGATAAACCACTCCAGTATTCTTGCCAAGAGAATCCCCATGGACAGAGGAGCCTAGCAGGCTACTGTCCATGGAATCACAAAGAGTTGGACCCGATTGAATGACTAAGCACAGCACATGAATGCTACTCTTATTATTTGAGGAACTGGGCTAATAATTAGGGGATTCAGAAATGAAGGAGACATTGTCTCTTCCTTTTATGAAGAACACAGATTCCTTGTTAGAGAGATGGATGATCATGACTCTGAGTATTTAGCTTAGGCAACTGAGTGATACCATTAGCTAGGAGAAGAAAGATGAGAGGGAGAATTAGTTTGAAGGACTATAAGTTGGATTTGGAAAAGTCAGAGGAACCAGAGATCAAATTGCCAACATATGCTGGATCATAGAAAAAAAAACAAAGGAATTCAAGAAAAATATCTACTTCTGCTTCATTGACTATGCTAAAGCCTTTGACTGTGTGCATCACAACAAACCATGTGGTGTTCTAAATGAAATGGGAATACCAGACCACCTAACCTGCCTCCTGAGAAACCTGTATACAGGATAAGAAGCAACAGTTAGCACTGGACATGGAACAATGATTCAAAATTGGGAAAGGAGTACATCAAAGCTGTATATTGTCACCCTGCTTATTTAACTTGCATACAGAGTACATCATGTGAAATGCCAGGGTGGATGAAGCACAAGCTGGAATCAAGATTGCCAGGAGAAATATCAAAAACCTCAGATGTGCAGATGATGTCACTTTAAGGCAGAAGTGAAGAGGACCTAAAGAGCCTCTTGATGAAGATGAAAGAGAATGAAAAAGCTGGCTTAAAACTCAACATTCAAAAAACTAAGATTATGGCATCCAGTCCTATCACTTCATGGCAAATAGGTGGGGAAAATGTGGAAACAGGGTCAGATTTCGTTTTCTTGGGCTCCAAAATCACTGCAGATGATGACTGCAGCCACAAAATTAAAAGACACTTGCTCCTTGCAAAAATAACTATGACAAACCCAGACAATGTATTAAAAACAGAGACACCACTTTGCCAACAAAGATCTGTATAGTCAAAGCTATGGTTTTTCCATTAGTCAAGTATGGATGTGAGATTTGGATTATAAAGAAGGCTAAGTGCCAAAGAATTGATGATTTCCAACTGCAGTGCTGGAGAAAATTCTTGAGAGTCCCATGGGCAAGCAGGGAGATGAAATCAATCAATCCTAAAGGAAACCAACCCTGAATATTCATTGGAAGGACTGATGCTGAAGCTGGAACTCCAATATTTTGGCCACCTGAAGTGAAGAGCTGACTGGAAAAGACTCTGATACTGGGAAAGATTGAAGGCAAGAGGAGAAGAGAGTGACAGAGAATGAGATGGTTGGATGGTATCACTGACTCAATGGACATGAGTTTGAGTAAACTCCAAGAGATAGGACAGGGAAGCCTGGAGTACTGTAGTTCATGGGGTCGTAAACAGTTGAACACAACTTAGGGACTGAACAACAACAGTTTGAAAGAAAGAGATGAGTTTGGTTTTGAACAGGTACTAATTGACATGCTTATATTGTATCTACATGCAGAAGTCTAGTATATACATGAATGGTTTGGGGCTCAAGAAAAAATTCAGGACTGAATGTCACATTAATATAGGAAATAGTTGAAGACAAAGGAATAAATATGGTCACCTAGGGAAAATATATAAGTATGCAAGAAAGGAATCCGACAGGTGAAATGAGGAATACTCTTAAGGAGCAAACAGAATAATAGAAGACAGACAGAGAATGACAGTTTCAACAAGTATCTCTGATTGAACCTAAGTAATTTTTTTCCCTCCTGGAACCCCATTAATACAATAGTATGGATATTTTTGAGTCATGAACCAACAAATATCAATACAAAGAGAACAAGAGAGGAGGCAACAACACAATTCAGAAGCTGAAAAGCAGGCAGTTGAGTGGTAACTGATTTAGTCCCCAGAAGTGTTGAAATTATTGCTTCTGGAAAAACACTAATTTTTATAACTCACTTGTAACAAGCCTAATACAACTCTAAGATTCAACATCTGAATACATGCAAGTTGGGAAATAAATCAAAATTAATAATTAGATTAATCAAACAGTAAATATACCTTCAAAATGTTTGGTTATGAAAGGAATGACGAAGATGTAGCTTGAAGAGTAAGGAGGAGAAATAAAAGTTTTGATGCTTGTATAAAACAGTTAAGACTAGAACATATTTGCAAGCTATGAGAAAACATAAAAGTTAAAATGAGGTTCAGTAATACAGGAGAGGGGAACAAAAAGGATTAATGCCTATAGGGACATTGGACATGGAAGTAGGAAAGAATTGCCACGTGAAGGCATTTTTTTTTTTTTTAGCAAAATAGAAATGCAGATCATTTGCTCAAAGTGAGGAGGCCAAAACTGTGGCACTGAAAGGGGAACGAAGATATTTTGGAACAGCTGCAGTGGGAAATGGAAAAGGAGCCAACTATGGATGAGAAAAGGATTAAGGATGAGAGTTGAGGGTCCAGATGATGTTGGAAAGCACACATTTGTAGTGGAGCCAGTGAACATGGATATGCAGATTTCCCCAGATAGATCTTCAGAAGCCTGTGAACAAAAACAGGCAAAGCAGACCAGTGATCTCAGCCAGACCTGGGGAGGGATTGCCAGTTCTATGAGAGGAAAGGTAAAGGAGTCAATGGAAAATGCTTGTGAGTGTTGCTGAAATGAGGTCCAGCTTAAGGACGGATAGAGATGACAGAATGTGGCTGCTAGCCAAAGGAATTATGTAAGAAAGAAGGGAATGGTGACACAATTATCAAAAATTTCTTTGATCACAAGACCACTTCACAGTGTTTTACATACAAGTTCAGGTGACCAAACATTTGAACTGCTTTTAGTTAGAGAGCTGTCAATTTTCCAGCAAGCATAGTGTTAATGTGATTAGAAAGACTTCTTCCCACCACGAATTATTTCACTGTGATTTTTATTCCAGTTTTCCTACTTTTTTTAAGGTATTTCTCTTAAACAATATTAACTAATTCATCTTGAGTGGGGGAAGTGAACTGAGGCACAGTGAAAGGAAGTAATCTTGAATGATCTCTGTATATAGCTCTAGTTCTGGCTCTGTCCCAGAAACCCTTTAATGTAGGGAAAACAATGAATTTTTAGAATCTGTCAATCTTCTGAAAATCCCAAAGTACAGCCTGCCCAGAAGAGAAATCCTGGCTAATCCATTTTTCAGTCCTCCTCTAGAGGGCACATGTTTACACCATCTATTTGGAAGCACATCTCCTTGCTCATAGAGTTGTTCACCATTGTTAAAAAAACACACACATTACTCCACACTCTGATTTTATAGCAGTAGGGAAGTAAGGTGTGAAGTGGGAGGATTCTTTCAGAGAATGCAGAGGACTTAAGGCCTATCAATTCACAGTTCATATAAGCCTCTTCAGCCTTCTTGATCATAGTTTCATATAAATTTTTATTTCTACCTGCAAAGGTATGGTGGATTCAGAATTATTTGCCTCAGTAATAATTGCCCCTGACTAGCAAACTGAATCAGAGAAGGCAAAGGCACCCCACTCCAGCACTCTTGCCTGGAAAATCCCATGGATGGAGGAGCCTGGTAGGCTGCAGTCCATGGGGTTGCAAAGAGTCGGACACAACTGAGTGACTTCACTTTCCACTTTCATGCACTGGAGAAGGAAATGGCAACCCACTCCAGTGTTCTTGCCTGAAGAAACCCAGGGATGGAGGAGCCTGGTGGGCTGCCATCTATGGGGTCGCACAGAGTCGGACACGACTGAAGTGACTTAGCAGTAGCAGCAGCAACTGAATAGGAGTAAATTTATCCTTCCTTCAATTATGCAAAAATATCCAATACTCTTATTTCATCATTATTAACTGATTTATTTAAGATCAACATTTTTCAGGGGAAACATTTTCAATTATTTTAAGACTATCAGCTGCGGTGTATGTCAGCAAAACCTTTTGAAGTGCCCCTGCAAATGTAAGGGGGCATAAAAGCTTATGCCCACAGAAACTAAGACATATTAACAATCCATCATTCTGATATTCCACTGTTGGAAAATAGGAACTTGCTGGGGTTATCCAACACAGTCCTTCCGTGTTACTATCCTCAAAGACATAAAAGTTCTAAAAGTGTTTGTATGGCTACTCAATCCAACTGAAACTCTGTAATTAGTTCTATCTACTGCAAATCAATCACTATTTATCCAACTGGGAAATAAAATCCAATATGAAAGGCTTGAAAATACAATGTCAATTGTCCATAGAACAAATGTCCAAGAGCTGTGTAAAATAGTTGTTTAAGAAACATGTAGGTTAAGATACCATTTTTTACTGTAACTCTTCTTCATACTTTTACTATGAACAGTCAATTTTGGTATCAATATATCGGTTTTGCTTACAGAAAAAGCTTTCTGAGAAAAATTTGTAGGAACAATGCAGCTCTCATAGAATACATAGGTCTGCAGGATATTTTTAACAGTTTGTAATTATAGGAGCAGAAAATGACTATAAGTCTGCACAAAGTTGCAATATTTACAGTTTTACAAGTTTAAACAAAATAAAAATAACTTAGTCCTTTATAAAATGTAAAAAGTGCTTATATGGCTTAACTTGGAACTAAATTATACTTGATGATAAAGCCCTTTGGAGACCCAATTGAATACTCCTTCAGAAGATAAATCTAGATGGTACATATACATTTTCAAAATGTATGTATGACTATATATAAAGAATTCCAAATTCTGGTTCAAGATGGTGAAGTAGAAGGACATGTGCTCATCTCTTCTTGTGAAAGCACCAAAATCACAACTAGCTGTTTAAAACCATCAACAGGATGACACTGGAACCTATCAAAAAAAGATACCCCACATTCAAAGACAAAGAAGAAGCTGCAGTGAGAAGGTAGAAAGGGCACAATCATGATAAAATCAAATCCCATACCCACTGGGTGGGTAACCCACAAACAAAGAATACCCCACTATTTTGAAGATTTGGAACCCCACATCAAGTTTCTCAGCCTGGAAACCCTACAAAGTGACTGGAAATCCCCCGGGAATCTGACTTTGAAGGCCAGAAAGTTTGATCATAAGACTTCCACAGCACTGGAGGAAACAGAGACTCCAGTCTTGGAGGGCACAAATAAAACATTGCTCCCACCAAAACTAAGAGGAAAGGAGCAGTGACTCCACAGAAAACTGAACCAAAACTACCTTTCCAGTGTTGGCAGGGTCTTCTGTGGAGATGTAGGTCAGCAGTGACTAACCACAGGTACAAGGGAACCAGCAACAGCTGCCTGGGAAGGTATACTTTGGTGTGAACCCGCTTGGAGTTTGTCATTAACCCAACCATACAGCCAGTACATTTAAGGGCTGGGTGACCCCAGGCCAAAAGACTACCAGGGAGGGAACTCAATACAACCATCAGCAGATAATTGGATCAAAGCTTTACTGAGCAAGGCCTATTTCACACTGTTCATGGTCTCCTCAAGACAACAATACTAAAGTGGTTTGCCATTCCCTTCTCCAGTGGACCACTGGGCAATCTCAGAAAGAGAATGATCTCTATTCTTTTCCAAAGCAAACCATTTAATATCACAGTAATTCAAGCCTATACCCCAACCACTAATGCCAAAGAAGCTGAAGTTGAAACATTCTATGAAGACCTACAAGAATTTCTAGAACTAACACCAAAAAAAAGATATCCTTTTCATCATAGGGGACTGGAATATAAAAGTAGGAAGTCAAGAGATCCCTGGAGTAACAGGCACATTTGGCCTTGGAGTACAAAATGAAATAAGGCAAAGGCTAACAGTGTTTTGCCAAGAGAATGCACTGCTCATAGCAACACCCTTTTTCAACAAGAGATGACTCTACACATAGATATCACCAGATGGTCAATACCAAAATCAGAATGATTATATTATTTGCAGCAAAGATGTACAAGCTATATATAGCCAGCAAAAACAAGACTGGGAGCTGACTTTGGCTCAGATCATGAACTCCTTATTGCAAAATTCAGACTTAAATTGAAGAAAGTAGGGAAAACCATTATACCATTCAGGTATGACCTAAATCTGATAGACAGAGTGCCTGAAGAACTATGAACAGAGGTTCGTGACATTGTATAGGAGACAGGGATCAAGACCATCCCCAAGAAAAAGAAATGCAAAAAAGCAAAATGGCTGTCTGAGGAGGCCTTACAAATAGCTGTGAAAAGAAGAGAAGTGAAAAGCAAAGCAGAAAAGGAAAGATATACCCATTTGAATGCAGAGTTCCAAAAAATACCAAGGAGAGATAAGAAAACCTTCCTAAGTGATCAGTACAAAGAAATAGAGGAAAACAACAGAATGGGAAAGACTAGAGATCTCCTCAAGAAAATTAGAAATATGAAGGAAATATTTCATGGAAAGATGGGCTCAATAAAGGACAGAAATGTTATGGACCTAACACAAGCAGAAGATATTAAGAACAGGTGGCAAGAATACACAGAACTATACAAAAAGGATCTTCACGACCCTGAAAATCACGATGGTATGATCACTCACCTAGAGCCAGACATCCTGACATAGAAGTCAAGTAGGCCTTAGGAAGCATCACTATGAACAAAGCTAATGGAGGTGATGGAATTCCAGATGCGCTCTTTCAAATCCTAAAAGATAATGCTGTGAAAGTGCTGCACTCAATATGCCAGCAAATTTGGAAAACTCAGCAAGTGGCCACAGGACTGGAAATGGTCAGTTTTCATTTCAATTCCAAAGAAAGGCAATGCCAAAGAATGCTCAAATTACTGCACAATTGCACTCACGTAACATGCTAGCAAAGTAAAGCTCAAAATTCTCCAAGACAGGCTTCAACAATATGTGAAAATGAACTTCCAGATGTTCAAGCTGGACTTAGAAAAAAGAGAGAAACCAGAGATCAAATTGCCAACATTCACTGGATCATCAAAAAACGGAGAGAGTTTCAGAAAAATATCTATTTATGCTTTATTGATTACGCCAAAGCCTTTGACTTTGTGGATCAAGACAAACTGTAGAAAATTCTTAAAGAGATGGGAATAGCAGACCACCTGACCTACCTCCTGAGAAATATGCATGCAGGTCAGGAAGCAACAGTTAGAACTGAACATGAAACAGCAGACTGGTTCCAAATAGGGAAAGGAGTATGTCAAGGATGTATATTGTCACCCTACTTATTTAACTTATATGTAGAGTACATCATGAGAAACCCTGGGCTGGATGAAGCAAAAGCTGGAATCAACATTGCAGGGAGAAATATCAACAACCTCAGATATGCACATGACACCATCCTTATGGCAGAAAGTGAAGAGGAACTGAAGAGCCTCTCGATGAAGGTGAAAGAAGAGAGTGAAAATAAAAACTGGCTTAAAATGCAACGTTCAGGAGGCGGTCCTAAGACACTGGAGGAATAGAACTGAGAGACCACTTTCTCCCCTGCAAATTCATCAAAAGAACATTTGAACGTTGAGAAAATTCCACAAAACCACTTCTGAATGCCGGCAGAGGACATGAGGTACCCAGAAAAGCAACCTGTTGTCTTTTAAAAGAGGTAGGAAAAAAGTATAAAAGATAAAAAGAGAGAGAAAAGAGGTAGGACAGAGCTCCATCCTGGGAAGGGAGTCTTAAAAAAGAGAGAAGTTTTGAAACACCAGGAAACACTTTCACTGCCGAGTCTGTGGCAAGCCTTGGAACCACAGAGGGCAACATAATCGGGAGGGAAAATAAATAAATAATTAAAATCCACAGATTACGTGCCCAACGGTAACTCCCTCAACAGAGAAGCAGCACAAACACCAGCATTCACCACTAGCAAGCGGGGGCTGGGCAGGGAGGCGTCAGCTGCAATGCTTAGAGTAAGGCCTGAGGGAATCTGAGGGAACTAACTTGGGCTAGCAAACCAGACTGTGGGATAACTACCACGTGAAAATCCCTAACCTAAGACACCTCCAGGCCCGCTGACAGAACAAAGGACTGACTAGAATTATGCAAAAAGCCCTAACCTAAGATAAAATGACACTCCACTCCAGTACTCTTGCCTGGAAAATCCCATGGATGGAGGAGCCTGGTGTGCTGCAGTCCATGGGGTTGCTAAGAGTCGGACATGACTAAGCGACTTCACTTTCACTTTTCACTTTCATGCATTGGAGAGAAGGAGATGGCAACCCACTCCAGTGTTCTTGCCTGGAGAATCCCAGGGACTGGGGTGCCTGGTGGGCTGCCATCTATGGGGTCACACAGAGTCAGACACGACTGAAGCGACTTAGCAGCAGCAAGACACTTTAAAGCCCACTCACAGAACAAAGGACTTAGCAGAGCTAGCCTGCTGCAGACCGGCCCATCCCCTTCTGGTAACAGGCAGATGAGGGCAGCCTGAGCCAGAAGGGGGATATTGCAGCCCCAGAGAGGCATTATCTACCAAACTGCAAGCAGGCTTCATTGCTAACCAAGACTTCCTGGGATTCTGGATGGTCAACATTCGCCTGAGAAGGTGTGCCAGTTGTACACCCAGAAAACCGAGTGGCAGGGATGGGGAAGGAGATAAGTTGCAGCAACCAGGCTCACCAAACACCTGGTCACCTGAGCTGCTGGGACCTGGGAATGGCACAAAGCGCAGGCCCAACCGCGTCTGCTCCTTTGAGGACTACCTGAGTACCTGAACCTGAGCGGCTTAGACCTGGAAAGTGCATACAACCCAGAGCTGGCCTCAGACAGTTCCGGGCAAAGCACCCTAGAGCCTAAGCAGTGTAGACAGAGAAAGCACACACGCCGTGAGCAGGGCCAAAGCCACTGTGGCCGAGACACTGCGAGCACATGCCAGTGTTATTTTATGCAGTGTCCCTCCCTCCCTACAGCACAACTGAACAAGTGAGCCTAAAAAAGTACCCACCTCGCCCCCTGTCAGGGCAGAAATTAGACACGGAAGAGACCAGCAAACAGAAGTAGCTAAAACAGAGGGAATCTCCTTGGGTGTGACAGATGCAATAGATTAAAACCTTGTAGTTAGTACTGACTACATAGGAAGGGGCCTATAGATCTTGAGAAATATAAGCCAGATCAAGCAACTATCCGAAAATGAATTGACCCCACACTGCCCACAAAAACACCAGAGAAGGTCCTAGATATATTTTTACAATTTTACCATCATTCTTTAATTTTTTATTATTTTTTTTATTTTTAAGTCCTCTACTACTCCTTTAATTTTCAATTTTATAACCTACTACTACTTTGTAAAAAAAGAGAGAGAGAGAGAAGCCCTATTTTTTAAAGCAAACTTCATATATATATATATAACTTTTGTGACTTTTTTTCTTTTTCTTTAATATTGTATTTTTTAAAATCCAACCTCTACTCTAGATTTTTAATCTTTGCTTTTCTGGTATTTGTTATCAATTTTGTACCTTTAAGAACCCAATCTTCAGTACCCATTTTTACTTGGGAGCAAGATTACTGGCTTGACTGCTGTCTCCCCCTTTGGACTCTCCTTTTTCTCCACCAGGTCGCCTCTGCCTCATCCATTCCCCTTCTCTTCTCTACCCAAATCTGTGACTCACTTTGTGTGCTCCGGATGGTGAAGAACACTTAGGGAACTGATTACTGGCTGGATCTGTCTCTCCTCTTTTGATTCCCTTCTTTAACCTCCTGGCCACCTCTGTCTCCTTCTTCTCTCTTCTCTTCTCTGTATAACTCTGTGAACATCTCTGAGGGTTCCAGACTGTGGAGAACACATAGGGAAGTGATTACTGGCTAGCTTGCTCTCTCCTCAATTGATTCCACCTCATCTCATCCTGGTCACCTCTATCTCCATCCTCCCTCTTCTCTTCTCCATGTAGCTCTGTGATCCTCTCTGGGTGTCCCTCACAGTGGAGAAACTTTTCATCTTTAACCTAGATGCTTTATCAATAGTGCTGTATAATGGAGAAGTCTTCAGGTTACTGTAAAAATAAGACTGAAAACCAGAAGCAGGAGGCTTATGTCAAAATCTTGAGAACACCAGAGAACTCCTGACTCCAGGGAACATTAATTAACAGGAGCTCATCAAACGCCTCCATACATGCATGAAAGCAAACACCGTCCAAGGGCCAATAAGTTCCAAACAAGACATACCATGCAAATTCTGCAGCAACACAGGAATATAGCCCTAAGCTTCAATATACAGGTTGGCCAAAGTCACTCCAAACCCATTGGCATCTCATAACACATTATTGGACACTTCATTGCACTCCAGAGAGAAGAACTCCAGGTCCACCCAACAGAACACAAGCGTCCCTAAATAGGAAACCTTGACAAGCCACCCTTACAAGCCCACCCACAGCAAGGAAACTCCACAATAAAGAGAACTCCACAAAATGCCAGAATACAGAAAGGCCACCTCAAACACAGCAGTATAAACAAGATGAAGAGACAAAGGAATACCCAGCAGGGAAAGGAACAGGATAAATGCCCAGCAAACCAAACAAAAGAGAAAGAGATAAGGGAATCCACTTGATAAAGAATTCCAAATAATGATAGTGAAAATGATCCAAATTCTTGGGAAAAAAAAAAAGTGAAATCACAGATAAAGAGCCTGGAGACAAGGATTAAGAAGATGCAAGAAAGTTTTAACAAGGACCTAGGAGAAATAAAAAAGAGTCAATATATAATGAATAATGCAATAAATAATATCAAAAACACTCTGGAGGCAACAAATAGTAATAACAGTGGCAGAGTATAAGATTAGTGAGGTAGAAGATAGAATGGTAGAAATAAATGAATCAGAGAGGAAAAAAGAAAAATGAATTAAAAGAAATGAGAACAACTTCAGAGACCTCTGGGACAATGTTAAACGCCCCAACATTTGAATCATAAAAGTCCCAGAAGAAGAAAACAAAAAGAAAGACCATGAGAAAATACTTGAGGAGATAATAGTGGGAAATTTCCCTAAAATGGGGAAGGAATAATCATCCAAGTCCAAGAAGCCCAGAGAGTACCAAACAGGATAAACCCAAGTCAAAACATCTGAAGACATGTATTAATCAAACTAACAAAGATCAAACACAAAGAACAAATGTTAAAAACTTCGAGGGAAAAACAACAAATAACACACAAGGGGATTCCCATAACGATAACAGCTGATCATTAAATAGAAACTCTTCAGGCCAGGAGGGAATGGCAGGACATACTTAAAGTGATGAAAGAAAATAACCTACAGCCCAGATTACTGTACCCAGCAAGGATCTCATTCAAAAATGAATGAGAAATCAAAAGCTTTACAGACAAGCAAAAGCTGAAAGAATTCAGCATCACCAAACCAGATCTCCAACAAATGCTAAAGGATCTTCTCTAAACAGGAAACACAGAAAGGGTGTATAAACTCGAACCCAACCCAATCAAGTAAATGGCAATGGGATCATGCTTATCAATAATTACCTTACATGTAAATGGGTTGAATGCCCCAACCAAAAGGCAAAGACTGGCTGAATGAATACAAAAACAACATATGTTGTCTACAAGAGACCCACCTCAAAACAGGGGACACACACAGACAGAAAGTCAAGGGCTGGAAAAAGATATTCCATGCAAATAGAGATGAAAAGAAAGCAAGAGTAGCAATACTCATATCAGATAAAATAGATGTTAAAACAAAGGCTGTGAAAAGAGACAAAGAAGGCCACTACACAATGATCAAAGGATCAATCCAAGAAGAAGATATAACAATTATAAATATATACACACTCAAAATAGGAGCACCGCAATACATAAGACAAATGTTAACAAGTATGAAAGGAGAAATTAACAATAACACAATAGAAGTGGGAGACTTTAATACTCTACTCACACCTATGGACAGATCAATTAAACAGAAAATTAACAAGGAAACACAAACTTTAAGTGATACAATAGACCAGTTAGACCTAAGTGATATCTACAGGACATTTCACCCCAAAACAATGAATTTCACCTTTTTCTCAAGTGCACAAGAACATTCTCCAGGATGGATCATATTCTGGGCCATAATTCTAGCCTTGGTAAATTCAAAAATTTGAAATCATTCCAAGCATCTTTACTGACCACAATGGAATAAGATTAGATCTCAATTACAGAAGAAAAACTATTAAAAATTCCAACATATGGAGACTAAACAACATGCTGCTGAATAACCAACAAATCACAGAAGAAATCAAAATATGAATAGAAATGAATGAAAATGAAAACACAACAACCCAAAACCTGTGGGACACTGTAAAAGCAGTGCTAAGGGGAAGGTTCATAGCAAAACAGGCATACTTCAAGAAAAAAGAAAAAAGTCAAATAAATAACCTAACACTACACCTAAATCAACTAGAAGAGGAAGAAATGAAGAACCCAGGGTTAGTAGAAGGAAAGACATCTTAAAAATTAGGGCAGAAATAAATGGAAAAGAAACAAAAGGGACCACAGCAAAAATCAACAAAGCCAAAAGCTGGTTCTTTGAGGGGATAAATAAATTTGAGAAACAATTAGCCAGACTCATCAAGAAACAAACGGAGAAAAAAATCAAATCAATAAAATAGGAAATGAAAATAGTGAGATCCTGACCCAGGAAGAAATGGAAAATCTTAACAGAACCATCACAAGCATGGAAATTGAAACAATAATCAGAAATCTTACAGCAAACAAAAGCCCAGGACCAGACGGCTTCACAACTGAATATTCCCAAAAATTTAGGAAGAGCTAATATGAATCCTACTCAAACTTTTCCTGAAAATTGCAGAGGAAGGTAAACTCCCAAACTGATTCAATGAGGCCAATGTCACCCTAATACCAAAACCTGACAAAGATGCCACACACACAAAAAAGAAAACGACAGGCCAATATCATTGATGAACATAGATGCAAAAATCCGTAACAAAATTCTATCAATCAGAATCCAACAACACATTAAAAAGATCATACCTCGTGACCAAGTGGGCTTTATCCCAGGGATGCACGGATTCTTCAATATCCACAAACCAATCAATGAATTCACCACATTAACAGATTGAAAAATAAAAGCCATATGATTATCTCAATAGATGCAGAGAAAGCCTTTGACAAAATTCAACATCAATTTATGATAAAAACTCTCCAGAAAGCAGGAATAGAAGGAACATATCTCAACATAATAAAAGTTATATATGATAAACACACAGCTAACATTATCCTCAATGGTGAAAAATTTGAAGCATTTCCCCTAAAGTCAGGAACAAGACAAGGGTGCCCACTTTCACCATTACTGTTCAACATAGTTTTGGAAGTTTTGGCCACAGCAATCAGAGCAGTAAAATAAATAAAAGGAATTCAAATTAGAAAAGAAGAAGGAAAACTCTCACTATTTGCAGATGACACGATCCTCTACATAGAAAAGCCTAAAGACTTCACCATAAAGTTACTAGAGCTAATCAATGAATATAGTAAAGTGGCAAGATATAAAATCAACACACAAAAATCCCTTGCAGTCCTATACACTAATAATGAGAAAATAGAAAGAGAAATTAAGGAAAGAATTTCATTCACCATTGCACTGAAAATAATAAAATACTTAGGAATATATCTATCTAAAGAAACAAAAGACCTATATATAGCAAACTATAAAACACTGGTGAAAGAAATCAAAGAAGACAGTAATAGATGTTCATGGTTGGAAGAATCAATATAGTGAAAATGAGTATACTACCAAAGCAATCCATAGATTCAAGGCAATCTCTATCAAGCTACCAACGGTATTTTTTTTCACAGAGCTAGAACAAATAATTTCACAATTGGTATGGCAATACAAAAAACCTCGAATAGCCAAAGCAATCTTGAGAAAGTAGAATGGAACTGGAAGAATCAACCTGCTTGATTTCAGACTCTACCACAAAGCCACAGTCATCAAGACAGTATGGTACTGGCACAAAGACAGAAATAAAAATCAATGAAACAAAATAGAAAGCCCAGAGATAAATCCATGCACCTATGGACACCTTATGTTTGACAAAGGAGACAAGAATATGCAATGGAGAGAGACAATCTCTTTAACAAGTGGTGCTGGGAAAACTGGTCAACCACTTGTAAAGCAATGAATTTAGAACATTTTCTAACACCATACACAAACATAAACTCAAAATGGATTAAAGATATAAACATAAGACTAGAAACTATAAAACTCCTAGAGGAGAACATAAGCAAAACACTCTCAGACATGAATCACAGCAGGATACCCTATGACCCACCTTCCAGAATACTTGAAATAAAAGCAAAATTAAACAAAAGGGACCTAATTAAAGTTAAAAGCTTCTGCACAACAAAGGAAACTATAAGCAAGGTGAAAAGACAGCAATGACAGAGAAAAGACAGCAATGTCAGCAAAGACAGCAATGAAGCAACTGACAAAGAACTAATCTCAAAAATATACAAGCAACTCCTGCAGCTCAATTCCAGAAAAATAAATGACTCAATCAAAAAAATGGGCCCAAGAACTAAACAGACAGTTCTCCAAAGAAGACATGCAGATGCCTAACAAACACATGAAAAGATGCTCAACATCACTCATTATCAGAGAAATGCAAATCAAAACCACAATGAAGTACCATTTCACACCAGTCAGAATGGCTGCGATCCAAAAGTCTACAAGCAATAAATGTTGGAGAGGGTGTGGAAAAAAGGGAACCCTCTTACGCTGTTGGTGGGAATGCAAACTAGTACATCCACTATGGAGAACAGTGTGGAGATTTCTTAAAAAATTCTAAATAGATCTGCCATTCAGTTCAGTTTAGTTCAGTTCAGTTCAGTCACTCAGTCGTGTCCGACTCTTTGCGACCCCGTGAATTACAGCCTACCAGGGCTCCCTGTCCATCACCAACTCCCGGAGTTCACTCAGACTTGTGTCCATCGAGTCAATGATGCCATCCAGGCATCTCATCCTCTGTCGTCCCCTTCTCTTCCTGCCCCCAATCCCTCCCAGCATCAGTGTCTTTTCCAATGAGTCACCTCTTCGCATGAGGTGGCCAAAGTACTGGAATTTCAGGTTCAGAATCATTCCCTCAAAGAAATCCCAGGGCTGATCTCCTTCAGAATGGACTGTTGGATCTCCTTTCAGTCCAAGGGACTCTCAAGAGTCTTCTGCAACACCACAGTTCAAAGTCATCAATTCTTTGGCACTCAGCCATCTTCACAAAAAAAAAAAAAAACCTAAGTATCCATTGATGGATGAATGGAAAAAGAAGAAAAAAATATATATGCACATAATACACATACACACATAAACATATATAAAAGAAGTAGAATGGCACTCAACCTTTAAAAAGAATAATTAAAAGCATATACCATGATCAACCATGATCAAGTGGGATTTATCCTAGAGATGCAAGGATTTTTTTAATATCCACAAGTCAATCAAAGTGTAACAACACATTAATAAATTGAAGAATAAAAAATTATATGGTCATCTCAGTAGATGCAGAAAAGGCTTTGATAAAATTAACAACAATTTATGATTCAAAAAAAAAATCTCTCTAGAAAGTGGGCATACAGGGAATATCCCCCAACATGAAAAAGGCCGTATATGATAAATAATCCCTGGATGAAGAAATTGCAACCCATTCCAGTATTCTTACCAGGAGAATCCCAGGAACAGAGGAGCCTGGCGAGCTGCAGTCCATGAGGTCGAAAAGAATTGGACATGACTGAGTGGCTGAGCACGTGTTAAATCCACATTTAACATCAAACTCAACAATGAAAAGTTGAAAGCATTTCTTCTAAGATCAGGAAAGGGAGAAAAAATGACCCTTCTCATCACTTTTATTCAACATAGTTTTGGAAGTCCTAGCCACAGCAGTGAGAGAGGAAAAAGAAATAAAGGGAATCCAAATTGTAAAGGAAGAATTAAAACTGTAACTGCAGATGATTTGACATTATATATAAAAATCTTAAAATCACCACTAGAAAACTGCTACATTCATTAATGAATTTCATGAAGTTGCAGGATATAAATCAATAGACAAAAATATGTTGCATTACTATACACTAATAGTGAAGTAGCAGAAAGAGACATCAAGGAAACAATTTCCATTGAATCAGAAAAATAAAATACCTAGGAACATCACAAGATGATCAACGCTGAAATCAGATTGATTATATTCTTTGCAGCCAAAGATGGAGAAGCTCTACACAGTCAACAAAAACAAAACCAGGAGCTGACTGTGGCTCAGATCATGAACTCTTTATTACCAAATTGAGACTGAAATTGAAGAAAATAGTGAAAACCGCTAGACCATTCAGGTTTGACCTAAATCAAATCCCTTATGATAATACAGTGGAAGTGAGAAACAGATTTAAGGGCCTAGATATGATAGATAGAATGCCTGATGAACTATGGAATGAGGTTCGTGACATTGTACAGGAGACAGGGATCAAGACATCTCCATGGAAAAGAAACGCAAAAACGCAAAATAGCTGTCTGGTGAGGCCTTACAAATAGCTGTGAAAAGAAGAGAGGCGAAAAACAAAGGAGAAAAAAAAAGATATAAGTATCTCAATGCAGAGTTCCAAAGAATAGCAAGAGGAGATAAGAAAGCCTTCTTCAGGGATCAATGCAAAGAAATAGAGGAAAAGAACAGAATGGGAAAGACTAGAGATCTCTATAAGAAAATTAGAGATACCAATGGAACATTTCATGCAAAGATGGGCTCAATAAAGGACAGAAATGGTCTGGACCTAGTAGAAGCAGAAGATATTAAGAAGAAGTGGCAAGAATACACAGAACTGTGCAAAAAAGATCTTCACAACCCGGATAATCATGATGGTGTGATCACTAATCTAGAGCCAGACATCCTGGAATGTGAAGTCAAGTGGGCCTTAGGAAGCATCACTATGAATAAAGCTGGTGGAGGTGATGGAATAGCAGTTGAGCTATTTCAAATCCTGGAGGATGATGCTGTGAAACTGTTGCACTCAATATGCCAGCAAATTTGGAAAACTCAGCAGTGGCCACAGGACTGGGAAAGGTCAGTTTTCATTCCAATCCCAAAGAAAGGCAATGCCAAAGAATGCTCAAACTATTGAACCATTGCATTCATTTCACATGCTAGAAAGTAATGCTCAAAATTCTCCAAGTCAGGGTTCAATAATACGTGAACCATGAACTTCCAGATGTTCAAGCTGGTTTTAGAAAAGGCAGAGGAGCCAGAGATCAAATTGCCAACATCTGCTGGATCATGGAAAAAGCAAGAGAGTTCCAGAAAAACATCTATTTCTGCTTTATTGACTATGCCAAAGCCTTGGACTGTGTTGATCACAATAAACTGGAAAATTCTGAGAGAGATGGGAATATCAGACCACCTGAGCTGCCTCTTGAGAAATCTGTATGCAGGTCAGGAAGCAACAATTAGAACTGGACATGGAACAACAGACTGGTTCCAAATACAAAAAGGAGTACATCAACGCTGTATATTGTCACCCTGCTTATTTAACTTCTATGCAGAGTACATCATGAGAAACGCTGGACTGGAAGAAACACAAGCTGGAATAAAGATCCCCAGGAGAAATATCAATCACCTCAGATATGCAGATGACACCACCCTTATGGCAGAAAGTGAAGAGGAAGTAAAAAGCCTCTTGATGAAAGTGAAAGAGGAGAGTGAAAAGGTTGGCTTAAAGCTCAACATTCAGAAAACGAAGATCATGGCATCTGGCCCCACCACTTCATGGGAAATAAATGGGGAAACAATGGAAACAGTGTCAGACATTATTTTGGGGGGCTCCAAAATCACTGCAGATGGTGACTGCAGCCATGAAATTAAAAGATGCTTACTCCTTGGAAGAAAAGTTATGACCAACCTAGATAGCATATTCAAAAGCAGAGACATTACTTTGCCGACTAAGGTCTGTCTAGTCAAGGCTATGGTTTTTCCACTGGTCATGTATGGATGTGAGAGTTGGACTGTGAAGAAGGCTGAGTGCCAAAGAATTGATGCTTTTGAAGTGTTATGTTGGAGAAGACTCTTGAGAGTCCCTTGGAGTGCAAGGGGATCCAAGCAGTCCATTCTGAAGGAGATCAACCCTGGGATATCTTTGGAGAGAATGATGCCTAAGCTGAGACTCCAGTACTTTGCCACCTCATGTGAAGAGTTGACTCATTGGAAAAGACTCTGATGCTTTGAGGGATTGGAGGCAAGAGGAGAAGGGGACGTCAGACTATGAGATGGCTGGATGGCATCACCAACTCGATGGATGTGAGTCTGAGTGAACTCCAGGAGTTGGTGATGGACAGGGGGCCTGGCGTGCTGTGATTCATGCGGTCGCAAAGAGTCGGACATGACTGAGCGACTGAACTGAAGGAGTCAAAAGACCTGTACTCTGAAAACTATAAGATAGTGATGAAAAAAAATTGAAGATGACAAAAAAAGATGGAAAGATACACTGTGTTCTTTGATTAAAAGAATCATCTTTGTTAAAATGAACATACTACCCAGAGCAATCTGCAGAATCAATGCAGTACCTATCAAATTACCAATGGCATTTTTCACAAGATTAGAAAATTTTTTTAATTTGTATGGCAACACAAAAGAACCTAAATAGCCAAAACAATCTTGAGAAAGAAAAACAAAGCTAGAGAAATCAGGCTCCCCCACTTTGCAATAAACTACAAAGCTACAATCATCAAAATAATATTTTGCTGGCACAAAACATCAATGGGACAAAATATAAAACCCAGGAGTATACTCATTCACATATGGTCAGTTAATGTAAGACAAAGAAGGCGAAAATATACAATGAAGAATAGACAGTCTTTTCAATAAGTGGTGTTGGGAAAATGGTACAGCTACTTGTAAAGTGATGAATTTAGAACATTCTACAATACCACACACAAAAATAAATTCAAAATGAATTAAAGGCCTAAATGTAAAACATATTTTTAAAAATCCTAGGGTAATTTTTTCTTAGGCAAAACACTCTTTGACATAAATCACAGCAGTATTTTTTTTTTTGATCCATCTCCTAAATGAAAGGAAATAAAAGCAAAAATAAAAAAGTGGCATCTAAGTAAACTTAAAAGATTTTGCCCAGCAAAGGAAATCATTGACAAAATGAAGACAGTCTACTGAATGGGAGAAAATATTTGCAAATTATATGCCAATAATGGATTAATGTCCAATATATATAAACTACTCATAATTCAGCACTAAAAAAAAAAAAAGCCAACTAAACGATGAACAGAGAGAGGCAGTCCTAAGATGGCGGAGGAGTAGGACGGGGAGACCACTTTCTCCCTCACAAATTCATCAAAAGAACATTTCAGCACTGAGTAAATTCCACAAAACAATTTCTGAATGCTGGCAGAGGACATTAGGCACCCAGAAAAGCAGACCATTGTCTTCAAAAACAGGTAGGAAAAAATATAAAAGACGAAAAAGGAGACAAAGGAGGTAGGGAGGGAGCTCCGTCCTGGGAAGGGAATCTTAAGAAGAGAGGAAACAGTCTCACTGCAGAGTCTGTGGCGAGCCTTGGAAGCACAGAGGGCAACATATCAGGAAGGAAAAATAAATAAATAATTAAAACCAACAGATTACGAGCCCAACAGTAACTCCCCCAGTGGAGAAGCAGCGCAGATGCCTGCATCTGCGACTAGCAAGTGGGGGCTGGGCAGGGAGGCGCGGGAGGCACAGGCTGCAGTGCTTTGTAAAATTTGGGCCGGAACACCCCACACATAACCAGAGAGAACTAACTTGGGCTAGCAAATCAGACTGTGGGATAGCTACCACACAGAAAGCTCAAACATAAGACACCACCAAGACTGCGCACAGAACAAGGGACGGAACAGAACTAGCCAGCTGCAGACCATCCTCCTCAGGCAACAGGCAGCCAGAGCCGTAAAGGTTGGAAGAGGGCAATCACAGCCCAAGAGAGACATTATATACCAAACTGCAAGCAGGCTTCTTTGCTAACTAAGACTTCTGGGGGTTCTGGACAGTCATCAGCCACCAGAGAAGGGACGCCAGTGATACACCCAGAAACTAAGCAGCAGAGATGGGAAAGGCGACCAGTCACAGCGACTGAACTTGCCAAACAGCTGAGCTACTCAGACTTGGGAAGGGCACAAAACACAGGCCCAACCGAATCTGCACCTCTGGGCTACCTGAGCACCAAACCTGAGTGCTTAGACAGGGGAGGTGCAAGCAGCCTAGGGCTGGCCTTAGACGGTTCCCGGTGGAGCAAAGTAGAGCCTGAGCCATGTGGGCTGTGAGCAGGGGCAGGCCTAGGGGGGCTGAGACACTGAAAACACATGCCAGCGATACTTGTGTGCAGCAACCCTCCCTCCCCACAGCGCAACTGAACAAGTGAGCCTAAAAAAAAAAAAAAAAAAACCACCACCACCCACCCTGTGACAGGGCGGAAGTCAGACACTGAAGAGAACAGCAAACAGAAGAAATTAAACAGAAGGAACCACCTTGGAAGTGACCCCACACCACCCACACCACCAGAGAAAGGGCCAGATATATCGTTACTATTTTTACAATCATTTTTGTTGTTGTTGTTGATATTGTTATGTGATTATTTTTGCTTTTCTTTTTCCTCTTCTTTTCTTTGTTGTTGATATTGTTGTGCGATTGATTTTGCTTTTCTTTTTCCTCTTCTTTTTTTTGTTTGTTGATATTGTGTGGTTGATTTTGCTTTTCTTTTTCCTCTTCTTCTCCCCCCCTCCTTTTTTTTTTGTTGATATGGTTGTGTGGTTGTTTTTGCTTTTCTTTTTCCTGTTCTTTTTTTTTTTAAAAAAAACATTTAAAAAATTTTAAGTCCTCTATTTCTCCTTCAGTAACTTACTATTACCTTTCAAAAAAAAAAAATATTTTTAAAGCAAATGCCATATATACTCTTTTTGTGGTGGTGGTTGTTTTTTAATAATTCTTATGGCTTTGTTTTCTTTTTTTTTTTCTCTTTCCTCTCCTTCTTCTTCCTCTTTTCTTTAATACTGTATTTTTGAAAATCCAACCTCTACTCTAGATTTTTAATCTTTGCTCTTTGGTATTTGTTGTCAATTTTGTACATTTAAAAACCCAATATTTAGTACCCAATTTTACCTGAGAGCAAGATTACTGGCTTGACTGCTCTCTTCTCCTTTGGACTCTCCTTTTTCTCCACCAGGTGGCTTCTGTCTCTTCCCTCCTCCTTCTCTTCTTACCCAACTCTGTGAATCTCTGTGTGTTCCAGATGGTGGAGAACACTTAAGGAACTGCTTACTGGCTGGATCTGTCTCTCTTCTTCTCATTTCCCTCTTTTATCCTCCTGGCCACCTCAGTCTACTTCCTCCCTCTCCTTTTCCCTGTATAACTCCGTGAATACCTCTGAGCGGTCCAGACTGAGGAAGGCACATAAGGAAGTGACTACTGAGTAGCTTGTTCTCTCCTCTTTTGATCCCACCTCATCTCATTCCAGTCACCTCTAACTACCCACTCCCTCTTCTCTCCTCCATGTAACTCAGTGAACCTCTCTGAGTATCCCTCAATGTGGAGAAACTTTTCATCTTTAAACTAGATGTTTTATCATCAGTGCTGTATAGATGGAGAAGTCTTGAAGCTACTGTAAAAACAAAACTGAAAACCAGAAGCAGGAAACTTAAGTCCAAATCCTGAGAACATCAGAGAACTCCTGAATCCAGGGAACATTAATTGATAGGAGCTCATCAAACGGCTCCATACCTACACTGAAACCAAGCAGCACCCAAGGGCCAACAAGTTCCAGAGTAGGACATACCACGCAATTTCTCCAGCAACACAGGAACACACCCCTGAGCTTCAATATACAGGCTGCTCAAAGTTACTCCAAAACCACTGATGTCTCATAATCCATTACTGGACATTTCATTGCACTCCAGAGAGAAGAAATCAACTCCACCCACCAGAACTCCAACACAAGCCTCCCTAACCAAGAAACCTTGACAAGCCACTGATACAACCCCACACACAGTGAGGAAACTCCATAATAAACAGAACTCCACAAATTCTCAGAATATAGAAAGGCCACACCAAATGCCTTTGGTAATATAACCAAGATGAAGAGACAGAGGAATAACCAGCAGGCAAAGGAACAGGAGAAATGCCCACCAAACCAAAAAAGAGGATGAGATAGGGAATCTACCTGAGAAAGAATTCAGAATATTGATAGTGAAAATGATCCAAAATCTTGAAATCAAAATGGAATCACAGATAAATATCCTGGAGACAAGGATTGAGAAGATGCAAGAAAGGTTTAACAAGAAACTAGAAAGACAAATGCCCACCAAACCAAGCAAAAGAGGAAGAGATAGGGAATCTACCTGAGAAAGAATTCCGAATAATGATAGTGAAACTGATCCAAAATCTTGAAATCAAAATGGAATCACAGATAAATATCCTGGAGACAAGGATTGAGAAGATGCAAGAAAGGTTTAACAAGAAACTAGAAGACATAAAAAAGAGTCAATATATAATGAAGAATGCAATAAATGAGATCAGAAACACTCTGGAGGCAAAAAATAGAATAACCGAGGTGGAAGATAGGATTAGTGAAATAGAAGATAGAATGGTAGAAATAAATGAATCTGAGATGAAAAAAAGAAAAACTAATTAAAAGAAATGAAGACAATCTCAGAGACCTTCAGGACAATATGAAATGCTCCAACATTCGAATTATAGGAGTCCCAGAAGAAGAAGACAAAAAGAAAGACCATGAGAAAGTACTTGAGGAGATAATAGTTGAAAACTTCCCTAAAGTGAGGAAGGAAATAACCACCCAAGTCCAGGAAACCCAGAGAGTCCCAAGCAGGATAAGCCCAAGGCGAAACACCCCAAGAAACATATTAATCAAATTTACAAAGATCAAACACAAGAACAAATATTAAAAGCAGCAAGGGAAAAACAACAAATAACACACAAGGGGAATCCCATAAGAATAACTGCAGATCTTTCAATAGAAACTCTTCAGGCCAGGAGGGAATGGCAAGACATACTTAGAGTGATGAAAGAAAATAACCTACAGCCCAGATGATTACTGTACCCAGCAAGGATCTCATTCAAATATGGAGAAATCAAAAGCTTTACAGACAAGCAAAAGCTGAGAGAATTTAACACCACCAAACCAGCTCTCCAACAAATGCTAAAGGATCTTCTCTAGACAAGAAACACAAAAAGGGAGTATAAACCCGAATGCAAAACAGTAAAGTAAATGGCAATGGGATCATACTTATCAATAATTACCTTCAATGTAAATGGGTTGAATGCCCCAACCAAAAGCCAAAGACTGGCTGAATGAATACAAAAACAAGATCCCTATATATGCTGCCTACAAGAGACCCACCTCAAAACAAGAGACACATACAGACTGAAAGTGAAAGGCTGGGAAAAGATATTCCACACAAATGGATACCAAAAGAAAATAGGAGTAGCAATACTCATATCCGATAAAATAGACTTTAAAACAAAGGCTGTGAAAAGAGACAAAGAAGGCCACTACATAATGATTAAAGGATCAATCCAAGAAGAAGATATAACAATTATAAATATATATGCACCCAACATAGGAGCACCGCAATATGTAAGAACTTTGCTAACAAGTATGAAAGGGAATATTAACAGTAACACAATAATAGTGGGAGACTTTAATAGCCCACTAACACCTATGGACAGATCAACTAAACAGAAAATTAACAAAGAAATGCAAACTTTAAATGATACAATCGACCAGTTAGACTTAATTGATATCTATAGGACATTTCACCCCAAAGCAATGAATTTCACCTTTTTCTCAAGTGTGCACAGAACTTTCTCCAGGATAGATCATATCCTGGGCCATAAATCTAACTTTGATAAATTCAAAAAAATCGAAATCATTCCAAGCATCTCTTCTGACC
>SJXQ01005621.1:13117-41020 GCA_006408695.1 Aepyceros melampus | reverse complement strand
TGCAAAGAGTCGGACACGACTGCGCAACTGAACTGAACTGAAGCACAAATCAAAACAGGGACACCAAACTGTGCTAGTAATCAGCATCTTCCCACATGCTTGATATAAAAATTCCAGCTTTATTTATTTTGTGTTTGATCAAAGATGTTCTTATTTTACTAAATTTTTAATCTGAAAAATTGTATTTAGTATTGTATATGACAAAATAGAAAGTATTCAGAAAGCTCTCTGCTTATCTAAGTATGATAATTGACTTTAAAAGAAAAGGATTTGTGAGCTTGAGTTTCGAGCTAAACTAGCTGACTTTCATGGAACGCTATTTTTACTTGACAGAATGATAGACAAACTCTGGTTGTTCATCCTGGGCATCTGGCAGGCATTTTCTCAAATGAACAACTAAGCCTGTAACTTGAAGAAGGGCAATGGATAGTATGTTTTTTTGTCAAAGATAGAGATTCCAACTTTCAAATATAAGCTATCCAGAATTCTAATTTTTATCTAATAACCATGAGCTTGACAGCTTCTAGTACATTATTATTTCTTTTAATAAAATAGGTGATGAGGGACTATTTATGATACGGTTTTCTACATTGTATAATGAAATGTGTCAACATGTGTGAGATGTATAACTTAGTGAAATAGTATTTTCACAAGTACCATGTATAATCTTATCTGTGCATGATTTTGTAAAAGATGTCTGCAAGAAAAAATGATGGATTTTAATGTTAACAAAGTATGGAAAGTCCACATTGCGATTGACTTCTCAGAAATCACCACTTACCTAGTTTTGGTGTAGCATCAAAGAATATCTACAGTTACCTGAAAAGGCTAGTTATTAAGACTTCTTTATTTTCCAGCCACATATCTGTATGAGGCTGGATTTTCTTCATGCATTTCAACTAAATATATCATAATATGAATGTGTGTTAAGTCGCTTCAGTCATGTTCAACTTTTTGCTGCATGAGAGCCCACCAGGCTCCTCTGTTCATGGCATTCTCCAGGCAAGAATACAGAAGTAGATATATTGTAATAGATAAAATACAGAAGCAGATATGAGAATCCAGCTGTCTTCTATTAAGCCATACATTAGTGATTGCACAAGTGTGAAATGGTGCCACTGGTTTCACAATTTTTTGGGGGGGTGAATAATGCAGATTTTTATGAAAAATGAGTTTAACATAATTGGTTTATTTTTATGTGAAATAACATATTTAACTTAGTTTAATTCCTAATGAGATAAATATTGATAAATATAACCCACATAAGCAAAAGCTATTTGAGATCTCAATTTTTAAGAATGTAAAGGGATCCTGAGACCAAAGAGTTTGAGACCACTGTGCCAGACCATAAGGATGCTTGCTTTTTCTGTCAGTTTATAGTATAATATAGATAAGGAGGCATTTTGAAGGGTTTAGAATAGAATCTTTGGACTGCCCGTCTTAGAATCAGCAGGAGGTCGAACAATGTATACTAACCTAACAAAATCTGCTTTCCGTTCCAGCAACTGCTATTTGATGGATGATTTCCGCTAAGTTACCTAACCTTCCTAAGTCTGATTTTATGTAAAATGGGAAATAATATATGACTTTCCAGACTTGTTTAAGAACTAAATGAAACCTTATATGTATAAGTATACTGATCTTGTTGCATTGAGGAATGTGAATTTTCTTTCCTCCCTTTTCTGAAGGCATATTATAGTTTAGAATATTAGGACTATAAAATCTCATCCCTCATGTGGTGGTATGATGTGCTCCATGGTAATACAAATTAAAATACCAACTTTTATTGCCTTTTTGTTCTATGTACCTTTTATAGAGCTATTTTTATTGTAGTAAACATGAGACAGTGCCTGTCTTAATTTCACAAAACGAAGTTAAGTTATCCCAAGTAATAAAGGAATCCATTTAAAAAAATTTTATATAGTCACTGTAATGGCAGAACAGCATCTGTTTATTTCCACTGAAACTGATGCAGTGGAAGTGCTATAAAATTAAAATGATGCTAGCATGTTAATGACATTCAAGAGATGACTCTTAAATTTTTGGAATGCTTTCCAGAATTTTACCTTCAAGTATTCACAATTTTACCTTCAAGTATAAAAATTCAAAAGCACTTGAATTTTAATTGCTAAAATAATACAAAATGGTTATTTGGGTGATATGTATCATGTGGAAAAAAATATTTGATAATTCTGACCAACTCTTGTAAGAACTTAAGTGACAAAAATGACTCTAGAGAATGTTTCTTTGTGTATTTTGTCTGTTGATACCTAAACTCATCCCAAAAAGGTATCTGTCTCTAGGTAGAGTACATTTGATATATTTTATATACATATATGTTTAATTTTAATTAGAAAATTTTTATATTTTAGTAGTCTGTTTTAATCAGTAATGTTCATATCTAAAGTGTTCCTCCTACAATTGTAGGATCTTTTCTTAGAGTTAATGCTAAATTTCATTTTTACCTCAAGAACATCTATTTATGTTGATGTTTAGTGAATCTTTGTATATGAAGTGTACTGTGTGCTTTCTTTGTTTCAGGTACTTTTCCAAATGCTGACCCTGCATCTGTCCCTCATGGAGCAGTCTATTATCCAGTGATATCAGATCCGTATGGGCAGCCCCTTTGCCAGGTTTTGATTCCTGCCTTCCTATTGTGCCAGATTATCCCTATGTTGCTCCCTGGCATCCAATTGGTGCAGCGTATGGTGGTTCTCTGCAAATTCATGGTGCTATGAATCCTGGGCCACTTGGCTATATTGCTGCCCCTCCCTCAGCTTCTCATTATTTACCTCAAAATATGTAAGATTCAGCAGTATGAAGTATTATTGCAGTGCCGTCTTTCTTGCTATTTTGGCTTTAAAAAGTGTTTTATGTTAGTGTTTAAGTGATTTAGGGTGGTTAGAGTGGTTACTATTATATCTATCTTTAAGATTATTTTATCTTTTGATTTAAAATAGTACTTTAAAGGAGTATTTCTTTGGGTTGTGAATAACAAAATTGAGATGAATGTACAACTAGCCCCATATTTGAGCACATTTCATTGTATTCAGCTGTTTTCCTGTCAGCCAGCTTGTCAGCTTTATATTAGCTGATTGTACCAATTGATAAAAGGAATAAATCATACAAACTGTTGGTTCAGATGTCACACATCATATTAAACAATGCAAAATTGGAAAGCCTTCTACTTTTTTTCTAGAAAATGAAGCAAAACCAAGAGCATTTGCTTCTGGGTAACTAAATAATAAAAGAGAGAGCTCTTCAGGTTTCTTAAGAATCATCTCACCTGAATTGCATTCTGTGATATTAACCAGTTTTGAAGGCACGTGGTGCTCTGCTTTAGATTTATCCCATATGCTATTGTTTAATATTGGATTTATGTAATTGTTTTACTGCACAGTATTGATGTCCTTTGCAGTTAGCAGTAAATAAAAATTAGCATTAAAATTGCTAAAATGAGTGAGATGTTTTTCTCTTTTGCGTTTTCATGGCAGCAAAGAGTACCAGATATTTGATTGTTTCCATATGTTTTCCCTTGGTATTTTGTTTGGCAAAAAACATGAATTTATAGCATGAACTGGCAGGGTCAATTGAAATGTTATTTAATCTCAAGATATTGCAATGCATACTACCATATCTAGTTCTTTCTCTTGAGAATGTTCCTTTAAGTTGTGTTTCTGTTTTTCATTTTTTAAATCTACTAATTCCCTTATGTGATTTTAATCTAGATTTACTTTCTCATTGCCGTGTTCTTCAAATAGTTGTTGAATCTTTTTCTTAAATTATTTTAATTGGAGGCTAATTACTTTACAATACTGTAGTGGTTTTTGCTATACATTGACATGAATCAGCCATGGGTGTACATGTGTTCCCCATCCTGAACCCTCCTCTTAACTCCCTCCCCATCCCATCCCATCCCATCCCATCAGGGTCATCCCAGTACACTGGCCCTGAGCACTCTGTCTCATGCATTGAACCTGGACTTGCAATCTGTTTCACATATGGTAATATAAATGTTTCAATGCTATTCTCTCAAATCATCCCACCCTAGCCTTCTCCCACAGAGTCCAAAAGTCTGTTCTTTACATCTGTGTCTCTTTTGCTGTCTTGCATATAGGGTCATGGTTACCATCTATCTAAATTCCATATATATCCGTTAATATACTCTATTGGTGTTTTTCTTTCTGGCTTACTTCACTCTATAACAGGCTCCAATTGCATCCACCTCTTTAGAACTGATTAAAATGCATTCTTTTTAATAGCTGAGTAATATTCCACTGTGTATATGTACCACAGCTTTCTTATCCATTTGTCTGTTGATGGACATCTACGTTGCCTCCATGTCCTGGCTATTGTAAACAGTGCTGCAATGAACATTGGGGTACACGTGTCTCTTTCAATTCTGGTTTCTTCGGTGTGTATGCCCAGCAGTGGGATTGCTGGGTCATATGGCAGTTCTATTTCCAGATTTTAAAGGAATCTCCACACTGTTCTCCATAGTGGCTGTACTAGTTTGCATTCCCACCAACAATGTAAGAGAGTTCCCTTTTCTCCACACCCTCTCCAGCATTTATTGTTTGTAGACTTATGGATAGCAGCCATTCTGACTGGTGTGAGATGGTACCTCATTGTGGTTTTGATTTGCATTTCTCTGATAATGAGAGATGTTGAGCATCTTTTCATGTGTTTGTTAGCCATCTGTATGTCTTCTTTGGAGAAATGTCTGTTTAGGTCTTTGGCCCTTTTTTTGATTGGGTCATTTATTTTTCTGGAATTGAGCTGCATGAGCTGCTTGTATGTTTTTGAGATTAACTCTTGGTCAGTTGCTTCATTTGCTATTATTTTCTCTCATTCTGAAGGCTGTCTTTTCACCTTGCTTATAGTTTCCTTTGTTGTGCAAAAGCTTTTAATTAGGTCCCACTTGTTTACTTTTTATTTCCATTACTCTGGGAGTTGGGTCATAGAGGATCCTGCTGTGATTTATGTCAGAGTTTTGCCTATATTTTCCTCTAGGAACTTTATAGTTTCTGGTCTTACATTTAGATCTTTAATCCATTTTGAGTCTATTTTTGTGTATGGTGTTAGAAAGTGTTCTAGTTTCATTCTTTTACAAGTGGTTAACCAGTTTACCCAGCACCACTTGATAAAGAGATTGTCTCTTCTCCTTTGTGTATTCTTGCCTCCTTTGTCAAAGATAAGGTGTCCATAGGTGAATGGATTTGTCTCTGGGCTTTCTATTTTGTTCCATTGATCTATATTTCTGTCTTTGCACCAGTACCATACTGTCTTGATGACTGTGGCTTTGTAGTGTAATCTGAAGTCAGGCAGGTTGATTCCTCCAGTTCCATTCTTCTTTCTCAAGATTGCTTTGGCTATTCGAGGATGTTTGTATTTTCATACAAATTGTGAAATTATTTGTTCTAGCTCTGTGAAAAATACCATTGGTAGCTTGATAGGGATTGCATTGAATCTATAGATTGCTTTGGGTAGTATGCTCATTTTCACTATATTGATTCTTCTGATCCGTGAACATGGTATATTTCTCCATCTGTTAGTGTCCTCTTTGATTTCTTTCACCAGTGTTTTATAGTTTTCTATATATAGGTCTTTTGTTTCTTTAGGTAGATATATTCCTAAGTATTTTATTCTTTTCATTGCAATGGTGAATTGAATTGTTTCCTTAATTTCTCTATTTTCTCATTATTAGTGTATAGGAATGCAAGGGATTTTTGTGTGTTGATTTTATATCCTGAGACTTTACTATATTCATTGATTAGCTCTAGTAGTTTTCTGGTGGAGTCCTTAGGGTTTTCTATGTAGAGGATCATGTAATCTGCAAACAGTGGGAGTTTTACTTCTTTTCCAATTTGGATTCCTTTTATTTTTTTTTCTCTGCTCTGATTGCTGTAGCCAAAACTTCCAAAACTATGTTGAATAGTTGTGGTGAGAGTGGGCACCCTTGTCTTGTTCCTGACTTTAGGGGAAATGCTTTCAATTTTTTACCATTGAGGATAATGTTTGCTGTGGGTTTGTCATATATAGCTTTTATTATGTTGAGGTATGTTCCTTCTTGATCATGTCATCTGCAAACAGTGAGAGTTTTACTTCTTCTTTTCCAATCTGGATTCCTTTTATTTCTTTTTCTGCTCTGATTGCTGTGGCCAAAACTTCCAGAACTATGTTGAATAGTTGTGGTGAGAGTGGGCACCCTTGTCTTGTTCCTGACTTTAGGGGAAATGCTTTCATTTTTTACCATTGAGGATAATGTTTGCTGTGGGTTTGTCATATATAGCTTTTATTATGTTGAGGTATGTTCCTTCTGTTCCTGCTTCCTGGAGAGTTTTTATCATAAATGTATGTTGAATTTTGTCAAAGGCTTTATCTGCATCTATTGAGATAATCATATGGCTTTTAGTTTTCAGTTTATTAATGTGGTGTATTACGTTGATTTGCGGATATTAAAGAATCCTTGCATCCCTGGGATGAAGCCCACTTGGTCATGATGTATGATCTTTTTAATGTGTTGTTGGATTCTGATTGCTGGAATTTTGTTAAGGATTTTTGCATCTATGTTCATCAGTGATATTGGCCTGTAGTTTTCTTTTTTTGTGGCGTCTTTGTCAGGTTTTGGTATTAGGGTGATGGTGGCCTCATAGAATGAGTTTGGAAGTTGACCTTCCTCTGCAATTTTCTGGAAGAGTTTGAGTTGGCTGGGTGTTAGCTCTTCTCTAAATTTTCAGTATAATTCAGTTATGAAGCTATCTGGTCCAGGGCTTTTGTTTGCTGGATGATTTCTGATTACAGTTTTGATTTCTGTGCTTGTGATGGGTCTGTTAAGATTTTCTCTTCCTTGTTGGTTCAGTTTTAGAAAGCTATACTTTTCTAAGAATTTGTCCATTTCTTCCAAGTTGTGCATTTTGTTGGCATATAGTTGCTGATAGTAGTCTCTTATGATCTTTTGTATTTCTGTGTTGTCTGTTGTGATTTCTCCATTTTTATTTCTAATTTTGGTAATTTGATTCTTCTTTTTTTCTTTATGAGTCTGTCTAATGGTTTGTCAATTTTATCTATCTTCTCAAAGAACCAGCTTTTAGCTTTGTTGATTTTTGCTATGTTTTTTTCTTTTTCACTTATTTCTGCCCTAAATTTTTTATTCCTTTCCTTTACTAACTTGGGATTCTTCATTTTTCTTTTTGGTGTAGAGTTAGGTTTTTTATTTGATTTTTCTCTTATTTCTTGAGGTAAGCTTGTATTGCTATGAACCTTCCCTTAGCACTGCTTTTACTGATTTCCATAGGTTTGGGTTGTTGTGTTTTCATTTTCATTCATTTCTATGCATGTTTTGATTTCTTTTTTGATTTTTTTCTGTGATTTGTTGGTTATTCAGAAGTGTGTTGTTTAGCCTCCATATGTTTGTATTTTTAAGTTTTTTTTTTCCTGTAGTTGACATCTAATCTTACCACATTGTGATCAGCAAAGATGCTTGGAATGATTTCAGTTATTTTGAATTTACCAAAGCTAGATTTATGGCCTAGGATGTGATCTATCCTGGAGAAGTTTCCGTGTGCACTTAAGAAAAAGGTGAAATTCATTGTTTTGGGGTGAAATGTCCTATAGGTATCATCTAAAGTTTGTGTTTCCTTGCAAATTTTCTGTTTAGTTGATCTATCCATAGGTGTGAGTAGGGTATTAAAGTCTCCCACTATTATTGTGTTACTGTTAATTTCCCCTTTCATACTTTTTAGCATTTGTCTTACATATTGCAGTGCTCCTATGTTGGGTGAATATATATTTATAATTGTTATGTCTTCTTCTTGGATTGATCCTTTGATCATTATGTAGTGTCCTTCTCTTTTCATGGCCTTTGTTTCAAAGTCTATTTTATCTGATATGAGTATTGCTACTCCTGCTTTCTATTGGTCTCCATTTGTGTGAAATATCTTTTTCCAGCCCTTCACTTTCAGTCTGTAGTGTCCCTTGTTTTGAGGTGGGTCCCTTGTAGACAGCAGATACAGGGGTTTTGTCTTTGTATCCATTCAGCCAGTCTTTGTCTTTTGGTTGGGGCATTCAACCCATTTACGTTTAAGGTAATTATTGATAAGTACAATCCTGTTGCCATTTACTATGTTGTCTTGGGTTCAAGTTTATACACCTTTTTTGTGTTTCCTGTCTAGAGAAGATCCTTTAGCATTTGTTTAAGAGCTGGTTTGGTGGTGCTGAATTCTCTCAGCTTTTGCTTGTCTGTAAAGCTTTTGATTTCTTCTCCATATTTGAATGAGATCTTGCTAGTACAGTAATCTGGGTTGTAGATTTTTCTCTTTCATCACTTTAACTATGTCCTGCCATTCCCTCAATCCATAGTTCATCAGGCACTCTATCACATCTAGTCCCTTAAATCTATTTCTCACTTCCACTGTATACTCGTAAGGGATTTGATTTAGGTCAAACCTGAATGGTCTAGTGGTTTTCCCTACTTTCTTCAATTTAAGTCTGAATCTGGCAATCAGGAGCTCATGATCTGAGCCACAGTCAGCTCCCGGTCTTGTTTTTGCTGACTGTATAGAGCTTCTCCATCTTTGGCTGCAAAGAATATAATCAGTCTGATTTCGGTGTTGACCATCTGGTGATGTCCATGTATAGAGTCTTCTCTTGTATTGTTGGAAGAGGGTGTTTGCTATGACCAGTGCATTCTCTTGGCAAAACTGTATTAGCCTTTGCCCTGCTTCATTGTGTATTCTAAGGCCAAATTTGCCTGTTACTCCAAGTGTTTCTTGACTTCCTACTTTTGCATTCCAGTCCCCTATAATGAAAAGGACATATTTTTTGGGTGTTAGTTCTAAAAGATCTTGTAGGTCTTCATAGAACTGTTCAACTTCAGCTTCTTCAGCGTTGCTGGTTGGGGCATAGACCATCACTGACTCGATGGACGTGAGTTTGAGTGAACTCCGGGAGTTGGTGATGGATAGGGAGGCCTGGCGTGCTGCGATTCATAGGGTCGCAAAGAGTCAAACACGACTGAGTGACTGAACTGAACTGAAATGAACTGCCATTCCCTTCTGACCTGAAGAGTTTCTATTGAAAGATCAGCTGTTATCCTTATTGGAATCCCCTTGTGTGTTATTTGTTGCTTTTCCCTTGCTACTTTTAATATTTACTCTTTGTTTTTGATCTTTGTTAATTTGATTAATATGTGTCTTGGGGTGTTTTGCCTTGGGTTTATCCTGTTTGGGACTCTCTGGGGTTCTTAGACTTGGGTGACTATTTCCTTCCCCATTTTAGGGAAGTTTTCAATTATTATCTCTCAAGTATTTCTCATGGCCTTTCTTTTTGTCGTCTTCTTTTGCTGTGATTCGAATGTTAGGCCGTTTGACATTGTCCCACTTCCCAGGTCTAAGCTGCTCAGGTTCAGGTTCTTGGGTACTGCACAAAGGCACAGATTCGGTTGGGTCTGCGTTTTGTGTGCTTCCCAGGTCCGAGCAGCTCAGGCACCAGGTGCTTGGCAAGTGCGCTGTCCCAGGTGTTTGGTGTGTCTTATCACCTCCCAGGTCCCAGCTGCTTGGTTTCCTGGGTGTGCAGTGAGAGTGCTGTCTCAGTGTGTGCTGTGTGTCTCCTCTGGGGAGCTGATCTCAAGCCTTGAACCTCCTGGTGGATGTCAACCATCCAGGATCCAAGGAAGACTTGGTTAGCAACTGGGAGCCTGCTCAAAATTTGGTGGAGCATCTGTCTCTGGGGCCGAGATTGCCCCTTGCCTTCTGCCTCTGGCTGTCCCTTGCCTGCCTCTTTGCCTCTGGCAGGGGAATGAGTCCGTCTGTAGCTGGTTAGCTCTCCTCTGGTATTCGCTCAATCTTTTGTTCTGTGAGCAGACCAGGGTATGCCTTAGGTTAGAGCTTTGTGCAGGAACGTTTTCTCTCTCTCTTTTTTCTCTCTCTGATTAACTGACAGTTTAGGTTGCTATCTCATGTTAGCTCCCTCAGATTGTCCTCAGGGCATTCAGGCCCAGTCTTTACCATAAGCATACAACCTGTGCCTCCCTGTTCAGCCCCTGCTTGCTGCTGGTGGACATGAGCATTTGGGCTACTTCTCTGCTGGGCGTTGCAGTTAGGCACATATTCTGTAGTTCCCCCCCGCCCCCGCTTCCGGTTATGTTACCCTTTGAGATTCCAAAACTCCCCACAGACCTGACAGTGAGAGGATTTCCTGGTGTTTGGAAACTTCTCCTCCTTCACGACTCCCTCCCTGGGATGGGTCTCGGTCCCTAACTCTTTTGTCTCTATTTTTGTCTTTTATATTTTGTCCTACCTTTTTTGGAAAAGATTGGAAAAGAATACACTTCTTTCTGGGTGACTGGTGTCCTCCACTAGCATTCAGAAGTTGTTTTGTGGAATTTTCCCAACATTCAAATGATCTTTTGATGAATTTGTAGGGGAGAAACTGGTCTCCCTGTCCTTTTCCTCTGCTGTCTTAGGACTGCCCCTGTTGAATCTTTAAGTTGTTTAGATTTACCTCATATCTCCCCAGGCCTACCTTATCTTCAGCTTTCTGTGAGACTTATTTTATCAGCCTTTCTGCCTTCTCCCTTTCATATACCCAAAGACCATAAAATTTTCTGTATTCATTAGTTTCCTGAGGTATAATTCATCACAATGCTCTGCTCTATCTCACCTACAAACGTCTATTTGGTTGCCACAAAACTTATTGCCTCCTTTAAAAGTTATTTATGCTGGTGAATCATTCTGTTCTTTTCCACCTTAAGCCATACCCCAGGGAAAAAGAACCATTTGAGACTCAAGACTTGAACAGTTGAAAAAACTAGAATGGAATCCAATTCAAAGAGGATATCCTATCTTCAATATACTATTCTTTAGATAATTGATAATAGTGTCAAATCAATCAGTGTACTAGTTAAAGCTTCTGCTTCATAATAGACATGGAACTGGTAGTGTTTTGGTTTTCCATCCTTAATCTTCAGAAATTCTTGCTCTACAAGTTGGCATCTGACAACTTTAATAAAGAAAGATGTACAGTAGTGCCTGGTGGGCTTTTCTCTACTAACCTCTTGGGTTCACAATTTGTGCAGCCTACAGATTGTTTTAAGTAAATGTTGATTATAGTCAAGCTTCAAATCTAGAACAACCCCACTCCAGTGTTTTTCAAATATGCAGCATTTCTGAAATGTATATAACTCATAGCAAGTGATTTTCCTATATCTTAAACTGTCAATGGTTCACTATTTAGCTTCTAAGCAGTTTTAGAAGGTTGTAGTGTATCTTGAGAATGTGGGTCTAGAAATTATGTAGCTTTGAGATAAATATGTTTGCCTTAGGCTTCCAGTTAATTTGTTTATATTTTAAAGTTTAGGTTGTTGCCTTGCCTTGATTTCCATTGCTAATTTAATACAATTTAATGAAATACTTATTAGCTTAGAAACCTAATTGTTTTTATCAGAATTGAAATCAATGGTATGTATGCTCTGTTTATAAGTCATACACCTGTAGTCCACTTGTTTATGCTTTACATTCAGACTTCCCTAAGAGATTAATCAAGGAGTGTGCCCTGACCCTCCTGTACTGTTTTGGGAGTTGGAACAGTGAAGGTAACCTGTGAAGTGAAAGTTACTCACTCTTTGTAACCCCATGGACTGTAGCCCATGTTGCTTCCCTGTCCATGGGATTTTCCAGGCAAGAATACTGGAGAGGGTAGCCATTTCTTTCCAGGGAATCTTCCTGACCCAAGGATTGAACCTGAGTCTAATGCATTGCAGGCAGATTCTTTACCATCTGAGCCACCAGGGAAATGAAGGTAACCTGTACTGCAGAAATCAGCAGTGGGTTTTGAAGGCAGCTTCCAGGTAAAAAGGAAGAGGTCTTTCTGGTAATAATAATAACTCCAAACCTAGGACTTGGAGCACAAAATGAGGCAGGGCAAAGGCTAACAGTTTTACCAAGAGAACTCAGTAAACACCCCCTTCCAACAACATAAGAGACAACTCTACACATGGGTATCACCAAATGGTCAATACTGAAATCGGATTGATTATATTCCTTGCAGCTGAAGATGGAGAAGCTCTATACAGTCATCAAAAACAAGATCTAGAGCTGACTGTGGCTCAGATCATCAGTTCCTTATTGCAAAATTCAGATTTAAATTGAAGAAAATAGGTGAAACCACTAGGCTATTCAGGTATGACCTCAATCAAATCCCTTATGATTATACAATGGAAGTGACAAATAGATTCAAGGTATTAGATCTGATAGAGTACCTGAAGAACTATGGATGGAGGTTCATAACATTTTACAGGAGGCAAAGAACAAAACCATCCCCTAGAGAAAGAAATGCAAAAAGGCAAAATGGTTGTCTGAAGAGGTCTTAAAAATAGCGAGAAAAGAAGCGAGAGGGAAAGGTATACCCATCTGAATGCAGAGTTTCAAAGAATAGCAAGGAGAGAAAAGAAAACCTGCTTAAGTAAACAATGCAAAGAAATAGAGGAAAACAATAGAATGAGAAAGATTAGAGATCTCTTCAAGAAAATCAGAGATACTAAGGGAACATTTCATACAAAGATGGACAACAAAGGACAGAAGCTAATATAGACCTAACAGAAGCAGAAGAGATTAAGAAGAGGTAGCAAGAATACACAGGAGAACTGTACAAAAAAGATCTTAACCTGGAAAACCACGATGGTGTGACCACTCACTAGAGCCAGACATCCTGGAATGTGAAGTCAAGTGGGCCTTAGGAAGAATTATTATAAGCAAAGTTAGTGGAGGTGATGGAATACCTGCTGAGCTATTTCAAATCCTAAAAGATGATGCTGTTAAAGTGCTGCACTCAGTATGCCAGCAAAATTGGAAAACTCTGCAGTAACTATAGGACTGGAAAAGGTCAGTTTTCATTCCAGTCCTAAAGAAGGGCAATGCCAAAGAATGTCCAGACTACCGTATAATTGTGTTCATTTCACAGACTAGTAAACTTATGCTCAAAATCCTTCAAGCTAGGCTTCAGTAGTGCGTAAACTGAGAACTTCCTGATGTACAAACTGAATTTAGGAAAGGCAGAGGAACCAGAGGTCAAATTGCCAATGTTCGTTGGATCATAGAAAAAAATGAGAATTCTAGAAAAACATCTGTTTCATTGAGTATGTTAAAACATTTAACTGTGTGGATTACAACAAATTGTAAAAAAAATTATTGAAGAGACAAGAATACCAGACTACCTTACCTGCTTCCTGAGAAGCCTGTGTGCAGGTCAAGAAGCAGAAGTTAGAACTGAATATGGAACAACATACTGGCTCAAAATTGGGAAAGGAGTATATCAAGGTTGTATATTAAAAAGCAGAGAAATCATTTTGCCAACAAAGGTGTGTATAGTCAAAGCTATGGTTTTTCTAGTAGTCATGTATGAGTTGGACCATGTGTGAGTTGGACCATAAAGAAGACTGAGCACTGAAGAATTGATGCTTACAAACTGTGGTGCTTGAGAAGACTCTTGAGAGTCTCTTGGACTGCTAGATCAAACCAGTCAATCCTAAAGGAAATCAGCCCTGAATATTCATTGGAAGGACTGATGCTGAAGATGAAACTCCAATACTTTGGTCACCTGATGTGAAGAACTGACTCATTGGAAGAGACCCTGATGCTGGGAAAGATTGAAGGTAGGAGGAGAAGGGGGCAACAGAGGATGAGATGGTTGGATGGCATCATTGACTCAATGGACATGAGTTTGAGCAAGCTCTGAGAGACAGTGAAGGACACAGGGAAGCCTGGAGTGCTACAGTCCATGGGGTCGCAAAGAGTTGGACATGACTGAGCAACTGAACAAAAATAAAAGATATATATTTGATCAACATATATTATAAGCATATAAGTATATATAAGTGTATATATTATATAGAGTATAAATATGTATAGTATATATATTATATATATAGTATATATAAGTATATACAACATAAGTTATATACTTAGAAGTATATACAACATAAGTCTACTACTGTGGTAGACTTTTTATATATCGCCTCTTTAGTTACTGTTGCAAAAGTCATCCTGTCTTTTATTGGCTGTTATACCCAGATTTCATCCATTTAGAATTATTAGGGTAAGGAGGATATAAAGGCACTGTGGTTTGTCCTGGACCCTTTACTTTCACCCTTTTCCTGAGATAAATTTGATTTACACCAGAAGTAGAAAGCTGTATCATTTCCATAGTGAGGAAAAACCATTAGAATTCATTTTTATGCAGTGTATATTTATTCTTAAAACTAATTGTGGGTTTCTGCCTTGATTAAGAGCAGATGAAAAGATTGAATATGTTTTGCTGTTGAAATTCAGGACTTGTGAATTTAAAACATCTTTTGTTTCCTTAGAGCCTAAAACAAGGCATAACCTTTTAATTAGCTTTAGAAATAAAGGTATAAACACACATTATGATTTTAATACAAACAGCATATATTCAGAACTTAATTTAGACATAAGTCTCCATAAAAATGAAATGGTCCATTGGAGGAGGGTGAACTTAACCTAGATGTTTTCTAAATCTGGGGCAGACTTAGTCCATTTTACAGGAAACCTCTTTGAAGCCATTTATATTTCCATTTATAATGAGAATTCAGAACTCATACAGCAAAAGGCAACCTCTTGTTTCCCCCATCTTACCTAGAATGTTAAATTTCAGTTTGAGCAACTTTATTTAGAACACTTGTCTTCTCTCCTGGCTCAGTTATCAAAGGGATTTTCAGGGATGTGTAGGATGTCTGTATATGGGCAGATAAAGTTTTGGGAAAGGATGGACCTGAGATTAGGTAACTACCTACCATGTGACTAAAACTGCTTTAGAGTATCTAAAAAAGCTTTAAGACCTATAAAAGCATAAAGCAGTAAAACTACTTTAGAGTATTTTGGGTATCACATCAAAATAATCTGGGGAATGAGGTTTAAAGATGAAAGGTAAGCTGCACATTTATCACTATTGAAACTTGAGTTCATTGTTCTATTCTCTCTACTTTTGTGTTTGAAATCTTTCATACTAGTTGAAGAAAAACTGCCTGGGAAACTGACCATCCAGAGAGTGAATGATACAGTTAGTCAAAGTTCAAATTTTTAAATATTTTGCCTTGAATCCTGAAAAGAAACATAAGATTTTAGAGGTGCTGTCATAGTAGTTCAGTTGCTCAGTCATGTCCAACTCTTTGCACTTCCATGAACTGCAGAATGCCAAGCTTCCCTGTCCATCACCAACTCATGGAACTTGCTCAACTTCATGTCCATTGAGTCAGTGATCCCATCCAACCATCTCACCATCTGTTGTCCCCTTCTCTTGCCTTCAATCTTTCCCAGCATCAGGGTCTTTTCCAGTGAGTCAGTTCTTTGCATCAGACTGCCAAAGTATTGGAATTTCATCTTCAGCATCAGCCCTTTCAATGTATATTTATCCTGAAAAGAAACATAAGATTTTAGAGGTGCTGTCATAGTAGTTCAGTTGCTCAGTCATGTCCAACTCTTTGCACTTCCATGAACTGCAGAATGCCAAGCTTCCCTGTCCATCACCAACTCATGGAACTTGCTCAACTTCATGTCCATTGAGTCAGTGATCCCATCCAACCATCTCACCATCTGTTGTCCCCTTCTCTTGCCTTCAATCTTTCCCAGCATCAGGGTCTTTTCCAGTGAGTCAGTTCTTTGCATCAGACTGCCAAAGTATTGGAATTTCATCTTCAGCATCAGCCCTTTCAATGTATATTCAGAGTTAATTTCATTTAGGATTGACTGGTTTGATCTAGAAGTCCCTTGGAGAGTGCCTCAAGAGTCTTCTCCAATGCTACAGTTCAAAAGCATCAATTCTTCAGTGCTCAGCTTTCTTTATAGTCCCAACTCTCACATCCATACATGACTACTGGAAAAACCATAGCTTTGACTAGATGGACCTTTATTGGCAAAATAATGTCTCTACTTTTTAATATGCTGTCTAGGTTTATCACTGTTTTTCTTCCAAGGAGCAAGCATCTTTTAATTTCATGGCTGTAGTCACCATCTGCAGTGATTTTGGAGCCCCTCAAAATAAAATCTGTGATTGTTTCCATTGTTTCCTGGTCTGTTTGCCATGAAGTGATGGGATCAGATGCCATGATCTTAGTTTTTTGAATGTTGAGTTTTAAGCCAACTTTTTCACTCTTCTCTTTCACTTTCATCAAGAGGCTCTTTAGTTCTTCTTTGCTTTCTGCTGTAAGGGTGGTGTCATCTGCATATATGAGATTATTGATATTTTTCCTGGGAATCTTAATTCTAGCCTGTGCTTCATCCAACCTGACATTTTGTGTGATGTATTCTGCATATAAGTTGGGGGGGGGGGGTAACAGTATACCGCTCTGACATACTCTTTTCCCAATTTGGAAACAGTCTGTTGTTCCGTGTCTAGTTCTACTGTTAACTTCTTGACCTACATACAGATTTCTGGGGAGCAGATAAGGTAGTCTGGTATTCTCATCTCTTTAAGAATTTTCCACAGTTTGTCATTCACACAGTCAAAGGCTTTGGTGTAGTCAATAAAGTAGTAGAAGATGTTTTTCTGGAACTCTCTTGCTTTTTTGATGATCCAGCGGATGTTGGCAATTTGATCTCTGGTTCCTCTGCCTTTTCTAAATCCAACTTGAACATCTGGAAGTTCACGATTCACATAATGTTGAAGCCTGGCTTGGAGAATTTTGAGCATTATTTTGCTAGCGTGTGATATGAGTGCAGTTGTGCAGTAGTTTGAGCATTCTTTGGCATTGCCTTTTTTTGGGCTTGGAATGTAAACACCTTTTCCAGTCCTGTGGCCACTGCTGAGTTTTCCAAATTTGCTGGCATATTGAGGGCAGCACTTTCACAGTGTCATCTTTGAGGATTTGAAATAGCTCAACTGGAATTCCATCACCTCCACTAACTTTGTAGTGATGCTTCCTAAGGCCTGCTTGACTTCACATTCCAGGATGTCTGGCTCTAGGTGAATGATCACACCATCATGGTTATTTGAGTCATGAAGGTCTTTTTTGTATAGTTCTGTGTATTCTTGCCGCCTCCTCTTAATATCTTCTGCTTCTGTTAGGTCCATACCATTTCTGTCCTTCATCAAGCCCATCTTTGCATGAAATGTTCCCTTGGTATCTCTAATTTTCTTGAAGAGATCTCTAGTCTTTTCCATTCTGTCGTTTTCCTCTATTTCTTTGCATTGATTACTGAGGAAGGCTTTCTTATTTCTCCTTGCTATTCTTTGGAACTCTGCATTCAAATGTGTCTATGTTTTGTTTTCTCCTTTGCCTTTAGCTTCTCTTTTCTCTGCTATTTGTAAGGCTTCCTTAGACAACCAGTTTGCCTTTTTGCATTTCTTTTTCTTATGCCAGATATTAATAATAGGTTTTGTATGGGTGTTCAGCACCTTTTCCTAATCAACTAGTAAACATTTTTTGCAGATCTTATGGCTTTTTCTAAAAAATTTAATACAGGTTTTTCAAATAATTTGCAGAATCATAGAAAAAATTCTATAATACTAAGGTATTAAATTTCTTGACTTAAACTGTTTGTTTCTTTGCTAGTGTATTAACCAGATCAGAGTAACAAATTTTTTTCTTGGCAAATTTCAGTAACGCAAGAGAAGTTCCAGAGATCTGCTCTAAGACATTTGCCTATAGATGACAAAAATGTATTGTACACTTAAAAATACTAAGAGGGAAATATCATGATATGTGTTCTTGCCACAATAAAAGTTCTACCACATGTATCCCTACCAAAAATAAAAAAATAAATAAAGACTTCTATTCAGCTGTTTTGGTTACATCAGCAGTTGAACTTTTAGTTTTCTTTTTCTCTTTTAAATTTGCTCAAATAGTTTCAATTATTCAAGAAGTTTTCTTCCTCCTAATTGTTCTGAGTGTTTTGAAGCATGGTGTAGATTTGGCTTTTATTGACCTAGTTCTTTTCTTGAATTGCTGCTTATTTTTTCTGGCATTTTATTATTGAAAATTTTAGACAGAAAAGTTTAAATAATTGTGCAGTGTACATGTATATATTCACCACCTAGATTATATAATTAACATTTTACTGCACTTACCTTTTTACTTACCCATCTATAAATCCTATTTTTTGATGATTACAAAGAAAGTTGCAGACTTAAATACATTTCCCCGCTAAACATTTAAGCATAATATTGTTAACTACAGTTTAGTATGTGTTAAAGGTTCATTTCTTTTTAAAGGTTCTTTTCAGAAAAAAAAAGTCTACGTGTGATGAGATTTACAAATCTTAAAGTGTTTGATACAATGAATTTTTTACAAATCACACATCCATTAAATCCAGGCCTTTATCAAGATAATATTTTCATCACTCCAGAAAATTCTTTCATGCTCCTTCCTAGTCAATCCCTGCTTTGCCCATCCCAGTCCCTAGGCAACCACTGTTTCTTCTGATTTTTCTCCTATCATAGTTTGTTTTCAAAGTGTATGTAAATGAATTAAAACATGCACTCCTTTGTGTAAGACTTCTTTAGCATAGGTATTTGGAATTCATCCATGGTGTGTGTGTATAGTTCTTTTTATTGCTGAGCAGCATTTCATTGTACACAAAAGCCGTTGTTTATTCATTCTCCTGTTGGTGGATACTTGGGCCATTTCCAGGTTTTAGATATGAATGAAGTTGCTATGAACATTTTTGTACAAGTCGTCTTGTGAGCATTTGTTTTCATTTTCACTGGAATTACTGGATCATAAGTTATGTATATGACTAGTACAGAAATGCAGGACATTTTCCTGAAATGACTATACAATTTTGTTCTCTCATCAGCAACATATGAGAATTCTAGTTGTTTTTCATCCTCATCAACATTTGGTGGTATTGGTCTTTGTGATTTTAGCCATTCTGATGGGTTTGGTAATAAGTGTTATCTTGTGGTTTTAATTTGCATCTCCCTGCAATTATGTTTAACACTTTTCCATGTGCTTCTTTACTTGGCATATATATTTCGTTTTGAAATTGTTCATATTGTTTGTGGTCTTGTTATTGAGTTGTTAGAGTTTGTATATAGTGGTTGCACATCTTTTCCCGATATATTACTGCTTTTTTAATTGTCTTACCTATATTTCAAATCCTGAAAGATGATGCTGTGAAAGTGCTGCACTCAATATGCCAGCAAATCTGGAAAACTCAGCAGTGGCCACAGGACTGGAAAAGGTCAGTTCTTATTCCAATCCCAAAGAAAGGCAATGCCAAAGAATGCTCAAACTACTGCACAATTGCACTCATCTCACATGCTAGTAAAGTAGTGCTCAAAATTCTCCAAGCCAGGCTTCAGCAATACATGAACCGTGAACTTCCTGATGTTCAAGCTGGTTTTAGAAAAGGCAGAGAAACCAGAGATCAAATTGCCAACATCTGCTGGATCATGGAAAAAGCAAGAGAGTTCCAGAAAAACATCTACTTCTGCTTTATTGACTATGCCAAAGCTTTAATATTAATCAACCTCAAAGAAAACATGCGAAGTAAAAGGGACCAAATACCAAGGTCACCTTCTGTATGATTGCAATTCTATGAACTTGCATCACGTCCTCAGGATTTATCCACATGGGATGTACCATAACTCCATTCCTTTGTAAGGCTGAATAATATTCCACTGTATAGCTAGACCAGACGTGCTGGATATGTTCCCTGCTGGACCAGGTCAACCACATGGGAGGTTCCCAGGGTTTGTGTGGGAGAAAAACAAGGACAGCAGTTCCCTCCACTGCAGCTGCATCAAGGCTTAGAGAAAAGGCTCTCAGCTCACTCAGCATCAAGCTTTCTCACAGCCCAGGAACTCTTTATCCGTTGTTTCTTCTACCTGGAATGCTCTCTCCCCTAAATCGTCAAATGGCTTATTACTTTCCTTCACTCACTCTCCTTCTCAAATGTCAACTCCTCAAAGATGCCTTCATTTCCTCTCTAGGAAGATCTGGAAGCTGCTGACCAGTGGCAACTGTTGGATAAAATAAGTGCTAAGAGAAGAAAAATCTGGCAAACCAGGCTGCTCCAACTCAACCTCTCTACCTGATGCAGAGGAATAAACTGAAATCCAAGGGTAACCCCCTCGTGCACAGAACAACATAAGGCGTCAACCCAGGTTCCAGTAGAGTCAACAAGTTCAGAATGAAAACACAGGGTGAGGGTTTCCAGAAGGCTGCAGTTCACAGCCTTGCTCCCCCTTCCAAGCCCCCAAACAACTGAAGATCTAAACAGAGAATAGAAACTACCAGCATGCCACATTCCAGAATAATACTACGGGGATGGCTCAAATAGTGCTCAGGACACAAAAAGACAAATTCCTCGAATGTTACTTTTGAACAACCCAGATAATAAACATGTCCAAAAATTTAGTCATGCCTCTTTGCAGTCTCTCCATCACTCCACCTTCACACACAGGTAACTACTATATGGTGCTCTTTATAGAAAACTCCAGACAGATCTTAATGTTCTAATCACTCTCAGAAAGATAATTAAGTGATATGATGAAGGTATGAGCTAAAGCTATGATAGTGATCGTATTGCAACATATAAATGTATCAAATCCACATGCTGTACACCTTGAAGTGAAGTGAAGTTGCTCAGTCGTGTTCGACTCTTTGCGACCCCATAGACTGTAGCGTACCAGGCTCCTCTGTCCATGGGATTTTCCAGGCAACAGTACTGGAGTGGGATGCCATTTCCTTCTCCAGGGGATATCCCCAACCCAGGGCTCGAACCCAGGTCTTTGCATTGTAGACAGACACTTTACCGTCTGAGCCACCAGGGAAGTCACACCTTAAATGTTATACATAAATTATATGTCAACTTTGAAAAAGAAACTCTAAAAAACAGGAACAGGGATAATTACACTGTCACTTCTTATCATTATGACTTTTATGTCCTTTTTTTTTTTTTTTTTTGCCTTACTGCAATATTTGTAACCTCCAGAACAATGTTGAATAGAAGTGTTGAAACTGAGAATCCTTGCCTTATTCCCAATCTCAGAGAAAACAACTGTCTTTCACCATTGGATACAATATTAGTTTGGGCTTCCCTGGTAGCTCAGATAGTAAAGACTGTGTCTACAGTGCAGGAGACCCATGCTCAATCCTTGGGTCGGGAAGATCCCCTGGAGAAGTAAATGGCTACCCACTCCAGTATTCATGCCTGGAGAATTTCATGGACAGAGGAGCCTGGTGGGCTACAGCCCAAGGGGTCACAAAGAGTTGGGCACGATGGAGCAACTAATACAAGTATATTTTAGAGAAGACTATATGAATGGATCAGTTCAGTTCAGTTCAGTCGCTCAGTCATGTACGACTCTGCGACCCCATGGACTGCAGCACACCAGGCCTCCCTGTCCATCACCAACTCCCAGAGTTCACTCAAACTCATGTCCATTGAGTTGGTGATGCCATCCAACCATCTCATCCTCTGTCGTCCCCTTCTCCTCCCACCATAGAGTTCATGAATTCATGACTGTTTGATAACATATTTCTGTTGCCTTGTCATAGGAATGATAACTTGACTGGGTATGGAAAATTGAGTCATACAGAACTCCTCAAACAAAACCCTCATTAGACACTGTTCCATTTTCTTTCTTTCATTTAAAACTGCTAAGGATAAATCTGAAGTTAGATCATTTTCTTTTAGTATATAACTTTATTTTTGCTATATGCCCTTTAACCTTGCCCTTTCAGTAATTTCACTGACTTTATAGTTCTTTATTATTTTTGTCCTAAATAATGAAGGATTCAATGTACAAATGGTGTGTTTTCCTTCATTTCAGGAAATTCTGGTTTTTATTATACCTTTTAGTTTTTTTTCTACTCAACTTGTTCTATTTTTTAGGTCTACAAAATTAAGTGCACGCTGGATATTTGGGTTGTCAGTCTTCCACACCGAGCACTGCTTTTTTCAGATAGAAAGAGTTGTTATCATGATCGCAGTGACAGCTTCACAGAAGTGTGTGAATGTGTGCCTGCTGCTAAGTCGCTCCAGTCGTGTCCAACTCTGTGCGACCCCATAGATGGCAGCCCACCAGGCCCCCCCGTCTCTGGGATTCTCCAGGCAAGAACACTGGAGTGGGGTGCCATCTCCTTCTCCAATGCATGAAAGTGAAAAGTGAAAGTGAAGTTGCTCAGTCATGTGGACTGCAGCCTACCAGGCTCTTTCGTCCATGGGATTTTCCTAGACAGATCAAATGGCAGGTTTTGTAGATGTGCAGTTTGGTATACTTTAATTATATCTTAATAAAATTGAAAAAATATTACTTAAAATGTAAACTGTTTGAGAGTTAAAATAAATATAAGTAACTAGAAATGAGGAAGTCATAGGATGAAATATCAGCTTTGAGTCTTTAATCTGTTAAATAAAAATTACCTGTAAATAAGGCAGACATTCTAATTGCAAGAACATAATTGTTGTAATTCCTGGAAAAGAAGAAACTATTTTTAATTGATAATAGTATAAAGTATGACGAAAACTCCAGAACAAGAAAATAAAATTGGGGAAGAGGAGGACAGATGCTCTGTTTTTCATCTGTTATAAGAGAAAATAAAAAAGAGATAATTGTGTTACTGAAACTGACATATTGGGAGAAAATAGGCTTAAGTATATTGTTTAAATTATAAAGGTAAGTTTGGAATCCAAACAGACTATATGTCTTCTAAATTTAAAGGAGTATAATCATGGCAAATAAAAGTAAAGCAAGGGAAGACATATAATATTAAAACTAAAGAAACTGGAATTTTTTGAAGGAAAACTAAGTTATACATAAGGGTCACTTCACAGGGTCAATTTTATAATCCATAATGAAAAAGTCTCTCTCATGAACTGGAAAAAACTGGCAGAAGCACATTCATAGACAAACATTTTAAGTAACTATTATCAAGTAAGGCCAAATAAAGTGGGGGAAAAAATAAACCTCAGCTATAAATGACCTGAATAATAGGATGAAGAAGGTTGATCTTATACATATACGTCTAATTCTGCACCCTGAAAATAAAGAGAAAATACAGTAGTCTGTCTTTTCAAAAACAATGGCAATCTTATACAATTTTTTACATTCCACTGCTGCTGCTGCTGCTGCTGCTAAGTCGTTTCAGTCGTGTCCGACTCTGTGCAACCCCGTAGATGGCAGCCCACCAGGCTCCCCCGTCCCTGGGATTCTCTAGGCAAGAACACTGGAGTGGGTTGCCATTTCCTTCTCCAATATATTAGATCACAAAGAAAACCTCAATAATTTCCAAGAAGTGAAATAGAAACCACATTCTAAAGCTATAATAAAACTAAAAATAATAAAGTTGAAGCAAAAAAAAATATTAATACCCAAGCTATCGGAAATGTTAAAAAAATAGTCTGTTTTTCCTTGTTTCAAAAAGGAAATCAAACTAGAACTGCAGCCTATCTAGGAAATTACAATAATGAGGGTATTAAATATCAAACCCCAGGGGATAGGGTCAAAGTTGAAGGCAAAGTAATAATCATATCCTTAAACACTTCTTGCAAAAATGAACCACGAACTTGGGTTGGGGGGGACTAGAAAAATTAATACAAAACTTAATGAAAACATAGAGAAAAAAAAAACAGAAGAATTGATAATGAATTCAAGATTTAGGGTTTTTGCCAAACAAAGTACAAAGACCACAAACCAGCTTGATCACTTCTTGGAAAAAAAAAGGGTAAGGATGAGAGAACACAAATACATAAAATCGAAATTAAGCAAGGGAAGCAATTATTAAACAATACTTTTGGCAACTCTTGCCGGTTAATGGTCTTCTGAGAAAGTGCATCTTACATAAAGCTGGACTAAGAAAAGATGGGAAAGCTAACTCAGTAATTTGGGTAAAAATAGTAAAGGCTGGCAGTGAACTCTTCCCCCACAAAAGCCTCATGCTCAGATGGGCCGATGGCAAGTCTTTCAAACTTTGAAAGAACAAGCACTTTCTAGGCTGTTTAAACTTTTCAATGGCTGGTGGATCCTCCCACTCAAGGCAGTTGTAAGTGTGGAGGATAAAGGGAGGCAGAGTTCCTGCTGAAACTTATCAGCATGTTTGAATTTGGAATGGCCTTCCCCACTTCAGGTTCTGATTGCAGAAGAACCATATAACCAGCCAGTGACACAGCTTGGGGAATATGAGCTCACAAGTGGTAGCTGATGCCTTATAGGTGATCTGCTAGCTCACCCCTGAGAAACCTACAGGAGAAAAAGACAAGAGGGGGTTCCTCTCTGGTGGCACAGTGGATAAGAATCTGCCTACCGATGCAGGAGACGTGGGTTCCATCCCTGATCCGGGATGATCCCCGCTTGCCTCTGAGCCATGAAGCCAGGGGCTACAGCTGTTGAGCCTGCACTGGAGAGCCCAAACAAGCTGCAATTCCTGAGCCCACGTGCCGCAACTACCAAAGCCCTCCCACCCAGAGCGTGTGCTTGGCAATAAGAGAAGCTGCCACGGTGAGAGGTCCAAGCACTGCAACTGGAGAGTGACCCCATTACCACCACCACCAGAGAACAGCCTGCAAAGCAGCAAAGACCCAGGACAGCTCAAAATAAAACAAATAAAATCATTTATCAAAAAAAGGAAGAGAAACATCAACACAGGATGGATGGAAGAAAAACAGCCCAAGAAAGAAATCTAGGAGGACTAAGCAGAAATTTAGGTCCAGTGTGGCTTGACGCTCAAGTCACTGAAACACAGACCCAGGAGAAGTGACCAAGGGCATGAACTTGATGTGGGCCATTCAGTAGGGAGTTTGGGGTGATGGCAAGAACACAGTCAACAGGCCCCAAATGGAAAGCATGCCTTTCATAGATACCAAGCACCTGCGGGAGCCAGGCACAGAAAAAAGGAAAGGGTGTAAATTTTATGTCCCTTCACATGAATAAAGAAAAACAGTGTATTCATCAATTAAAAAAAATTATTGAAGGGCCGGGGAAAGGGGAAAGCCCCTGGATTCTTTGTGCTGGGCTCAGTGTCCAACTCTTGGTGACCCCATGGACTGTAGGCCTCCAGGCTCCTGTGTCCATGGGATTCTCCAGGCCAAGAATACTGGAGTGGGTTGCCATGCCCTGCTCCAAAGGATCTTCCCAACCCAGGGATGGAACCCAGGTCTCCCCCATTGCAGGTGGACTTTTTAACATCTAAGCCATCAGTTCAGCTCAGTTCAGTCACTCAGTTGTGTCTGACTCTTTGCGACCCCATGAACTGCAGCACGCCAGGCCTCTCTGTCCATCACCAACTCCCGGAGTTTACCTAAACTCACGTCCATTGAGTCAGTGATGCCATCCAACCATCTCATCCTCTGTTGTCCCCTTCTCCTCCTTCCTTCAATCTTTCCCAACATCAGGGTCTTTTCCAATGAGTCAGCTCTTTGCATCAGGTGGCCAAAGTATTGGAGTTTCAGCTTCAATACCCGTCTTTCCAATGAATATTCAGGACTGATTTCCTTTAGGATGGACTGGTTGGATCTCCTTGCAGTCCAAGGGACTCTCAAGAGTCTTCTCCAACACCACAGTTCAAAAGCATCAATTCTTCGGTGCTCAGCTTTCTTTATAGTCCAACTCTCACATCCATACATGACCACTGGAAAAACCATAGCCTTGACTAGACGGACCCAAGCCATCAGGGAAGCCCATTTCTCAAGTCTAAAGCTACCCTTCTGTGGTCCACTAGATCCAAGGGCTGGGACCCCTTTGCCATCAGACTCCAGCAGGAGGTGCCAGAGGGAGCCAGGCCAGTGTAATTATCCGCCCCTGGTTCTGACTCCGGGCGCCTCGGCTCGCCTTGTCTCTCTTTGTACCTCTTCAGAGTGACGTGGCAGCCAAGTAGATTCTCCTCAGATCTAAGCTCTGACCCGAGGGGGCCCAACTTGTGCCCTCTCATTTCTCCTGCCCCAGGGGTAAAACTGGGGCTTCCCTGGTGGTTCAGGGGGAAAGAACCCACCGGGAGTGCCGGAGACGCAGGTTCGATCCCTGGGTCAGGAAGATCCCCTGGAGAAGGAAATGGCAACCTGCTCCAGTATTCTTGCCTGGAGACTCCCATGGACAGAGGAGCCTGGTGGGCTACAGTCCACGGGGTCGCAAAGAATCAAAACAGGACTGAGTGACTGACCATACCCGCAGGATAGCAAAGACAGCAAAATATGTAATATACATACACACCCGGCCAAGCTCAGGATCTCAGTTATGAATACTGATACGGTTCCTTAGTAAAATATTAGCAAACAGATTGCATAAATATACACTGTAAATAAAATGACTTACTCTAAATAGACCTCAGAGGTCTCAGTAGGTCAAAAAAGAAAAAAAGTAAGACTACCACAAGGATCATTAGGACAGACAGACTTTCACAGCCTGTCCTTTTTTTCGGTGTAGTTTTTTTTTTTATTGAATTGTAGTTGGTTTACAATGTTGTGTTAATTTGAAGAGTACAGCAAACTGATTCATATATATATATGTATATCCTCTTTTTCAGATTCTTTTCCATTAAATAGGATATTGAATAGAGTTTCCTGTGTTGTACAGTAGGACATTGCTATTTATATTATATGTAGTAGTATCTGTTAATCCCAAATTCCTAGTTTATCCCTCCTGGAGAAGACTCTTGAGAGTCCCTTGGACTGCAAGGAGATCCAACCAGTCCATCCTAAAGGAGATCAACCCTGGGATTTCTTTGGAAGGAATGATGCTAAAACTGAAGCTCCAGTACTTTGGCCACCTCATGCGAAGAGTTGACTCATTTGAAAAGACCCTGATGCTGGGAGGGATTGGGGGCAGGAGGAGAAGGGGACGACCGAGGATGAGATGGCTGGATGGCATCACAGACTCAATGGACGTGAGTCTGAGTGAACTCCAGGAGCTGGTGATGGACAGGGAGCCTGGCGTGCTGCGATTCATGGGGTCGCAAAGAGTTGGATGTGACTGAGCGACTGAACTGAACTGAACTCCCTTTCCACTGCCTTTTCTAGCTACAGAAAGAAGCAGAAAACAAAGTCAGGAAAAAAAGCACTTCTTTAGATATGAAACGAGGGGACCTGCCTCATTGTTGAACATTATTATGAAAGTGTTGAACTAGACTATTGAACAATAGAATCAAGAAGAGAAATAAATCACTGAAAATCAGAGGGAAAGTTATACTTATTTCCTGATAATATGGTTGAAAGCCTAGAAAATCTAGTTCAGTAAGATGGTTGGTTAAAAAAGAAACAGACTTCCCGGGTGGTTCAGCGGCTAAGGCTCTGCACTCCCAGTGCAGGGGGCCCGGGTTCGGTTCCGAGGACACTGGAACCCACATGCTGCAAGTAAAGATCCCACATACTGCGACTGAGACCCGGTGAAGTCACATAAATATATAAAAAACAAATAAATAGATGATAGGGAGATAGAGAGAGATGGAAAACTCTTATATAACAAGCAATAGCCATTGTATTTAGATCAAGGCAGCATCTATTTAAGGATATAGAAGCTGCAGCAGTTGTTGGAAGAGAGAGTAGTTAACATAAGGAGTCAGTTAAACAGGTATTGGAGGATAGAGAAAAGGAGATGGTGATTGTAGTAGGCAGATAATGTCCCCCCAAAGATGTCTACATCGTAACACCCAGAACCTGTAAACACGGAGGGTGGCAAGGCAAGAGCAACTGAAGTTACAGGTGGAGTTAAGGTTTTAATCAGGGGACTCTGAAAGACTCTGATGCCAGGAGGGATTGGGGGCAGGAGGAGAAGGGGACGACAGAGGATGAGATGGCTGGATGGCATCACTGACTTGATGGACATGAGTCTGGGTAAACTCCGGGAGTTGGTGATGGACAGGGAGGCCTGGCGTGCTGCGATTCATGGGGTCACAAAGAGTCAGACACGACTCAGCGACTGAACTGAACTGAACTGAATAGGGAGAGTGGC
>SJXQ01005621.1:0-12841 GCA_006408695.1 Aepyceros melampus | reverse complement strand
GGGATGGGGTGGGGGGGATGCAAGGTGGGGGTCGCAGTGGGGAGGGAACATGGGGAGGAGGCACCAGCGGAGAGCTGGCAGCCTGAGAAGGACTTAGCCCAGCGTTGCTGTTGGCTTTGAAGGTGGACAAGGGGAGTGAGCCCAGGAATGAGGCATCTGGAAAAGGCAAGGATTGTCCTCAAGAGCCCCCGGGAGGGACCAGCTCTGCCAACACCTTGATTTCAGCCCCGGGAAAGCAGCACCGGACGCCTCACCTCCACAACCGTAAAATGATGACTCGGTGTTTCGCTCTCTGTTTTGGCCGTGCCCTGCAGCACATGGGATCTTAGTTCCCTGTTGTTGTTGTCATTGAATCGCCGAGTCACGTCCGACTCTTTGTGACCCCATGGACTGTAACATGCCAGGCTCCTCTGTCCTCCACTATCTTTCAGAGCTTGCTCAAACTCATGTCCGTTGAGTCGGTGATGCCATCCAACCATCTCATCCTCTGTCGTCCCCTTCTCCTCCTGCCTGCAATCTTTCCAAGCATCAGTTTTTTTTTTTCCAATGAGTAGCTCTTTGCATTAGGTGGTCAAAGTATTGGAGCGTCAGCATCAGTCTTTCCAATGAATATTCAGGATTGATTTTCTTTAGGATTGACTGGTTTGATCTCCTTGCTGTCCAAGGGACTCTCAGGAGTCTTCTCCAGCACCACGGTTTGAAAGCATCGCTTCTTTGGTGCTCAACCTTCATTATGGTCCAACTCTCAGATCCATATGTGACTATTGGAAAAACCATAGCTTTGACTAGATGGACCTTTGTCAGCAAAATGATGACTCTGCTTTTTAAGATGCTGTCTAGGTGTGTCATAGCTTTCCTTTCAAGGAGCAAGCATCTTTTAATTTCACAGCTGCATTCACCAACCGCAGTGATTTTAGAGCCCAAGAAAATAAACCCACCATTTCTGTTTTTTCCCCATCTATTTGCCATGAAATGATGGGACCAAATGCCATGATCTTCGTTTTCTGAATTTTGAGCTTTAAGCCAGCTTTTTCCACTCTCCCCTTTCACCCTCATCAAGAGGCTCTTTAATTCCTCTTCACTTTCTGCCATTAAAGTGGTATCATCTGCATATCTGAGGTTGTTGGTATTTCTCCCTGCAATCTTGATTCCAGTTTGTGATTCATCCAGCCCAGCATTTCTCATGATGTACTCTGCATATAAGTTAAATAAGCAGGGTGACAATATACAGCCTTGATGTCCTCCTTTCTATGACCAAGGATCAAACCTGTAACCCCTGCATTGAAAGCATGGAACCTTAACCACTGTACTCCCTGGGAAGTCCCTATTTTGCATTGTTTTAAGCCAGTAAGTGTGTGGCCATTTGTTACCAGAGTCACAGGAAACCAGTGTAGACAATGAGTCAATACAAAGAAAGTAACTGCAGGAAGCAGCTGAGCTCTGTGGTGCTTGGAAGCAGGGGAAGAGCTGAGAGGTCTGGAAGCTCAAAGCACAGGTCTGCAGAGCTAGGACCACTGAGGGTTGAGGGGGGCTGGCTCAGGGTGTGCAGGCTGGCATGAACACCAGGGCCCTTGGGGTCCTGCAAGGTAATACCAACAGGATGGCAAGCAAAGGAAGATGTGATCTCACCTTTTCTAGCCTTGTGGTCTCCCTCTGAGCCGCTGCTAACAGAAACGAATGCACAGTCAGCTTCCAAGGGAGAAATGTCATGGGAATCCCCTGGCGGTCCAGTGGTTAGGACTCGGCACACTCCCTGTGGGGGGTGGGAAGAGGAGGCCCAAGTTCAATCCCTGGTGGAGGAACTAAGATCCCACAAGCCTTGTGGTGCAGCCATAAGAAACACAAAAAAGGAGCAATGCAAGTACGAGCATCCTGTCTCATTTCTAATCGTAGAGGTAAAGCTTTCCACTTTTCTCCACTGAGTATAATGTTCCTTGTGGATTCGTTGTGTGTAGCCTTTATTATGTTAACATTATGTTGCTTCTGTAGCCAGTCTATTGAAGATTTGTATATGACTAGTTCAGTTCAGTTCAGTCGCGCAGTCGTGTCCGACTCTTTGCGACCCCATGAATCGCAGCACGCCAGGCCTCCCTGTCCATCACCAGCTCCCAGAGTTCACTCAGACTCACGTCCATTGAGTCCGTGATGCCATCCAGCCTCTCATCCTCGGTCGTCCCCTTCTCCTCCTGCCCCCAATCCCTCCCAGCATCAGGGTCTTTTCCAATGAGTCAACTCTTCGCATGAGGTGCCCAAAGTCCTGGAGCTTCAGTTTGTATATGACTAGTCCACATATGTATATGAATATTTGTGTTTGTATATGTATATTGTATTTGTATATGCTTTTTCTGCAAAGAGGTATTTTCTCAAAAGCGTTTTCTGCATCTGCTGAGATAGTTGTGTGATTTTTATCTTTCATTTTCTTAGTGTGAGGTGTTATGCTTATTGATTTGCACCCATGGCACCCCCAGGATGAATCCCCTTGGGTCATGGTGTATAATCTTTTGTGTGTTCCTGAATTCAGTTTGCAAGCATTTTGTTGAGAATTTTTGTATGTACATCCATCATGAATATTGGCCTATAGTTTTTCTCTTGGGATTCCTTATCTGGTTTATCAGGGCAGTGCTGGCCTTGTGGAAAAAGTTTGGAGGTACTCCCTCCTCAGTTTTTTGGACGTGTTTAAGAAGGACCTATGTTAATTCTTCTTTGATGTTTGATAGAATTCGTCTGTGAAACCATCTGGGCCTGAGGTTCTCTGTGTTGGGAGATTTTTGGTTTCTGGTTTAATCTCTGCTCATTTGGTCTCACCACTCTCACTTGACACAGTGTTGGAAGGCCTACCTAGAGCGATTAGACAAGGCCAAAAAAAATCAGGAAGGAAGAAATAAAATTGTGGTTTGCAGATGATCAGATTCTGTATACAGAAAATCCCAAGAGTCAGCCAAAAAAAAAATCCATTAAAAGTAATCAATGATTTTAGTAAAGTTGCAGGATACAAAATCAATGTGCAAAAATCAGTTTGAGATGGATCTTTCCATCACTGGCAACAGAAACACACACTAACTGATACATAAAGCTGCAGTTATTAAAATAGTATCAGTAGACATATCCCTAGGTAGATTTATGAGACAAAAAAGAATAGAGAAAGAGATTTATGGACATAAGGAAATGTATGAAAAAAAAAAAAAGTGACTTCAAACTAATTGGAGAAAGATAAATTACTTGAGGAAAGGTGTTGAAGTGCCTGGCCAACTTTGGAAAATAAAGCTTAACTTTCAACTTCACTTCTGACTCTGCAATAAAATAAATCTCATAGAGATCAAAGATTCACTCTTAAAAATAAATGATAAACCTAGAAAAGAAAGAGTGAACATTTTTATAGTCTTGGGGTGACAAAGGCCTTTCTAAGCAGAAAGAGAAAAAACAAACTTAACTATATACAATGTAGAATTTAAAGCTAGCAAAAATTTACACATAAAAAATCAAGACAAACTAGGGAAAAAAATAATACATATATAAAGGCAATCAGATAAACTGATAAGAAAAAAAGCTAAAAAGAAAAATGGGGGAATGATGGGCATAAAAACGGTCAACTAAAAAGAATTAATGGGCGACTTCCCTGTGGTCAGCACTTCCCTGGTGGCTCAGAGGTTAAAGCGTTTGCCTCCAATGCGGGAGACCCGGGTTCGATCCCTGGGTTGGGAAGATCCTCTGGAGAAGGAAATGGCAATCCACTCCAGTATTCTTGCCTGGAGAATCTCATGGACTGAGAAGCCTAGGAGGTTACAGTCCACGAGGTCGCAAAGAGTCGGACACGACTGAGTGATTTCACCACCTCCCTTGTGGTCTAGTGGGTAAGACTTTGCCTTCCAATGCAGAGGGTGCTGGTTTGATTCCTGGTCAGGGAGATAAAATCCCACATGTCTCATGACCAAAAAAGGAAAACATAAAACAGAAACAATATTGTAACAAATTTAATAAAGTCTTTAAAAATGGTCATCCTCAAAAAAAAAAAAAAAAAAAAACCCAACAACTTTTAAAAACTTAATGGAAATTCCAAATGAAAGGAAAGTGTTTTTTAACTACCAGCTTATCAAAGATTTCACTGTGTGTTAAACCAACTCCTGCATGGCTGGTGGGAGTGTGGACTGGTGTGACCACTTAGTAGGCATTTGATGATACAGATCACCCTTGACAGATGCGTACCTTTTGACTTGGTGGTTTCTAGGCCTTATCCAGAAGGAATACTTTCACATGGAAGCAAAAGTAGCTGCACAAGGTATCCCTTGTGGCGTGTGTCTTCACTCGTGGGTGTGTGTGTGCCCAGCTGTGTCTGACTCTTTGCGACCCGATGGACTGTAGCCGGCAGGCTCCAATGTCTGTGGAATTTTGCAGACAAGAATGCTGGAGTGGGTTGCCATTTCCTACTCCAGAGGGCCAACCCAGGGATTGAACGCGTGTCTCCTGAATTGGCAGGCAAATTCTTTTACCTCTGAGCCATCTGGGAAGCTCTTGTCTTCTTCATTACCAAAAAAGAAAAGGCAAAAAGTGACAAGATGACTCAGGGGCGCCTAATGGGGGAAGTGATTAAGGAAACCATGCTAAGACCACTGAGCACCTGTTAAAAACTCTTCCCAGGCTTCCTGGTGGCTCAGTGGTCAAGAATCCGCCTGCCAATGCACGGGACCTGGGTTCAGTCCCTGGCCTGGGAGGATCCCACATGTTGCGGAGCAACTGAGCCTGTGCACCACAAGCGCTGAGCCTGTGCTCTGTGGGCCAGGAGCTGCGATGACTGAGTCCACATGTTGCAACTGCTGAAGGCCATGCGCCCAGAGCTGGTGCTCCACCACAAGAGACACCCGAGCACCCAACTCGAGAGCATCCCCTGCTCGCCATAGCTAGGGACAGCCCGTGCCCAGCAACGAGGACCCCATAGACTGTAGCCTGCCAGGCTCCTCCGTCCATGGGATTCTCCAGGCAAGAATACTGGAGTGGGTTGCCATTTCCTTCTCCAGGGGATCTTCCTGACCCAGGGATCGAATCTGGGTCTCCCGCACTGCTTGCAGACTCCTTACCCTCTGAGCCACAAAGAAGACCCAGCATAGCTAAAAATAAATAAAAAACCAAACTCTCCCCAAGGTCACAATTGGCCTTTACTTTGCAAAAAACCACTGGCCAGTTTTGCTGTCCTTAACCTTGCTCGTTATGGTCGCATGGGAACCACCACATCCTTTCTGGAAGTCTCTTCCTTGTTACCGTTTGTCCAAAAAATTGATGTTGGCCATCCTTGTGTTTCTGCATTCCAGGTCCAGCTTCTTTGTCCTCCTACACTGGAAATTAGGGAATTTCCTGGCAGTTCAGTGGTTGACACTCTGCACTTCTACTGCAGGGGGCCCAAGCTTGATCCTTGGTCAGGGAACTAAGGTCCTACAAGTTGCCTGGTGCAGCCAAAAAAAGAAAAAAGGAAATTTGCTACAAACAGACTAATCAATGTTCTCAAGACTCAATAAACCATAGGATCCTCTCCTGTTTCCTTCGTCTTGAAAGTTGGCCTGCAGCAGAGTGATTTTTTTTAAAGGGAAACTAATAAATCTGAGAGCTGTCTGAGCATCCAGCAGTTGACACCTTCTCTGATCCCCAGGTTGGAAAATGGGGAGTCAGTAACGACGTACACAGGAGAAATCCCGACTGTAACTGGTTATGAAGCTCATAAATATGCACCTCCAGGCACCCCGGGAGGTGGCCACAGTGTTTCACATTTCAGAATGTCATTGCAAATGGGGCCCACTTGTAAAAACACTTTTTCCACTGAGCATTAGCACCACTGAGAAGGGGATCAATCCGCTGGACTCGTTACAAGGGAACAAAAAAAGAAGAACCTTTCAACCAGGCGTTTTATTGACTTTTTAACACACGCTGGTCACCGCTTTTTGGTTTTTGCATTTCCACAGTAATTTCCTCTCTTTACTCCACTTTTTATCTCCAAAGGTACATTTTCTTTTTTCTAAATGGACTAAATAAATAAGTCTGTGAAAGGTTGACTTCGTAGCAGGATATGGGGGAGATGTTGAGCTCTCTGAGCAGGAAATGTACTTGCCAGGGAGTCGATAAAGCATCTCTCTTTGGAGGTGTGTTTTGGAATCTGGGAAACAGCCCGAGTCTGTCTGGCAAGAGGAATAGCATTCAGCAGCCCCGGGTCTCGGCAGGATGCTCAGAGGCGGACGCAGGTCTCAGCAGAACAGCCTAGAAGGTGTTAGTGATACGCTGAGAGCCCGTGGGGAGGGGAGTGCCCGGTTATATATGACTCCCGATGATGGGGTCTTGTGGGGCCTCCCACCACCTGCCTAATTCTTGGAAACCTCTCTCTCCTGAACCAAGGCTTTGGCTTCCGTTTGATCTGGACGCTTCCAGAAGGGGCTATCTTAGGGATAAGGTATGGCCGTGCAAGTTAAAACCCCAGACGGCATCCATGTGATTTATTTAACAGACGCCATTCTCCTGGTGTTAAAGCTACAGAAAAATAATACTAATAATAGTAAGTCTGTTTGCTCCCAGCTACAGGGCACATTGGCAGGTGCTGTCTCTAGCTTGGATGTCGTGTCAGGCAAAAGGAAGCCCCCACAGGCAAGAAAACTGGGCCTCATTTGAGCTTCTGCTTCTGCCTGGCAGGCGGCCTCCCCAAGTCTCGGCTGGATGCTGGTAACAGCAGCTCCCCGCTCAGGGGACCTTGAGATTTTCGGGCCCAGGTTTCCTCCTCTGTAACCAAGGGTGCCGACAGAGCAGCCCCAGAGTCCCAGCCCCCTCTGTGTTCCCTGGCTGCCAACACTTCCTGCATTCTCAGGAGGCAGGGGGAAAAGGGAGAGTGGTGGGCATGTAGGGAGCCCCTCCAAGGGCCCCTAAGACTCGTGGCATCTCTCCCTCTGGAGGGTGAAGGGCAAGCACGGAATCACTGGGTCCAGACAGATCTGCAGGCTGACCTTCAGAATACCCAAACCAGTTGCTATTTGTATCCCCAGACTGGTGTGGTCTGGGGAGAAACCCCAGGAGTCTCCTCATGGGTTTGTTCTTTTTTCTAATTGGAGGATAATTGCTTTATTGACTCATTAGAAAAGACCCCAATGCTAGGAAAGATGAAAGGGGGGAGGAGAAGGTGGCAACAGAGGATGAGATGGCTGGAAGGCATCACCGACTCAGTGGACGTGAATTTGAGTGAACTCCAGGAGCTGGTGATGGACAGGGAGGCCTGGCGTGCTGCAGCCCACAGGGTCGCAAAGAATTGGACGCGACTGAGCAACTGAACGGAACTGATGGAATTCCTTTACAACGCTGTGTTGGTTTCTACTGTGCAACAGGGCGAATCTCTCATAATCATATATGCTTTCCCTCTTGAGCCTCCACCCCTGACCCCCGCAGCCCAAGTCATCACAGAGAGACAGGCTTGGCTCCCCGTGTGATACAGCAGCTCCCCACTAGCTATTTCACACGTGCCCATCTCTATGTGTCAACATAACTTTCTCAGTCCTTCTGACCCTCTCCTTCCCCTTCTCTGTCCACAAGTCCCTTCTCTACGTCTGCATCTCCACTGCTTCCCTGTAAATAGGTTCACTGGTATTCTTTTTCTAGATTTCACACACATGCATTAATATACGATTTTTTTTTGGCCGTGTCGAATCTTAGCTATTGCATGTGGCATCTTCCCTTGTAACGTGGGGCTCTCCACTGTGGTGCACAGTTTCCTCCAGTTGTAGCTCAAGAGCTTCTCTCTAGTTGTGGTGTGTGGGCTTAGCTGCTCCATGGCTTGCAGGATCTTATTCCCTGACCGGGGATTGAACCCATGTCCCCTGCATTGGAAGGTGGGTTCTAAACCACTGGATCTCCAGGGAAGTCCCTCTCTTCTTTGTTTTGAATGCAGGTAACTTTCATCTTCGGATGACTCAAATGGGCACCAAGCTAAAGCAAACTACTGTTCCTGCTGGAGTGATCTGTTCAGAGCTAACAGGACTACATGTCCAAGCCCAAGTAACAGGGACAGGGACCTGGGTAGGTTGGTAGGAAGGGAACGGGTGATGGAAGGTGAGAGGTAGATGAAAGGGACAGGGGAGAATGGTTACATGGCAGGGAAGTGGTGCATGCATGGATGGATGGATGTTGGTTGGATGATGGCTGGGTCATGGTAGGTGGATAGGTGGATGGGTGAGTGTGTGGCTACAGGAAAGAAGCCATTCTCATAATAGCTTTTTTTGGCCACATCGGGAGTGGCAAGCAGAATCTTAAGCTCCCTGACCAGGGATAGAACTCCTCCCCCTGCAATGGAAATGCAGAGCCTTAACCACTGGACCACCAGGGAAGTCACTTTGTAATAGCTGTTAGAGAGAAACGATCAGTGTTCACAATGATTCCAGAAAATCCTCTGGCTAAAGAGTAGGTTAAGAGACAAATGTTCCTCATTGGTTTAATGTTTTCTACCTTGTGAGTTCGCTCTTCACAGAACTTGTCTCTTTCAGCAAAATTTTTATTATTTCCCAGTTGTCCTTTGTAGAGTCGCATGACAGAGCCTGTCTTACTTTAATGGCTCATTCATTCAACAGCTGGAGAAGGCAGTGGCACCACACTCCAATACTCATGCCTGGAAAATCCCATGGACAGAGGAGCCTGGTAGGCTACAGTCCATGGGGTCTCGAAGAGTCCAACAGGACTGAGCAGCTTCACTTTCACTTTTCACTTTTCACTTAATGCATTGGAGAAGGCAATGGCAACCCACTCCAGTGTTCTTGCCTGGAGAATCCCAGGGACGGCAGAGTCTGGTGGGCTGCCATCTATGGGGTCGCACAGAGTCGGACATGACTGAAGCGACTTAGCAGACAGCAGCAGCAGCAGCAGCAGCAGCCTTCAATAGCTATTTATTCATTGTCTTGCTTTTGACAGGCACCATGCAATACGTTTGTTCTATTTTTTTTTTACCTCCAAATAAAAGGGAAATCCTGACAGTCTAGGCAGACAAAAAGCATACAAGCAAATTAATTTATAATTATACACTGTGATCTGTGCCATGAAGTCATGAGAGAATGACAGGTGGGTCTCATCCGGGAAGAGGTCAGTGAGGACCTCTTGAAAGGAAGAGGTTGAAGCCAAGATCTGAGGGCCAGCAAAGAGCCAGGTAGGAGTATAGCAGTGAAGAGGCCTCCAGGCAGAAGATGTGATCTATGCAAAGGCCCTGTGCAGGCAGAGAGCTCGGTGTTCAGGTCAGATGGAAGGCCAAGATGGCCCCAGTGTGCTGTCCAGGCTGACCTCATATATGGTGTGTTGGCACGATCCCAGGGTCATCAGTTATCCTAATGTATCTACCCAAAGTGCCCTGGTTGGGGCAATCTATTTCAGGGTCACCCTGAGGATAAGAGGCAAGTGATAAACACATCAGAGGGGAGTTTGGGAGCCACGCGTGCTGGCTGCATGAGGAATTCTGTCTCTGTACACTGAGAAACCACTCGATAGGACTCCTGTAACTTTCTCAGGTCCCAGGTACACGTAAAGGCAGCTGGGAGATTCAAGACCAGGAATTTCTGTCCGTCCATAAGTCAAAATATCTTTCCTGAGCGTATCAGACACTATGCTATGCACTGGAGATTTTAAAAATGAAAAAGAGAAGACAAACAAATGGCTAATAAGCACATGAAAAGATCCTCAGCATCCTTAGTCATCAGGGAAATGTAAACCAAGATCACAGTGATAATCACCATATGTACTGATTTCTTTAGTTTTTTTTTTTTTTTAATGTGGACCATTTTAAAAGTCTTTCCTGAATTTGTTACAATATTGCTCCTGTTTTATGTCTTGGTGGGGGTTTTTTGTTTGTTTTTTGGGCATGAGGCATGTGGGATCTAAGCTCCCAGAACAGGAATGGAACTCACTGATTGACCCCATGCATTGGATGGGGGAGTCTTAACCACTGGACCACAAGGGAAGTTCCTGTATTCGTTTCTTAGGGCTGCCGTAACAAAGAACCACGAACTGGGCAGCTTAGATGACAGAAAGGTCTGGTCTCCCAGTTCTGAGGCTGGAAGTCCAAGACCTTGGGTGTGGGCAGGTTGGTTCCCTCTGCAGCTGTGCGGGCCCATGAAGCCTTCCTCGCCGGCTTCTCCATGGTCATCTTTGCTCTGGGTCTTCATGTTGCCTGCCCTTTGTGCGTCTCCACCCCTGTGCCAGATTTCCCTTTTTCATAAGAACACAGGCGTGTTGGATAAAGGACCACAATAATGACCTCATTTTAACTCGACTGTCTGTAAAGATCCTATTTCTAAATAAAGATCCTATCTCTGGATAAAATTGCATTCTGAGGTGCTGGGGTTAGGATTCCAGCGTATCTTTCTGGGGGACACAGTTCAACCTACTGTGCTATTGTTGTTGCTGTTCACTTGCTCAGTCATGTTCAACTGTTTGCAACCCCATGGCCTGCAGCACACCAGGCTTCCTTGTCCTTCACTATCTCCTGGAGTTTGCTCAAATTCATGTCCGTTGAGTCAGTGATGCCATCCAACCATCTCATCCTCTGTCGTCCCCTTCTCCTCTTGCCTTCAATCTTTTCCAGCATCAGGGTCTTTTCCCATGAGTCGACTCTTCACAGCCAAAATATGAGAGCTTCAGCATCAGTCCTTCCAGTGAATATTCAAAGTTTATTTCCTTTAAGATTGACTGATTTGATATCCCTGCTGCCCAAGTGACTCTCAAGAGTCTTTTCTAGCACAATTCAAAAGCACCAATTCTTCAGCGCTCAGCCTCTTATGGTCCAACTCTCCCCTCTGTACATGACTACTGGAAAAACCATAGTTGACTCTACGGATCTTTGTCTGCAAAGTGACGTCTCTGCTTTTTAATATGCTGTCTTGATTTGTCATAGCTTTCTTCCAAAGAGCAACCATCTTTTAATTTTGTGGCTGCAGTCACCATCTGCAGTGATTCTGGAGCCCAAGAAAATAGAACTGATGACAGACTCAGATGGATACTTGTACACTAGGGTTCATAGCAACATCATTCATACTACCCAAAGTGGAGACAATCCGAGTGTTCATAAATGAATGAACGAATAAGCACAATGTGCTATGCCTGTGCATTAGAATATTATTTGGTCATAACAAGTTAAGTTCTAGTATATGCTGAAACGTGGATGAACCTCAAAAACATTATGCTAAGTGAGGGAAGCCAGTCACAAAAGGACAGATAGTGTATGATTCCAGTTATATGAAACATACAGAATAGGCAAATTCATACAAAGTAGAACAGAGGTTACCAGAGGCTGTGGGGTGAGAGGAATGGGGAGCTGCTGTTGAATGAGTACAGAGCTTCTCTTTGGGGTGATGGAAGAGATCTGGAGAGGGCGGTGGTGGTAACAATATGAATGTAATTAACGCCACTGAGTTGTATACTTTAACACATTGTTGATCGGGGGATTTTTGCAGAAATTAATGTCTGTGGTGATTTGTTACGTAAGTGACATGATGCTTCAGTAGTATTGTATTGAAGCATCTCTGGTGAATAATGCTCTGGTAATAAAAAACATTGATACATCTTTGACAATAAGTTAAAATGGCTAAAATGACAAATCTTATGTTTTATATATGTTATCATAACTTTGGGCTTCCCTGATAGCTCAGTTGGTAAAGAATCTGCCTGCAATGCAAGAAACCCTGCTTTGACTCCTGGGTTGGGAAGATCCCCTGGAGAAGGGATAGGCTACCCATTCCAGTTTTCTTGGGCTTCCCTTGTGGCTCAGCTGGTAAAAAATCTGCCTGCAATGCGGAAGCCTGGGTTCGATCCCTGGATTGGGAAGATCCTCTGGAGAAGGGAAAGGCTACCCACTGCAGTATTCCGGCCTGGAGAATTCCATGGACTACATAGTCCATGGGGTCGTAAAGAGTCAGACACAACTGAGCAGCTTTCACTTTCACTTTCTTTCATAACTTTAAAAAAGAAGATTCAGTCCCTGCTTTCTATGGACTCTCAGATGAGTGGTGGGGGTGGAGTGGCAGAGAGATGGAGCTGGAGAGAGAGCTGGTTCTGCTCCAGAAATCCCCCTTGGGAGTGGACTTGGGGGCAGCATCATCCTGGACAAGGGCCGGAAGGAATGGCTCCCAGACACTCTGGAGGTTCTGCCAGTGGTGATGGGTAGGAACCCCAGGCCACACAAGTGCTTGTCCAAGAGAGACCAAGGTGACTTCTTGTCAATGGTTTTCAAATCTAAAAGCAAGTTCAGTTCAGTTCAGTCACTCAGTCGTGTCCAAATCTTTGCGACTCCATGAATTGCAGCAGGCCAGGCCTCCCTGTCCATCGCCAGCTCTCGGAGTTCACCCAGACCCATGCCCGAGTCAGTGATGCCATCCAGCCATCTCATCCTCTGTTGTCCCCTTCTCCTCCTGTCCCCAATCCCTCCCAGCATCAGAGTCTTTTCCAGTGAGTCAACTCTTCGCATGAGGTGGCCAAAGTACTGGAGCTTCAGTTTTAGCATCATTCCTTCCAAAGAAATCCCAGGGCTGATCTCCTTCAGAATGGACTGGTTGGATCTCCTTGCAGTCCAAGGGACTCTCAAGAGTCTTCTCCAACACCACAGTGCAAAAGCATCAATTCTTCGGTGCTCAGCCTTCTTCACAGTTCAACTCTCACATCCATACATGACCACAGGAAAAACCATAGCCTTGACTAGATGGACCTTAGTCAGCAAAGTAATGTCTCTGCTTTTGAATATGCTATCTAGGTTGGTCATAACTTTTCTTCCAAGGAGTAAGTGTCTTTTAATTTCATGGCTGCAATCACCATCTGCAGTGATTTTGGAGCCCCAAAAAATAAAGTCTGA
>SJXQ01005620.1:0-40662 GCA_006408695.1 Aepyceros melampus | reverse complement strand
CCAAAGAATTGATGCTTTTGAACTGTGGTGTTGGAGAAGACTCTTGAGAGTCCCTTGGACTGCAAGGAGATCCAACCAGTCCATTCTGAAGGAGATCAACCCTGGGATTTCTTTGGAAGGAATGATGCTAAAACTGAAGCTCCAGTACTTTGGCCACCTTATGCGAAGAGTTGACTCATTGGAAAAGACCCTGATGCTGGGAGGGATTGGGGGCAGGAGGAGAAAGGGACGACCGAGGATGAGATGGCTGGATGGCATCATGGACTCAATGGACGTGAGGTCTGAGTGAACTCCGGGAGTTGGTGATGGACAGGGAGGCTTGGCGTACTGTGATTCATGGGGTCGCAAAGAGTCGGACAGGACTGCGCGACTGAACTGAACTGATCACACTGTTTATTTAGATAGTTACTGGTATAGTATAAACACTTAATCAGATTCAGCTATTCTTTTTTTTTTTTTAAGAATTTTTCAATGTGGACCATTTTTTAAAGTCTATTGAATTTGTTGCGATAATCCTTCTGTTTTAAGTTTTGGCTTTTTTGCATGTGGACTCTTAGTTCCCTGATCGAGGATTGAACCCCCAACCCCTGCACTGGAAGGGGAAGTCTTAACCAGTGGACCTCCAGGGACGTCCCAGCTTCAGCTCTTCTCAATCTATCTGAAACCCCTTCCCTTACTTCCTGATAATCTTCCCTGTTCTCTAAGACACAGCTGGCATGTCTTTTCCCCCATGAACTGTTTCTTGTTCATCCTTTCCTTCCTGCACTGATCTCTCTTCTTTCTCTCCATCATTTTGGCGTGTCCCCAGATGCTCTGTCAGTGTGATTTTCATACGCCAGTGTTAAAACACCCTCATCACTTCAGCAAAAGGGTGGATTTCTTGAGGGCAAAGGTCATGTCTCTTAAGCTGTTACAGCCCTGTTCCCTAGCAAGTTGCTGGACTCTCACGACTTCAGATTTGACAGGGGTTATTTGACCTGTTCAGTTCGTTGAAGGGGTAAATTTGTTTGTTGTTCAGTCTGAAGCCTGTGTTTCCTCTCTCTTACGTGCCTGCTTCATGGCATATGCAGCTGGTCTGCAGCCTAATTCATGGGTCTGTTACTTCCTCTCCAGAGACCTCACGGCAGCTCTGCCAACATCTGCCCTTCTGGCCACTTTTCAGGATGGCTTTTCAGTTCCATGCCTGTTATGGCCTCCTCTTCTTTCCCTCTGCCTTCTCCAGTGTTAGAAACCTGTCTTTTCCTCTCTTAAGAGAGCAGTTGCCCATCTCCAAGCTTCTTTGTTTCCTCCTTTCGTCTCTTTCCCAAGGCACCTTGGCTTTGAAGAGGCTGCTGAAAAGGAGCAGATTATTTCATCTTTTATGATCAGCAAAGGAAAAAGTAGGAGGCTTCATAAGGAAAATTGGCAAGATCTAAAGTTATTTGATTTCATACGAATCAAAAGTTTTCTAAGTTTTTTTTTTTTTTAAAGAACTGTCAAGTAAACCAAGAAAAAAAAATTGATCTGAACATTGAAACACCTGCTACAGACCTGGGGGCTTTGAATTTAGCAGCTTTAGTTTGGGCCCAAGAAATTCTCTGAATTAGAAAGGCTTTTGCTGCTCCTTGGCTTGCTGAAACATTTCATTCCTAATGTCACTCTTTCCTTTCCTTTCAGAATACAGCAGAGCCAAAGAACTCCTCTGTGTGCCTGTGGACGTGACAGACACTCTGAGATGTTTTAGAGAGACCTTGGAAAAATCCAAATATCACAACAGATCAATCCGGCACAGCAGAAAGTTGCTTTCATTATTTCTTGCACAGACACAAGGTGAAATAGAGTCGTTCCAGTCGTTCCTATGCACCTGTGGGGAATGGGTTCTGGGGCCCCCGTGGATGCACATGTCCCTTACAGCCAGCTCCCCCCTGCCTAGTATCCATGGCTCTGTGTCTCCAGAAACAGAGGGCTGACTGTACTTGCTCTGCGTTCCTGTCTATTTCCACAGGGTACCACCCTGTGCGTCTACCATGTTCTATAGTAGGTTCCTCCTTCCCCCACTTCCATGCCCGCTTTCGGCTGCCTTTCACCTTTTTCTTCTTGTCCAGTGGATCACACCTCTGTTTCCCACACTTGATTCCAGCCAAAGCACTGCCCCACTTACTGCTTTTATGCCTTCCGAGTATACTCCCTTGAGTGGAGTAAACACGAAAGCAGTGTTGATGTTTGATTCTATACCTCTGTGTCCTTACTATTTGCTTGGCAAGTATGGTGCTATAGTCTTGTTTTTTTTTCATCAGTAGATGAATTGATTTCTACAGAATTAACTGATGGCACCCCACTCCAGTACTCTTGCCTGGAAAATCCCACGGAAGGAGGAGCCTGGTGGGCTGCGGTCCATGGGGTCGCAAAGAGTCGGACACGACTGAGAGACTTCCCCTTCACTTTTCACTTTCATGCATTGGAGAAGAAATGGCAACCCACTCCAGTGTTCTTGCCTGGAGAATCCCAGGGATGGGGCAGCCTGGTGGGCTGCTGTCTATGGGGTCACACAGAGTCAGACACGACTGAAGTGACTTAGCAGCTTAGCAGTAACTACAGTCTTTTACCAAAGCACTACTTTATCAATGTCAAACAGATAGATGCATTTTAGTATACACACCAGTAAAATTCCTTATTAATACCATAGATTTTCATCTTAGCTTTTAAAAAGGTATTCATTATGTTTGGTTACTTTACACTTGTTTTCTCCCTTCTCAAAATCTATTGATTTGTAAACTCAGTCAAAGCAGGGCTTCAAGTGGTTAACCTCAGAGAGAAAAAGGATACTCAAATGTAGGTCAAGAAATCCCAAATTACCTACATTTAGGTAATCTAAAATCCTAATTTATATTTATAATCCTTACTGTTCAAATTTATCAGAATAATAAAAATAAATTTATATTAATAAACTTAAAATAATTGTATTTTAAAGTTATTAATAATAGATTTAAATTTAACATCTAAGATGCTAATGTTCTCTGAATGGATGTTTTAGACATTAAATCAATTTTTTTTTACAACTACTGACAGAAGTTTACTTATGTATATAATATATGTATCTATGTATGTATATATGGGTATATATATAAGGTATATATGTATGCAGGTATGAATGCATATATGTGTCATTGTTGCTCCCCTTCTCCCCTCAGAAAGCACTTGTTATGATATGTACTCACAGTTTTTGGTTGTATTGTCCACAGACACACTTTACATTAGCCCTCCATATCATGTTTTTGAGCTTCCCTGTGGCTCAGATGGTAAAGAATCTGCCTATAATGCGGGAGACCTTGGTTTGATTCCTGGGTTTGGAAGATCCCCTGGAGGAGGGCATGGCAACCCACTCCAGTATTCTAACCTGGAGAATATAAATGGACAGAGAAGCCTGGCGGGCTTATAGTCCATGGGGTCTCAAAAAGTAGGACACAACTGAACAACTAAGCACAACATTCATGTTTATACTTTGTCTTTTTTTAATATAAATTTATTTATTTTAATTGGAAGCTAATTACTTTACAATATTGTATTGGTTTTGCCGTACATCAACATGAATCCACCACGGGTGTACACATGTTCCCCATCCTGAACCCTTCTCCCACCTCCCTCCTCGTACCATCCCTCTGGGTCACCCCAGTGCACCAGCCCCAAGCATACTGTATCATGCATCAAACCTGGACTGGTGATTTGTTTCATATATGATATTATATATGTTTCAATGCCATTCTCCCAAATCATCCCACTTTCTCCCTCTCCCATAGAGTCCAAAAAACTGTTCTATACATCTATGTCTCTTTTGCTGTCTCACATACAGGGTTATCATTACCATCTTTCTAAATTCCATATACATGCATTAGTATACTGTATTGGTCTTTTTCTTTCTGGCTTACTTCACTCTGTATAATAGGCTCCAATTTCATCTACCTCATTAGAACTGATTCAAATGTATTCTTTTTAATGGCTGAGTAACACTCCATTGTGTATATGTACCACAGCTTTCTTATCCATTCGTCTGCTGATGGGCATCTAGGTTGCTTCCATGTCCGGGCTATTATAAACAGTGCTGCGATGAACATTGGGGTACATGTGTCTCTTTCAATTCTGGTTTCCTCGGTGTGTATGCCCAGCAGTGGGATTGCCAGGTCATAAGGCAGTTCTATTTCCAGTTTTTTAAGGAATCTCCACACTGTTCTCCATAGTGGCTGTACTAGTTTGCATTCCCACCAACAGTGTAAGAGGGTTCCCTTTACTTCACACCCTCTCCAGCATTTATTGCTTCTAGACTTTTGGATCACAGCCATTCTGACTGGTGTGAAATGGTACCTCATTGTGGTTTTGATTTGTGTTTCTCTGATGATGAGTGGAAAATTCTGAAAAAGGTGGGAATACCAGACCATCTGACCTGCCTCTTGAGAAACCTATATGCAGGTCAGGAAGCAACAGCTAGAACTGGATATGGAACAACAGACTGGTTCAAATAGGAAAAGGAGTATGTCAAGGCTGTATATTGTCCCCCTGCTTATTTAACTTCTATGAAGAGTACATCATGAGAAACACTGGGCTGGAAGAAGCACAGACAGTGAGAGTTTTACTTCTTCTTTTGCAGTCTGAATTCCTTTTGTTTCTTTTTCATCTCTGATTGCTGTGGCTAAAACCTCCAAAACTATGTTGAATAGTAGTGGTGAGAGTGAGCACCCTTGTCTTGTTCCTGACTTTAGGGGAAATGCTTTCAATTTTTCACCATTGAGGATAATGTTTGTTGTGGGTTTGTCATACATAGCTTTTATTATGTTGAGTTATGTTCCTTCTGTTCCTGCTTTCTGGAGAGTTTTTATCATAAATAGATGTTGAATTTTGCCAAAGGTATCATTTGTCTGCATCTATTGAGATAATCATATGGTTTTTATTTTTCAATTTGTTAATGTGGTATATTACATTGATTGATTTGCAGATATTGAAGAATCCTTGCATCCCTGGGATAAAGCCCATTTGGTCATGGTGTATGATCTTTATGGTGTACATTAACAGTGGTTAAGGGTATGAATTGAAAAAAAGCAGATACAATTTCTAAGGATGGTTTACACCACTTCATTCTGAATTTCACCTAGTATTAATACTAAGATACCCTCAGAAGTTTATCTCCAGTCCTTGGCTATAGACCTAAATCCATTTTAGCTTCTCTCTGAGGTTTTAAACTCCTTCCTCTAGAATATTTTTCCCTTTCTTTTCCCTGTGTGTTCTCTGACCTTACACAGACGCAGATTCTTTCCTATTTCTTTCCCCTTAGGTCAGAACTACCTGTACATTGCGCCTATCCCAGAGGTCTCTGCCCCAGAGGCAAACTAACATCTTAAAGTTGGAAACTCTTTTTAAAAAAGCAAACTCAAACTGTGCAACTTCTCCCCCCTGATCCCCAGGAGGAGCAAAGCATTATCTCAGCATTCACTTTCCAGCAAACTGCCCTCTGTACTATTCCTTCTGAGGTAACACGAGTGTAAGTGCGTTGACACACACCTGGGCTCTTCAGAAATGGTTCGAGACACGAAGTTTAAGGAAACAGAGTCCCTCGAACTGTAAATGAGGCTCAACTCTATGTAAAACCCTTCTTTCTCCCTTTCTATTTCTCCTACTTTTTCCCTCCTCTTAAACTTCCCTTCTTTCTTCATTTTTAAGCTTCTTTTAAAATTTTTCCCATGAATTTAGGAGACAAAGGAGGAGTGAACAATTTAAAATTTGCTACTGGGAAGGTGGAGTTTTCCATGGGGACAGAAGAGATGCACATGCCAACTCCCCCCGACCTTTCTCAGGAGCACTTCCGAGTTTTCAGCTCAGTGGAGAAGAGCAAGCTTCCCTCCTCACAACTTGGACTCGTAATTTCTTCTTATTATGAAACTATTAGTAAGGTTTATTCATTCCATGTTCATTTTCAATATGATCTGCCACATTAATGTTGAGATTGCATTTGGTCTTGAAATGATACCTTTTTAATATATATTTTATTGACGTATAGTTGATTTACAATATTGTGTTAGTTTTATCTGTACAGCAAAGTGATTTGGTTATATGTATGTGTATATATTTTTTAGATTATTTTACATGATAGGTTATTACAAGATATTGAATATAGCTCCTTGTGCTGTACAGTAACTGAAATATCATCTGTAGAAATGGGATGAAAGAGCTTGAACACAGATTCTATTCATCACACCCTTGTAGGCAGTAACAGAGCAGTGAGGAGACAGGCCGCTGCCAACCCTCTCCTGTGATCATCTCTCCAGCCTAGCGATTCTAGGTGCCCTCCCACTCATCCCACTTTAACTGAATCTGTGAACTGTTGGTTGAAATGTGGCCACTGTTATGTGCTTTTGCTTTGCCCCAGCTGGTTCCATTTTCCTTGTCTTTCCACTTGATTTGGCTTTTCTACAAATTCAGCAGTATAAATTCAACATGTTGTAGATGCAATGTCCCCCTTTTTTATAACAGAAAATATTCCCCCTTTAGTGCCTGAAATAAAATTTGATTAATATACTCTTCCTATACACATTATTAAAAAAAATAAACATGAAGTTCTAAGTATAAATTGAAGGATAAATTAAATGGAATCACTTTATAATAAAAGAATCTATTTGTTAATATGTAAGAGCTTAGGTGAACTTCCCAGGTGGCTCAGTGATAAAGAACCTGCCTGCCAATGCAGGAGATGTGGGTTCAGTCCCTGGGTTGGGAAGATCCCCTGGAGAAGGACATGGCAACCCACTCCAGTTTCCTTGCCCGGAAAATTACACAGAGAAATGTGGTAGGCTATGGTACATGGGGTTGCAGAGTCAGACACGACTGAGTGACTAAACGACAACAGTTGCAGCGAGAGCTTAGGTGCCAGAGGTACAGAGAATCCGTCAGATGCTCATATACTGTATGTAAGATATACAGGATGCATAGGAATATGGCAGCTGCAAATGTAGACTGATACAAGCATATTATATTGGTGACTCAGGTACTATCAGCATTGTTAATTTTGATGCCATGATGTTCTAAAATGGCAAATGTAGGGCATTCTGAACAAAACCAAAATATTACAGGGGTTATATTTCTGGACAACTCAGCATTTTGATAACATGTAAAAATATTCTTTCTATGTTTAAAATGAAGTTAGATGTTAGATAATTATCTACAGGTTTCTCATCTTTTTCCTCCCTGTGGGGGAAGGTTCTGTACATTGCAGGCCCCCCAGTGCCAGGTACTCACTGAGGAAACACTAGCAGTTGCCCCATTGTGACAAATAACAGCCCCCTCCCTCAGATTTCTAAAATACCCACTAGCCAATAGAGCTACCCTCATTAGGAACCAATGCCATGTTAGTTTTTTTTTTTTTTTTTGGCTACACATCCTGGAATGCATGCATTCTTCAGAAAACAACAAATTCAGGTGATAATAAAGATGTGCTTTTTTGCATTTGGGTGAAGGAAGAATCTGATATGCTGCACTCTTGTCACATCTCTGATCAAAACCAAACCATTCAAGTCTTCCCATCTGCTGTAGAAAGTGTTCACATTTTCCTACTTGGCATTCAGATGCCTCAGTAATCTTACCACTACTGTTTCTTCAACCTCCCCCAAAACCATATTCTGGCCACATATGACATTTCTATATTGTATACCCAGTCCAATCTTGTTTATGCTTTTTCTGGATTTTTTTCTTCTTCACCATCTTGACTTGCCTCACTCTTACTCTTATCTACTTTATTCACGTTTCCTACCTGTTAGATCCAATCTTGTTTCCTCCCTCTTAGATCCACTTTCCTACTCCCTAACATTCAAACAGAACATCATTTGTTCTCTATAGCTATATTGTGTGACATTTAGAGGGTCTATTAACTTGAAGTTTGCTTATCTACACAGTCAAGGTATAAAGCAATTTAAAATATTCTTGCATATATAAAGGAAATATTTTACAGAGACTGACATTTTTTCTTTCACTTGATTAAAAATGCAGATGTTCTTCAAACCAGCAATCAAAGAAGTCTTAATGTGCAGGCATTGCATGAACTTGGAAATCTTCTCATCTTTGCACAGAAGAAAAGGTAGCTTATAGGAGTCAGTGAAACAGGGAGAACTCTGTTCACCTGAAAAATGTTTAACTATTATGAAAAAAAGCACCATCTTTCATAAATTTTAGTTCTTGGATAATATTCCATTGCTGTGTTTTAGTCATCAAATGCTACTGGAGAGAAACAGTTATGAGGAATAAATGGCACAGATCCCTTCTCTAACATTTTGATGAAAATGTTTATTCAATGCATTTTCTTTCCTTTTTGAAAGATAGATTTAACAACACAGATCTCATGCTGCCTGATGCCCCCGTTTCTGTTTCAGGGCTGCTTTTAAGTGTTGGAGTCAAGCTCTGGATGAAATTTTCAGAAAAGAAAATGTGCTCCATACATGGAAGGAGCTTGGCAGCTCACTCACCAATGCCACTGATGGCCAGTCACCTCCAGGTTCCAAAGACTACAGTGAGGAGCTCCTGTCCAAAGTCGGCATCTGGGGGTGTTTGCAGGGAGCGGTGAATCAGCAAAGATAGCACAGTGAGTAAGACACTGGAGCCATCTGCGTAGGACCTGGGGCCTTCCTTCATGGGCTACCCACCCGGGTCATGTAGGGTGCCTCCCACACACTGGGTTCTTGGGCAGCTCCATTCATATCCTATAAGCTTATTATATACTTCACTTGTTTGTGTTGTTGCTTGTTTATGGCCATCTCCTCTTCCTGTAACCAGGGCCACCTCTGGAATGTGAGCACCGCATGGGCACAGGTCTTTGCTTTGTTCACCAGTATAGCCCAAGTGCCCAGCATGGAGATGGCATTCAGTAACTGTTTGTTGAATGAATGACTGAGTGGATGAACAGTTGGTAGGTGAGCAAGAATAACAGTGTGGAGGCAGGCCAACTAAGGCTTAATTGAAGAGCCTCCTAATAACTCTGGGTGCCCCCTGGCAAGTTACTCATCCTCTCTGAGCCTAACTATTCTTATCTGTAAACCATGGTGACAGAAATTACATGACATACCATATTCATTTGCTACTACAGACTAGTGACAATATTAATCTGTGAGAGAGTTACCGTCTCACAGTCTTGGAGTCTTGACATCTGAGATTAAGGTGTTGCCAGGGTGGTTTCTTCTGAGGCCTCTCTCCCTGCTCGTAGGTAACTCTCTTCTCAGTCTCTTCTCACATGGTCTTCCTTTCTGTGTGTGTCTGTGTCCTTATCTCCTCCTCTCATAAGGACACCGCTCATATTGGATGATGGCCTACCCTAAGGACTTCATTTTAACCTGATCACCTCTTCAAAGACCCCATTTCTTAGTCACATTCTGAGGTTACTAGGGGTTAGGATTTCAACTTAGGAATTTTCGGTGTGCAGGGGGACTTATGTGTCAGTGGCTCAGTCATGTCCGACTCCTTGTGATGCCATAGACTGTAGCGTGCCATACTTCTCTGCCTGTGGGATTTTCCAGGCAAGAATACTGGAATGGGTTGCTATTTTCTTCTCCAGGGGATCTTCCTGATCCAGGGATTGAACATGGGTCTCCTTGTTGGCAGGCAGATTCTTTACCAGTGAGCCACCAGGGAAGACCCAGTGGGGCATATAATTAAGCCCATATCACAGACTGTATTAATTTCCTCTTACGGTTATGGAAGGCAGAGGTCCTAAATCCAAGTGTCAGCAGGGCTGAGAGGTGCTGGGGATGAATCTGCTGCTGCCTGTCTCAGCTTCCCGAGGCCTCCTGCATTCTTCCTGTTCTGTCTTCAGGACCCACAGACTCTCATCTTCCTTTCTGTCAGTATGCTTCTATCCTCACATCTTCTCTAACTCTGACACTCCTATCTTTCTCTTAAAAAAGGACCATTGTGATTAGGTTGAACCCATGTGAATAATTCAGTAGAACTTTGCCTCCCATCTCAGGGCCATTAATTTAATCACATCTGCAGGTTTGGTTTTTTTTCCCCACTGCATCATATAACTGGAAGGATCTTAGTTTCCCGACCAGATCATAGATTGAACCTGGGCTCTCAGCACTGAAAGCATGGAGTCCTAACTGGGACCACCAGGGAATTCCTTTTCTTTTTTTTTTTTTTTTGCTACATGAGCAACATATGCATAGGTTTAGGGAATTAGGATGTTGGTATCGTTGGGCAGCCATTTTTCAGCCTGCCACACATAGCATGTGTGGAAGTCTTATCACAATGCCTTATGTCTACTTAAGACTCACAAATATCTTAAATATTTGATTAATGTGAAAAACAAAAAGTATGAAGAGAGTAGAGGTACAGGTTTCCATTACCTCTGTAGTTACATTATAAGGCATGGTAGGCAAAATACCTGCACAATATTTTGAGCTGTAGAGAAAATTTTTAAAAATAGTAATTTGTCTTAGTTCACGATCACATTGTTTTCAGAAAATTAGCATTTGGGCAAGGGAAGTATGGAATTACCATTTTAAAAGTATAAAACGTTCAAAGATTTTTTAAAAACTCTGTCATTTGATTTTTCTTTTGCTCTCCTGAGAAGGAACTCTTCCTTTCTCACACACACACACACACACACACACACAACTCGAGTCCCCATACAAGTCTGAGTTTATAACTTAGTAGCACTTGGCAGCAGAGAACAGAAAAGCTGAGAAAGGCTCCCAGCTTGAAAAGAACAGCTTACAACATTCCTGCCAGAGGATACCTTGGGGTCTCTGGGCCTCTGGAGTTGTTACTTAGTGATTTCCAATCAACAGAAAGTCATTTCCTGGGTTACCCAGCTGGAAGTCTGACTTCCACAGGCTCTTACGGTACTCCAGGGGCTTTGGCTATTCTTGGAGACTCCCTGAGGAGAAGAAACTTTTCTCTCCCACTGCTCAGCAGGCAAAGCACCTCACAAAGAAGCTGAACTCAGACTGGTGTTAAAATAAGACTTAGGAGAAGGTAATGTGGTTTATAGTCAGTCACAAATGTGAGCTTTAAGACCCGTGTAAAGAAAACTCAGACTCTACTAAGGGACATAAAATGAGACAGTAATAAACACAGACTTACCTCAATCTTTGGTGGAAAGATTTAATATCATAAATGGATCCATAATGTACTGCTAGTGAGGAAATACAGTGTTTCAGTCTATGAGAAGAAATTAATTAATTGTGCTCATCAGAAAACTTTAAAATTGTGCACCCCCTTTTCCCCAAAATTCCACTTCTAGGGATTTATCCAGTGGAAGTAATAGGGCAAGTGCTCAAAAATGTAGGTATGACAATGTTTGTTTCAACAATGGAAAAAATCCAAATGGAGATGAATGTTTTAATATTCTGGTACATGTGACTGATAAAAATATTAAAGTTCTGTAAAATAATTATATAACTGATTATGTTCAATAATAGAAAATTTGTTTATAAAAATATGTATTGCATAATTTCAGTCTTAATTTGAATGTGCATCTATATAATTATATGTAGAAGGAAATCTAGAAGGAAAGTGACTGAAATGTTACTGGTAATCATGTTTAGGTGGTAGCAATATTGGTGAATTTTCATTTTATTTTTTTCTGTCTTTCAACGTTTTAAATCTTACATGAGAATGTAGCACTTTTAGAATTAAAATTAAACTTTTAATTTTAAATTAAAGGCTACTTAAGTTTTGAGTTAAAAATCCATGAGTATTAGAGTTGTATTTATATAAAAATATTCTTGGAACATTGTCTTTGAATCAGATTCTTTTTCTTATACTTAGATTTATTCAGACATTGGACGTTGAAAAGAGAACCAATTGTTGCCTTTTATCAGCATTACTCTTTCAGGTAACACTTCATATATGTCGTTCTGTAGTAGCACAGCCATTTAATTAGTAAAAATTTTTTTAAATGCAGTGGTTTATTACATTCATAAAACTAACATTAGGAAAATAACATGAACCTTGATTAAATATCCTATGCCCATCTTTCCTTTGATGACTGAACCCCTGTGGCATTTTCACCTTTAGTATTCAGCAGAGTCAGTTTTCTTGTGTTCACTATAGATGGAAAAGTTTTACAGATAAGGGAACTGAGTCTCCTGTCCTTTCTTGGAGCAGTGAAGCCAGTCTGATTGAGTCTAAAGGGTTGCCCTGCCTCATCTTGAAATAAACTTTTGCTTAATTGCATGATGTAAAATATGCCATATAATTCAAGCCAAAAATAAGTTGAAGACTATAGAAATAGAGTGTCTGCAATTCTTAGTTTGATTTTACTGAAGAAGAAAGGAGCTTTTATCCAAAATATAAGACATTCTGAGATTCAGGAACATAGCCAGGGGCTTCTGCAATCTCTTGGAGGTCCTGTTTATTTTGAAGGATGGAAAACCCTTGTTCTGTGTATCAGAGAGTCTGATAGCTTATGAAATCTGGGTGTATAAGATCTTTGAGACAGGTTTCTTGGAGTATATTGCCAGATTTTTTAGTTTTCTTATGTTCCATACACCTCTTGCCAATGCTTCAAAAGGAAGAGGTGGAAGAGGCAAGGATGCAGAGGGAATGATAATCCGAATCAGATTTCTTCTGTTGCATCCTTTACTTTCTCCTGATAGTCCTCGTTCTTGAAGATAATGCTGTTTATGTTTTAGAAAATAATTTTTTTGCTTAAATTAGACAGCATTTCTTAGTAATTTGACATCTAAAATAAAAATTAGCTCTGGGATTTATTTTAAAAATCTGTTCATTCTTTTCATGATTTTAAACTAAAAATTAAACAATTGCATAATATTTTAGACTAGGTATCTTATAAGTTTAATGAGCAGTCTGATTAAAGTTATTCCTGATATATACATTAAAATAATTTGATGATGCATTTGTCATCAAGAAATGTCATTGTTTAAGATAACATAAGAAGCACTCCTAAATGTTCAATTTGATTTTGTGTATTCATCTTGTTTCTGAATGTCTGGCACAATATTTGTCATATAAATTGTATTTAGAAATACTGGTTAAATTAAACCAATTACCTTTTCACTTAATTCAGTTAAAAATTTAGAATTACCTGTGCTTGATTTAGACTTCTGAAGTATGTTTTTCTTTCCTCTACTTGTAGGTTGGTAGAGTGGAGAAAACATAGATTTTGGGGTCAAATAGTCAAAATTTTTGAATCTTCTTTTTGCCAGCATTAACTGGGTGACCTCAGAGAAGTTAATCATTTCAGCCTCAATTATATCACTTGAGAGATAATAAGTCTTCCCTCTAGGGGTGGGTTAAGTGAGAATTAAATGAGATAATATTTATGAGGAATAAACTAATAGTGCCCAACACAAAGTCAACTCTCAACAAATGATAAAATAATGATAATTCCTTCTTAGGATAATAAGTATCCAACTACCATGGGGTTTAAAAGGCCCATTGTCAGTGATAAAGCATTTGGAACCTGAAGTGATGAGAATATAAATAAGTACCTTTCACTGACACTTTCATGTGGTGTTAGAGAAGACTTTTGAGAGTCCCTTGGATAGCAAGGAGATCAAACCAGTCAATCCTAAAGAAAATCAACCCTGAATATTCATTGGAAAGACTTAGGCTGATGCTGAAGCTCCAGTATTCTGGCCACCTGTTGTGAAGAACTGATTCTTTGGAAAAGACCCTGATGCTGGGAGAAATTGAGGACAAGAGGAGAAGAGGGTACAGGATGAGATGGTTGGATGGCATCACTGACAATGGACATGAGTTTGACCAAACTCCAGGAGATAGTGAAGGACAGGGAAGCCTGGTGTGCTACAGTTCATGGGGTCACAAAGTGTTGGACACTGCTTCGCAACTGATCAACAACAAATAACCCTTTATTATAAGGGTACAGTGTGCTAGGCAACACAAAGCCCTTTGGGAAGGAATACACTTATTCCTTATATCCTTTAAATACTTATCTTTCTTGTTGTTGCAAATGCAAGTTCCAGCTGTTCATTTCACCTTTTTCGTCCTCAGGGTTTGCTTAGAACCACACTACCACATCCTAAAGCTGAACGTTGCTACGCTCAGTATGAAATCACTCAGCTTCTCCCAGGCATCGAGCTCTTCTCAGACAAATACCGGGCTGACATCTGCTCTGTCATTGCGAGTTTGTATTATGTCATCCGTGAGCTGCACTTTGCTAAGCAAAATCTAGTGGTAAGTGATTTGCAAAATCAACAAATCTTAATTCACGGTGATATCTTACCCCACTTATATTGTACTTTTTACTTGGCAGGGTTAAATTTTACTATTGCTCTTGTGATCAGTTCTTGTTTAACTTTTAAACTCTATTTTCAGGATTCTGATCTGTACTTCAAAATAAAATAATTAATGTTCTTTCTTTAACATCACTATTTGCATGCCATTTTGGATACAATAGCCAGATCTATTTGATTTGGTTCTCTCTCTTTTTAATTCTATTATTTATCATTTTTCCCCCCTTAAGATATGGTGAAATTGACTAGAATGTTTAACTGGTCTGGAACACAGAAATCTAGTGGACTTATAACTTCACTTTATTAAGTCATGAAGGAATATCAATATCAAAACTATGGGAGTATTTCTTTATTGATACAAACTTTCTTTGTATCTGTCTTATTTCTTCTATGTTAAGGGCACATCTAAGTGAAAACAGATTCTAAATATGAAATTAAAGACAGACACTCCTTAATGTCCTAAGAAATAAAAACTCCCAAATAAAACTAATTTCCTTTGGGAAAATAAGTCACAAATCATGAATTTGAAGTTGATTTTATTTTAGACAAAAATTAGTATTTTCTCTTGGTCATTATATTTGTGTTTTCCTCTTTTATCTTAGTTTTTCTTTTTTCTTCCTCTGTGCTATTTCCTCTACTATTCTATGTCTTTTCTCACTGTATTTGCTTCTTAATATCTGTTCTTTCTCTTTTTCGGCTTCTTTCCCTTTCCTCTATAATTTTAATACTCACCTTATATTTTTCTCATATGTTGTTTTCTGTTCTCTTGTTCTAAATTAACTCTCTCCTTGTTTTGAAAAGATTTATTGTCCCCTGATATTAGTTGTTAAATTATAATGTCATGTGTTAATGTGAAAAGGTTGATACATGCTTGTAATATGTGGCAGATTTGGTGCACACAAAAAAATGTTTATTAGAAAAAAATAACAAAAATGGTGTTCCTTTCATTGTTAAGGGGATTCATTTCTGGATTTAGAAAACAGTTTTACCTATCCCCTGGGTAACCTTTAGCTGCCTAGTCCTATTCATGTATAATACATATCACTGCACTGGAAAAGAAATGAGACTTTTTTCTCTGAAGCTTAAGAAATTGAGAACATTTTTCTGAATAATTGAGCAGTTGGAAGCAATAAAATGGTGTGATTTTATTTCTCACTAAAGAAAAGGTATAATCTCAAAGGTAATAGCCAACTTTTATTGTTTTGTAGTGCATTAATTGTAGAAAAAGGTATTGTTATGTTTGTAGAGCATCATTATAGAAAAATGTATTGTGTTATGTTTGAAATCATTTAAGACCAGTTCTAATCCTCTTTAAAAGCTGTTGCTATTAGCAGCTGCCAGTTGACTGACAATGAGAGATTCCTTAGCTGAACTTGCATGTTTCCATTTTGTATTACACTACCTTCTAGAAATAGATTTAAGGGCCTAGATCTGATAGCTAGAGTGCCTGATGAACTATGGAATGAGGTTTGTGACATTGTACAGGAGACAGGGATCAAGACCATAGCTCTATACAGTCAGCAAAAACAAGACCGGGAGCTGACTGTGGCTCAGATCATGAACTCCTTATTGCCAAATTCAGAAGAAGATTATGACTGTACTATTATCTACAGATGCAGATTTTGGCTTTGAATAACCCACTGCTGTGTTATCTTGCCAACATTTATATATATACTCCCTTCCCACTGAAATCTAAATATCTATAAAGCAAAGAATTTATACTGCTTTTATATCATACATTGCTTCTTTAAAATTTACCACGACTCACAGAAATAAATGCACTTTGCATTGATTCAATGACACATATACAGCTATAAACCTATATATACACCTACAACTAATGTTTCACAAACATATACCTATCATTACATCAGTATATTCTATTGTTTTTTATTTTATAATATTCTATTCTAGTTTATTTCTTTTAAATAAACAAACATACATACACACATACACTGATCATAATTTGATAATGACTTACAATCCATGGTTTGAATAAAACTATTTCAAAATTTTTTTAAAGGTCTGCAAATTATTAGCAAAATATGTACAATGATACATGGCAAAGGAAACTTGAAGTATCATATCACATGGTTAGAGATCATATACCATAAATATTAGAATTCGTGATAATAAGACACATATGAACTTAAATTCAGGCTCCACAAATCACTGGCTATGTAATTCTGAACAAATTATTTAACCTCTTAAAGCCTCAGTGTTCTCACACTGAAATGGTGAAGAGTTCCTACCTGTCAGGAGAGTAGAAGAGATCACACATGTTAAATAATTTACTACAGCAGAAAGCATACGATAAGTACTTAATAAATATTAAACTCTAAAAAATAATCTACCCAAAGACATGAAGATATGAATTGAGAGGAAAATTAAAAGTAAGGTGGCTTTGGCCAGCTTCAACATGCTATCAGGGGATAGAGGCAAGGATTCAAGTGGAGTGTTCACAAACTAAGCAAATATTTCAGGGGCTAGGGAGATATTACAACATGCTACCAAGGCAGACAGTTTTTGTTGAGCTGCAGAAAAAAATAATATCCATTTATTTAATATGGTTTAAAATGAAAGTCATTCAGTTGTGTCCAACTCTCTGCAACCACATGGCCTATACAGTCCATGGAATTCTCCGGGCCAGAATACTGGAGTGAGTAACCGTCCCCTTCTGCAGGGTATCTTCCCAACCCAGGAATTGAACCCAGGTCTCCAGCATTGCAAGTAGATTCTTTACCATTTTAGCCACCAGGGAAGCCCAATATGGCTTAAATATAGTCCAAAAAAGAGGAAAATGAGGAAAAAATGGAACAGATAATGTATTTGAGATTCCTCCAAGTCCTACAATCCTACAGAGGAAGTCTAACAAATGAATCAAGAGCAGATACACAGGACACAATGCCTCCCAGTGCTACATCCAAACAGCTGAACCAAGGCCTGACACCTGCAGGCTTACCATAGGGCTGATTTAAACAACACAGCATCACAGTGGCATTCTGGCCTAGATTGTGCTCACTGTCTACCCTGTCATCTGTGATCCCTTGGCTGTAAAGACTCATTCAAAATGTAACACAGATTAGTCTCTCTACAATGGCTCCTTGTTTGGGAACATGCCACACAGAACATTCCCAGGCTCTTTGGCAAAGCAAGCTTAACAACTGTACTCTTAAACTTTCCTAAAGCTCAACCATTCATCTTATTTCATCATTTCCCTCACCCGTAACAGCTCTTTGCTTCTTGACATGCACACAGGTTTCTCAGGAGGCAGGTAAGGTGGTCTAGTATTCCCATCTCTTTAAGAATTTTCCACAGTTTGTTGTAATCCACACAGTTGAAGATTATTGAGAGCCCCTTGGACTGCAAGGAGATCAAACCAGTCAATCCTAAAGGAAATCAGTCCTGAATATTCATTGGAAGGATTAGAAGGATTGATGTCGAAGCTGAAGCTCCAATACTTTGGCCACCTGATGCGAAGAACTGATTCATTGGAAAAGACCCTGATACTGGGAAAGATTGAAGGCAGAAAGGGATGACAGAGGATGAATGGTTGGATGGCAAGCTCCTGGAGTTGGTGATGAACACGGAAGCCTGGAGTGCTACAGTCCATGGGGTCGCAAAGAGTTGGACATGACAGCAACTGAACCGAACTGAACTGCTAAGAGTTCTAGGTACCCCAGAATTGGTTGACAGGACTAACAGACTTGATTTCTGCAGGACACTCTGTAACAAGCAATGGTAAATCAACTTAATAATCTCAAAGTAGTGTGGGTCGGGGGGAGATGTAGCTGTAACTTGCATCCCCCAAATTCTAAGGCAGTTAAATGATGAGGGAATATAGCTCACTCTCTGAATATACATAACAATTTGGTACTGAATGGAGCTGGTTACAGAGAAGCCCTCATGAGGATGAGTCCAGTGAATTGTGACCCACTTACCCACAAGAGTTTAATGGGAACTGGCCTTTTGGACCTACCATCAATGTTGGAGAATAAATAAACAAATGTAAAAAATACAATTATACAATGTTCACTGAATTTAATGGGCAAATGGCAAGGATTCAGCACACAGCTATACAATGCATAAGCAATCAGAGACAGAGACTACATGCCCATTCAGCTAGAAACAGGTTCTGGCTGCTACTTAAAATACCAGCAGTGTGTCTACCACGTCACTAACATGTTTTCAAACTGCTCAGGTACCCAGATAAATCACTCTGTGGTTTTCCCCTGCTGCTTATGGATTGACAGTGTTTATAAACAGCTGTGTTAACATCTTCCAAATCTAAGGTAATGTTCTTATGGCACTGAAAGTTTTTATAGTTCATACATCCAGCAATGGACAGGCAGGTCTTTTTGTTCAGATGGCTGTGTTTCTAGCATCTGGATTATGAAAAAAGCCAATAAGTCCTCTTGTGCAGCCTGTGGTAACAAGTGGCAGTAGTCTAACCCAGCCATAATACAAAGGATCGCCAAACAGCTTTTAACGCCCCATCCTGAGTATTTGCAACAGTAGAACAAAGAGCACACACCTCAGGTCTCAAGACCTTTACCATCTGAGCCCTGACTCCCTTCCACCGACCCACTTCCTTGCCTAGCACCTGACTCTATGCCACACTGAACTAGTCACTGTGCCTTCAGCAGCCTGTGCTCTCCAGTGCCTTTGAACCTGAGCATGAGCCAGCAAGTGCTTTGCTAAAACGCCATCTATCTGGAGGATGACCACGTGTTTTAAACCCCCAACTGTAAGATTTCCTAGAAGTCTTAAACACTTCTCCCCCAGGCAGAATTTACAGACTTTTAAAATCACAAGCTAGATTGCAAGACTCTTTTTTAAATTTATTTATTTTTAATTGAAGGATAGTAGTTTTACAATTGGAGAAGGAAATGGCAATGCACTCCAGTATTCTTGCTGGAGCATCCTATAGACAGAGGAGCCTGGTGGGCTGCTGTCCATAGGATCACATAGAGCCGGACACAGCTGAAGCAACTTACCACACATGCATGCATTGGAGAAGGAAATGGCAACCCACTCCAGTGTTCTTGCCTGGAGAATCCCAGGGACGGAGGGAGCCTGGTGGGCTGCCATCTATGGGGTCGCACAGAGTCGGACACGACTGAAGTGGCTTAGCAGCAGCAGCAGCAGCAGTTTTACAATATTGTGTTGGTTTGGGCCATACATCAACATGAATCTGCCATAGGTATACATGTGCCCCCTCCCTCTGAATCCCAGGGACGGAGGGAGCCTGGTGGGCTGCCATCTATGGGGTCGCACAGAGTCGGACATGACTGAAGTGGCTTAGCAGCAGCAGCAGCAGCAGTTTTACAATATTGTGTTGGTTTGGGCCATACATCAACATGAATCTGCCATAGGTATACATGTGCCCCCTCCCTCTTGAACCTCCCTCCCACCTCCCACCCCATCTTACCCATCTAGGTTGTCTCAGAGAATTGGTTTGAACTCCCTGCATCATACAGCAAATTCCCACTGGCTATGTATTTTGCAAATGGTAGACTGCAAGCCTCTGCGGACAGGAAACACATCCCAAGACATCTGCATCTCCACTGTAGCCAGCACGGTGTCTGGCATGGGGTGGGAATACAACAAAGGACTGTCAGGAGTAGAATTTTTAGAGGAGTGCTCTTCTTTCCAAAAATACTGGAGGAAGAACTGAAGAACTGACAAGAAGAAAAGCAAATGTGGAAGGCTAGCTACCTGATGGAACACCGTGGCAATCTCAAGAAAGCTGACGTTCATCCTTCCTTTGGATGCAGTTGCGTTATGCTTGGAAGTGGCCACTATCAGGCAACATAAAACCATTAGTTATGGCCCAAGAAGGGCTTCCACAGATCTCTTTCTGTCTGCATCCTAGATTTGCATACAGACACATAATTTGCAAAATATTCTCAGAGATTCTTAAAGCTCAAAGGGCTTCCACAGATCTCTTTCTGTCTGCATCCTAGATTTGCATATAAACACATAATTTGCAACATATTCTCAGAGATTCTTAAAGCTCAAAAAAGACTACAGACCACTATCCAAATTTCAAAAAAGACTACAAACCACTATCCAAATTTTATATTTTTATTTTACATTTGGACAAGCCAGGAAATGTATTTCATCAGGTTGATGACATTTAGGAGAATCAAAGTGATAGGCAAAAAAATTTTAAATCACTTTAATGTAACACTTTACTCAATGTAAAGTCATGTTCCTTATGTACTTATGTACAGTTTCCATGATACTAGTAAAAATATATAACAAGTCAGCCAGGGTCTGTTAATGCTTGCTGTGTGTCCAACAATGTCACACTGGAAAGCTTGCTTTCTAATAAGTCAACACAAAAAGAACTATTTTTAAAATAGGGAATAAAAAAAAAGCCACATATCTGCCAGATTTGGTGGCTCACATAATAAATGTAGGAGCCAGACATGGAGCTTGCTGTAGGCAGGGAAGTTTTCCCAGAAGACCTTGGGAAGGGCACCTTCTCCACAAAGGGTTTTATGGGGCAAAAGGTGTTTCAACTAGGAGGCAAACTGATAAACAGATATTGGGTTTAAATCAGAAGGTCTAACTTTTAGGCATAGTGTTGCCTCTTACTAGCTGTGTGACTTTGGACCACTCAGTTATTTTCTATGCCTCTGTTTCTGCACCAGTCCCCTGGAGATAATATCTCTGCCTAGCCTCTCTCCCTGATACATTGGCAAGACTCAGTCAAGATAAAATCAGTGAAAGCATTTTCTAAATTATAAATCACTCTACTGTCAGATGTGCAAACATTATTGGAAGTGGTCGAGTCAGGTACACAGAATAGTCTGTGGCACAAGACATGTTTTTACTGAGTCTGTTTTGTTTGGTTTTCTTGGCTCTGAGCTATCCAATCCAAGGTCCTTTATGTTCATTTAATACTCTCTCTTGTCAGACTTCTCATACATAAAATTGTAGATACAACCAGCCCAAGAACTACAGGCAGGCTGTTAGGGTTATTTTCCCATTGAGCAAACAAAAGAATGGTAACTTCATTCTAGCCCCAAACACACCGACTTTCTTGTTAAGGACTCTCCCAGAAGTGGAGACATTCAGCATCCACATCATTTTTTCTTTCAAAGCCTCTCCCCTGAGCCCCGTGCAGCTTGTCCATGGTACACAATTCAGAATCACTCGACCACTTACGACACTGGGATCTGGAGGCTATGGCAAATGTATTTCACATTCAAGAGGAGAAGCATCAGCAAGCACAACATTTAATATTGCTCTGCGCCTCCACAGAATCAGGGGCTTAGACTCTTCATTTCGGCTTCACTGTTAGACTGCAATCTGAGCAAGAGTGTGCAGCGATGCGGTGTGTCGGGTCCTCATCTGTGTCAGGCAGCAGTTTCATCATCAGCAGGAAAACATTAAGTGAACCCCAGGGATAGCATATGTATTGTATTTAGAGGAAGGGGTGAAAATCCATCAACTCTGTGTAACTTAAAAGGTTTTCACGCTGTTCTCAGGAAGCTATCAGCTTAGATTCCTTTGTCCCAGTAAAAAGAGAAAATGGTTCCAGGAAAGAAAGATGGATTTAAAATAGCGGTTAACCACAGAATGAACTTAAGAGATAAAGGAAGACAGATAGGATAATGGACATCACCCAGCAGGTTGGAGGACCACACATTACTTTGCATTTGCAGAAGAGCAGGCTTTGGGAATTATGAGCTAGATACCCATTCAAATGAATCTTCTTATTGCCTTTGATGACACGATCTTTTAGTCCCTCCTTGTCAGTTCCCAGTTGTCTCCTATCGAAGGAGAATTACATTCAGTCTTTATTCCAGCAAAGCATAAACTTGAGGGGAGAAAAAGGACAAACAAAATGGGGTGGGTGAGAAGGATGAGGAGAGATGAGTCAAGATTTCATTATGCAAGTCAGATGTGCACTCTTGTGCCATGAATAAATAAACAAAGAGAGTACGCAGGCTCTCTTCACATAACAAGTGATTGTAACTCCATTTAACCCTACAGTCTCCTTGCCTGATTTACTTTGTGTTCCCTTGTTGTTGTTCAGAAGCTAAGTCATATCTGACTCTTTGTGACCCCATGGGCTACAGCACACCAGGCTTCCCTGTCTTTCACTATCTCCTGGAGTTTGCTCAAACTCATGTCCATTGAGTAGGTGATGCCATCCAACCATCTCATCTTCTGTGACCCTCTTCTCCTTCTGCCCTCAATCTTTCCCAGGACCAGGGTCTTTTCCAATGAGCAGACACTTTGCATCAGGTAGCCAAAGTATTGGAGCTTCAGCATCAGTCCTTCAATGAATATTCAGGGCTGATTTTCTTTAGGATGACTGATTTGATCTCCTTGCTGTCCAAGGGACTCTCAAAAGTCTTCTCCAGCACCACAGTTCAAAAGCAGCAGTTCTTCAGTGCTCAGGCTTCTTTATGGCCCAACTGTCACAGCCATACATGATTACTGGAAAAACCATAGCTTTGACTACACAGACCTTTGTCGGCAGTGATTTCTCTGCTTTATAATGCGCAATGTTCATCATAGCTCTTCTTCCAAGGAGAAAGAGTCTTTTAATTTTGTGGCTGCAGTCACCATCCACAGTGATTTTGGAGCCCCAAAAAATTAATTGAATTTGTTCAATTCCCAGCCACTAGCCTTTTATTTCAGCTGCACCTTCTGTTTGCCATATCCTCTTGTTCTGAAAGCACCTACTGAAATCTCCCTCCCTCATCTGAGTGAAGGTGGGCCCAGAGCTTTCTCATCCTCTGTCACTTGGAATGCATATCTCCAGGAAATTGCTTTCTACCTATACTTAGCACAGTGTATGTGGTTTAGAACTGTTATCTGTGGAAACGTTTAGATGCCCCCCACCAGATATGAGCTGGGAGGGCAGACACTGTGCCTTACTCATCCTGAGCATCAGGCAGTTGGCACACCGCTGGAGCACAGTGTGCACTGCCACGCTGGGGTACAAACCACACAAATATACAAATGCAGGCAGCACACAACTGGGAGCCCTGTGATCCTGATAAATCCATGCATGAGACTAGCTTGCTACTCTTCCCACCTCTTCTGCCTTGTCCAGGAAGGGCTTTGTCTCTGAGCTTCCACCCAATCTCTACCCTTACAACTACCTCTTCTAACCTGGAGATGTTTAAACTCCATCTGGTAAGTGTGTCAGTAACTGCTTTTGGAAGACTGCCTAACCTAAAACTCCATTCAAAGATCACACAGGCAACTGATACTTACTCTAGCCTTTAATTAATGATTACAGGCATGTCCACAACCTTTAGAATTTGCCAAAAAGTTTTGCCTACTTAAATATTTATAAAGTTTATTGAGTGCATGGTTTGTTGTAAAAATGTACGTATATCAACATATCCTTATAAAACGCCTATATGGTAATAATATTGTTCCCACTTTAAAGATAAGGTAAACTGAGGCCCAGAGAGTTAAAGTAACTGCTGAAGTTCTTGCTGCTCATAAGCAGTGGAACCAGGCTCTGAACCTTGGATATTTACCTTCAGAGTCTATGCTTTCAATGGTGGCACAGAGGGAGGAGTCAAGCTTTCTGAAACTGAGATACCAACACAGGAAAAAACTAGGATTTTGAAATTGTATATGATGCCAAAGCTGAACTCAGGACCCGGAAGCTAAAGACTAGAGACAGTAGGGCCTGATTTTTTCAGTACACCCAGACCAAGCTTAATGGAGAGAGATTTATTCCATTTCCAATTACTTCCAATTATTTATGAGATTGAGGGGAGCAATTAATTATGAGAACATTTGTTTACTTGAATACCAACATGTATTTCTGAATAAAAATAAAACTTAAATGATAGTAGAGAAATACATAAAGACCCTTTGCTAACACTCAGAAATTAGCTAAATTAAAGTTCAAGATCTTCCCAGAATTTTTGCTCCTTGAAAAATATAAGTTTTCCTGGAAATATAGAGACTTCGCCTCAAGAATGATGTAATAGATCAATACAGGATGGGTACACCATTCTGCTGAGAAAAGCAGTTCCCTGCACACGGTCTTCTGACCCTACTGGGCCAAGTAAGTATAAACCTCGGGCCTGAGAAACATCCTCACCAAGAGACGAGTCCTCATGGCCTTGCTGAATCTGCCACCTTGTGCAGGAAGAACTTCCCTGTGCTCCTTTGTTCTGCTTAAGCATGCACATCATACAGCATGTGGCCAGCCGCACTGTTTCATCTGTCCCCATTTGGGAGGGGACAGGCGCTGAGTAGATCAACCAAACTATACTAGCTGCCCAGCAGGACCTGCTGGCTGTAGGCAACCTAGGCGCTGGAGTTGATTTTGCTCTGCCTCTTCTCCACGTGGTGGCTCAGAGGTAAAGAATCTGCCTGCAATACGGAGACGTGGGTCAGGGTTGAAAAGATCCCCTGGAGGAGGAAACGTCAACCCAAACCCACTCCAGTATTCTTGCCTGGAGAATCCCATGGACAGAGGAGCCCGGCAGGCTACAGTCAGTCCATGGGGTAGCAATGGGTCAGACATGACTGAGCAAACATGTAGTTCTCTACTTAAGTAAAATACATCCTCCCCAGTGCTTGACCACAGTGACTGCAGTGTATTTTCTTTGGAGACTCAGATACCAACATGCAGTGGGCAGAAGGGCTCAGACCTCTACTAATAAACAGGCACCAGTACCACTTACTCTACACCCACCTCCTTCCTGGGACCCCATCTGCACAGGCTTCCTGTGTTGTTTCTTCTCAGGGGCCTGCCCCTCACCCACCCACAGTCCCCTTCCTGGCCCTTTTCCTCATTAGATCCTCTTTGTTCTCCAAAACTCATCTCAAACACCTTCTCCTAAACCATCACTGCACCTGAGATGCACCTTCCAGGCGCTCCCACAGACCCAGTTCACACCAGTCATAGCAACCATGTCCAGGTACACTAACCCACTCACTTAACAGCCTGTCTCTCTAGACTGTGAGCTCCTGGGAGAAGGTCCCATGCATCATTCAGGTTTCCTTACCAGGATCTGATGCTATGCCTGCCACACTGTAGGCATTTGTGCCTTCATCCAAAACACATGTCTAATATATTGCAGGCTATGCTAGGCTTAGTATACCACATGAACAAAACCATGCATAATCCCTGCCTTCATGAAACTTATAATTTAGTGGGGCAAACACCTACAACCAAATAATCACAGCCAAGTGAGCCAATGTCAAGAGATAACCAGGATGACTGTCACAGTGAGTAGTACTCAGGGTATATAATTTAGAAAACTGAAATCAAATAAAGACAAACTCTTTAGCAAAGATTGAGGGGTTTCCCTGAAGAAGCAGCCACTGAGCTGAGTCTGATGAAAGAATGAAGAAGCCTGTTCCAGGCAGAGGAAACCTCTGGGGTAGGGGGAGGGATGACAGCGTCTTCTGCGGAGGCTGAGCAAGCCGAGCAGACACAGCAAGTAGTGCACAGTGAGAGCAGAGGACGGAGAGAGTAAGGACCAGTCCTGCAACAGGCTCTGCAGAACTGAGAATTGTGTTCTTCACCCAGCATCACTAGGAAACACATCATCAAATATCACACCGAGTTGCAAGACGATTTTTCTGCTGCAGTGTGGACAGAGAGGGAGTGGCTGGGTGGGGAGACAGGACATTTGGATGTGGGGTGATCAGTGAGGAAATGCTGGTGGTGGCTACTAGAAGGTGACCTGGGCTGAAAGGGTGACCGTGAGATGGAGACTAATGGATGGATCCAAGAAATACCTAAGTGGTAATGCCTGAGTATTGGTGGCAGACGTGAATTCACTCAGTAGGTATGTGTCCAGCGGGTGAAGTGGTGGAAGAAAAATAGTAATTTGGGGTGATTACTAAGAACCCTGCACATCTGAGAACACCACAACACTGCCAGGGAGTTAAGTTTAAGAAGGGGATCCTCTTCCTGAGACAACGCCCATGAGAGCAGTGAACTCAGCAATGAGGTCTCCCTAACCTAACACAATGCTTGCTCTTTCAGGGCTGTTTCCATCCACGGTTTCCAGTGAGTGTCCTTGCAGAGGCCTCAGTGAAGCTGCTATTCTTGTCATCAAGGGGATAAGAGGCTGGGGCTGAGGGTGTTGTATGTCACAAGCGAAGCCTCAGCTATAGCTCCAGTGAAATGTCTGTGATGCATGTCCCCATCTACCACCCTCCAGGACCTTCCCGGGCACAGCTGTGGTGCTCTGCTTTCTTTCTTTAAAAAACAAACATGGTTTCTTAGAAACCATCACCACCATTGCTTCCCTGCACACCCCGTCTCCCATTATAAACACAGTATATGTTAATTGACTTGGGAAATGCATAACAACATAAAAAATAAGACAAAACTTTTCCATAACTTCCCCAACAGGAGAAAAAACAACATCATCTGGAGAACAGTTATCAGTTCTAGGTAAAGAGTGTAGCTCCACAGTTAGATAAGAGCTTTGACCTTTATCCTAAGAGTCCTGGGAAGTCAAATAATCAGACTTTTGTTTCAAGGTGATTTGAATGCTGCTGTACAGACAGAATGAATGGACAGATGGGGAGGTAGTATATTTGAATATAGATAGATAAATTAGGAATCCACATTTCAGTTCCAATTCTAGCAATTAAAAACGTATGGGAGAATTACTAATCAGGTTAACCCTTGAGTTCCTCACATGCACAGGTGCACGACAATAGTGCTTATTCTGGTGCTAGTATGTGTAAATCCCTTAGAACAATAGCCAGCATATAATAAATCTCTGATAAATGCCCAGATATTCTTAATATGTAGTACTAGGTCCATTCTGTAATAAAATTGGGATGATATAATTTTATAGTCCACTCTTTTTAACAGTATTATCATCATTTCCCATGTTATTAACAACTCCTTGAAAGCATTACTTGTAACGGTTGCATTATAATCCATCTTGCAGATACATCACACATTACATCATCATTTACTTACTGCTAGATATTTAAAATGTTTCCAATTTATAATTGTAACAATGTGATGATGAACATCACTAAATACAAACTTTTTCCTACATTTTTAATTAATGGCAGAGGTATAATCGCAGGGACCAGTGGTATAAAAATTTTGAGTTTCTTGGTATATATTACCAAATTGCTTTTCACAAAGATGGTGTGTGTGATCTTTCTACCAGCAAAGTTCACATGTATACCAATGTGGAAGTAGTTTACCATCTTACCCTTTCAAGAAACAGCTCTTTGAAGGAATTTTCTAGACCAGCCATCTGAAGGAAACTAAGATTTGGTTGTGCACTTATTAAGTGACACACTTGAAAAGTCTTCCCCAGTTACATTCCCCATACAAGCTTTGTGAGATGGTTAGCATCAGCTCTATTTTGCACCCAGCAGGCTGAGCTGAATTAGGAAAGCAAGTTAGTGCAGCACCCAGTACCACTCTTGCCAGCCTACTACTGCCCTCCTTTCACTGTGCCCAAATCCCTTAGATGTGTCCCCACACTTGCAGAGTGACCTCCCAGTGGCAACCTCTCCATCGGGAATAAGACCACATGCACAAATCATTCTCTGTAGCTCATCCTGAGTAAAGAGCTTATACATATGTATATATAAGTTTTGATACATTCTATATGGAAAATTAGGCTTCCCCTGGTGGCGGAGATGGTAAAGAAGCTGCCTGCAATACAGGAGACCAAGATTCAATCCCTGGATGGGGAAGATCCCCTAGAAAAGGGAATGGAAACCCACTCCAGTATTCTTGCCAGGAGAATTCCATGGACAGAGAAGCCTGGCAGGCTGAGTTGGACATGAGTGAGAAAATTATGATGCTTGAAAGAAGTGAAAGTATAAATATAAGCTTTGATACATTCTTATGGAAAATTATGATGTTCTTGAAATAGTGCAAAAGAGAGACTTCCACTTCTAATGGGAAGATAGTAAATGAGCCCACTCAAACAGTGGGAAAAGGGCCCATACAGAAGGAATCGAGTGAGAGGGTAGAAATATATGAGTAGGTTTCAAAGTAAGAAAACACCAAATCATACTGGGCTTTTCAAACCATGATAGAAAAAGAATTTGGATGTTATCTTAATTGCAAGAGAGTGATTCTACTGGCTCTAGTATCTCTATAGTCTCCTTAACAAGGGTTGGGGGGATAACAATTTCTATAAGAAAATACCTGGATAATAATAATGTTTCCCCTCATCTTCACTCAGTAGAGCAGTTCTTGACCTTGGAAAAAGATAAGAAGGACTAACTATTTTACTGGTGTACCCTGTATCAACATCTTGCCAGCATCCATTTAAAATGAGTTCATCTGTGGATTCTCAAAAAGAAAACTTCTATCTACCAATTATTTCATATGATATCCCAAAGTTGCCTAGCTTCCCTGAATTTTTATTAAACACTGGCAATTACTTTCCTATTGCCTATGTCTGCTAACAAAATTTCTTTCCTAACTTGGTCCTAGAAACAAACTAAATCATTAGTCAAGTAACTTTCCAGAATGCCTACTGTGTACAGAGTACCAAATTTATCTCTTCAAGGCAGGTAAATAGGCTATATTGCTCACAAATTGAATTCTCTTCCCTTTGCCCACACCTGTCTGGAGGAAAATCAGACTGAGTTGCCACAGAGGGTCTGCTTTAAATTCAGAGAAGCACCTTCTGGATCAAAGAAAATATCTCACTGCAAAATCAAGTTCCCAAGCAATTCTGATTACAATAGTCCTTCCTGATATGTGGCAGGAATTCCACCAGCCTTCCCTGGGGAAGACCCTTCCCAGATCACAAACTCTCATCTGGACTCAAAGGGAATCTTACTGCTGTTTTTCACCAGCTGCAAAATCTTGACATAACCTTCCTCTTTCAACTCTGCTCCAATATGTTGACAGATTCATTAGCTGGACATGCCAAATTATCAAAATTTAGAAAGCATGAAATGCATGCTTAAGTGAAGGCAAAGCAAACCAGAAATAGCTTTCTAATCGGCTTTGAGAGGGGCTGTGGGTCAGAAGATCAGTATACCTGCTAATGATTCACATTTCAACATCTTGCCAACAAGATACTTTAATTGCTCAGTTTCCAGCTGCTCTGCCCAGCAGATACTGTCATCCTAAAAAGCAGAAATGCATCTCAGCCACAGTCCTGTATCCATAGGAGACAGCTCTGCAGGTTCTTACTCTCGGTGCAAAAAAAAAAAGAGAGAGAGACCCCCTACAGTACCTATGTGAAAGGAAGAATTGAAAATAAAAATGTATTTGCAGCCTGATGAGTGGGTAGCAAAATATTGATTCTAGCTTTTTCAAACAAGCAAAATATGTGGACTTGGCAAAGTACCAAGTATGGGAGGGAATCTTATCTCCCAAGATGAAAGAAGATAAAAGAAAGCAAGTTGAGAGGGGAAAGCCAGCAGCATCCTCACCGCCAGCCCTGAGGCCGTCAGGTACAGCTGAGCTGGGTGGGGAGCCCAGGGAGCACCTACTAGGAATCCCATAGCAGGCAACCGTCCTGCTCCCTGGGAGCACATTGGATGCAACAGGTCACGTGGCCCAGCGGCACTACCCAGGCACCTGGGATTTCTCGGAGGAAATATCCTAATACTGATCTTCATATTATCTGTGTCTCTGACCTTACAGAACAGGCACAAAACCTGCCTATCTCACAAGAAAAGGGATTTTATATGCCTCCAAGAGGTAAATGCAGCCGTAATGGAAGTCTGTGCCCCCTTAAATCAGTGGCCACCTAGAGGCAGGAGGAAGACGGGAGTTAGAGGCAGGAAGAGGCCAGGAGTTGGAGGCAGAGACTTTGGGACTTCTGGTCAGTTCTTCAGCTGCTGTGACCTGCTGTGACCTCTTAGCTGTCAGCAGAGGGACAGTGGTGCCTGCCTGCCTCCTGCTCTGGGATGCTGTGAAAAATGGAAAGTATAAAGGTGCATCATGAATGTGACATGCCACAAAGGGAAACCACAATGAGCACAAGCCTGGCTCTGTGTACTTGGTGCTACTCTGAAAAAGACAAAGAAGCACAGAACCAGAGGTCAGTTTTGGCACATCTTCACTGAGGCGGGAGATGGGTGTTAAACCCAACAGCCTTCCCGTAGGGCCTTAGCAGCGTAGAGGACAAGCAGTATTGGGACATACTGAATACTGGGGTTTGGGCACTCAATTTTCCCCACAGCCTCAAGATCCTATAATACAGAAAAGACCTCAGGATAAGTTAAATCCCTAAGGTCTTTTGTTTGACTGGTTGGTTGGTCGGTGTTGGTTTCATTGTTTTTAATCTAAAACAAGGCAGTCACAGACTTCCCATGGAACAGCCTCTGAAACTACAAGAGGCAGATGGATCAGCCCGCAGACTTGGTAAAAGTACACTGGATGGGGCCTGACAGGCAACCTTTCCAACAAGCTCCAGGGTGATGCCAGTTCTGCTGGTCCACAGATGACAGGCTATCCGTGACTTTTGAGAGAAGCCTAGGAAGGATTTAAGATGTCATGTACTCTTAAATAACAAAAGAAAGAACCCAAACTGAAACCCCAAAATCTGTGGATGAGGACAGTGAAGCCAAGGGTTCACTGACTTGTCCAACATCATCGAGCAGGCAGAACATCTGCTGCCCACCTGCCCTCCCCCACTTTCTTCCCTGACTTGCACACACCTGGCCTTTTTGCCTTTGGGTTTCTTTTCCTGTCTCTCTTTCCGCTTCTTTTGCAAGTAATGGAGACAACAGTATGACTGTGATACATGAAACTGATCCTAGCTCTGAATCATAGAATCTCTTCTTACCTAGAGAAGATAAGGAAAGCAGTGAGGATAAGTTTCCAGAGAGGGAAAAAAGCTAACCACATCCTAGTTAAGGACCACAATGGCTCCTACTTTAAGTGATTAGTTTTTGTCTCCAGGGGCCCTGGTGTCCCTGCCTGCACCAAAAGACAAGGCTGGACCCCATGTCTGTCTGTGTTACACCAAGGGGAAGTCATGCTTACTGAAGCATTAGACACCTAACTCACTCATCTTATTAGGACCCTCAGAACAAAAATGTTTAGCTCTAAAGAGGCAAAAAGATTTTCAAGAAAAGATTTTGAACTGGAGGTAACTCCCAATATACCTTCTACTCATGGGCTACATTCCAGAAGTGAAAAGAGAGAGCTACAATTTGCACTGAATGAACTACAGCTCTGCACCCAATCACACAAACATATGAAAGCCATGCCTTAAAAGCTGCACTGAAGTTTCCATTCTATATGATGCCAATTATCCAACCAAAAGCATAAATTTGGAAACTGTTTCTTTGTTCCATCTTTTCCGTTCACCTAAGGATATGAACTAAGCATAGAGGGAAGGAAGGTTGAAAAAGTAAAAAGAATTGCTCTTGGGGGAAAAGAAAAAAAAAAAAGCACTGAAACAGCAAATACTTTTAGATACATACAGAATTTGCTCTTTTAGAGAATTGCTGCATTTCCACCAAAAATTTGATTGAGAATAGAGTATTTGAAGAAAGGTTTGGCTCTAAATGAGGCTTAACACAAACAAGGGAATATTTGTTCCCAAGTGCTTCCATTATGCCAGTAAACACTGAACATCAATGGGTACACCTCACCCAGTGAGAACCTTACTCTCAGTGCCTTCCCAGCAGTATAAGCATTAAAGTTTCGCAAGAAATGTTGTCCACAATGACTCTGCTGCTAGAACGCCATAGGACCCTCCCTAGGTTATTGAATTTCATTATTAATGTATATTTTTAAATACTCTGGTTAAGATCAGAGTCCTTCCAAAATTAAGATTAAAAGTGCTAGCTTTGTGTATGTAGAGACCCCTTTCACTGGAGACTTCTTATACATGAAAAACGAGGCAGATTTGAGGGTTCATAAAGTTACTGCATGCATGCATGCTAAGTCGCTTCAGTTGTGCCTGACTCTTTGTGATCCCATAAACTGCAGCTGCCCAGACTCTTCTATCCTTGGGATTCTCCAGGTAAGAATACTGGAGTGGGTAGCCATGCCCTCCTCCAGGAGGTCTTCCCAACTTAGAGATCAAACCCACATTACTTATATCTCTTGCATTGGCAGAGGGGTTCCTTACCACAAGCACCGCCTGGGAAATCCTGAGAAAGTTATTGCTGAGTTCTAAATACCTTCTTTCAATTCAGTGAGGAGCCATTATCTAAATAACCTCTACAGGGACCTATAGGATACCTAGGAACTTACAGCATTAATGTCACCTTTAGGATTTTGCCTCCTCCCTCCAAAGCTGGGTTTCTTATTTATGAAATCTCATCATAAATAAGAAAGTTCACTGATCATATTTAGTCACTGGATTAAAGAATAACGCAATGTCATTTACATAAAGTGGAACCAAAAGAAATGTGGTTTCATATTGCAGGACAGATATGTGCTGAGTCTTGCTTCTGCATGGGTTACTAGGCACTCTAAGAGATTGCAGACATGTGAGATGAGGGGTGTGAAGTATTACAAGTATGAGCTCCAAGGATAAAAGACACCCAAGGCTCTGCACACAAATGAACCTTCGTGGCAACAGTCACTGGCTTAGAGCTCATGACTCAAATACCTATTGCTATCTCTTCACCCATTTGTCCAACCTTTCACAGCATACCTCTCCCTTTCCCTATCCTCTTCCCAACTCTTTCTCCAGGCAGATCTGACAAAATCTATTTTAAATCCCCAGTAATCTGGAGAGGTAAGAAGGGGCTTTGGGGTGGATAGATACAATAAGCAAAAAGTTGAAGTGATCTCAGGGTATTTTCAGGATGTAAAGGGCTATAAAAATAGAAAAGTAAGAATGAGAGGAACTGTCCAAGAACTGCAGGTTACCACAGGACAAAATACAAGTGGGGGCAATGTTCTTCCTAAATTAGGAAAGTAGGACAAGCAAAGACTGAAGTTGCAAAGACAAGATTAAGTGACTACCACTAAAAGAGCTGACATGGCCAAGCACTGACCTGAGTGAACTAACAGAAACGTCACCAGATCAGTGAAATGATAGCACAGTCAGTGGACATATATGTCATATTTAAGAATCCAATGTTTGAGGAAAAGAAGACAAAATAATCATAAAGACATCAATTCTTCTAATATTGATCTATATGTTCAGTACAACTCCAATTAATGCTCCAGCATGATTTCTCATGGAATACTACACATTATTCTAAAATGAATATAGAAGTACAGTGATCCAGGAATACCCAAGGATCTCATTAAGAAGAATGAACTGGGGGAATCATCCAAGATATTAAGTTATAAATCTATAGTAAAAAAAAAAAAAAAAGTATGGTATTGCTGCTATAGGAATGAAAAACATACCAGTAAAAATAGAACAAAGAACTCATAATACCCAGCATACATGCAAACAGTATCTAATAATGATAGTCGGTACTGAATTATAACTTACCTGATAACATGATGATTAAGAATATGAACTTTGGAGCCAGAATGCCTGCACTCAAATCACAGTTCTACCACTTACTAGTGGTGCCACAGTTTACTTATCTATAAAGTGGGATAATAATAATTTATGTCTCATAAACATAAAACCTCCTAGTACTGGTAACATTGTATAGGGCCCACCCCTACTGAATCATGCCCTGTGAAACTAAGAATACTAAGGAAGCAACAATGCGTGACACTCAATGCTAGGCATAACAAACACTGCAGCTCCTGTCTTGACCTCTCGGATCACTCTCTCCGAGGGTAGCCAGCAGCCATACTGTAAGGCCACTCAAATAGCTCCATGGAGAGGCACCGCAGGGAGGAATAGCGGCCTTTATACAATAGCCAGCCAAACTTTCCAGATATGCAAGTGAATCACCTTGAAAGTGGAACCTCCATCTTGAATCCTGGCTTCAGAGAACTACAGTAGTAATGTCAGCAAAGGTCTAATGGGGTTGACAGTATATCGGATCCACTGAATAAATAGAAGTGTCGTCAGTATTATCACTGTACAGTACTGGAGACTGAGCAAAAAGTCATGGTATCAGGGTTGGGGGCGGGGGGCTTCCCTAGCGACTTCAGCAGTAAAGAATCTGCCTGTAATGCAGGATATGCAGAAGAGGCAGTTTCATCCCTGGGTGGGGAAGATCCAGTGGAAGAGGGCACGGTAACGCACTGCCGTATTCTTGCCAGGAGCACGCCATGGACAGAGGAGCCTGGCAGGCTACAGTCCATGGGGTCACAAAGAGTCGGACACAACTGAAGTGACTGAGCATGCAGGTACACATGGCACAGGGAGGCTTCTTCTGTGCCCAAAAGGATAGTGTGTGAATTATTCTTGTAGTCTCATGGGCCAGGAGGGACTCCATAAGGCATGTGTCTATAAAATGCCAACTATGTACCAAGTACTATTCTTGTCAGTAAATGAATGAATGCCTTAAAACTTCTTCAGCTGTTCCATCATAGCAGGGCAACACACACTGTGTAAAGTCTACACAGAAAAAAATGAAAACTCAAAGACTTAGATAAATGATCTCTTAGGCCAGTTCAAATTTCCCCTCCTTCAAGGAACCTAAGTCACCACTGAGCACTGTCCATTTTATTTACACAACTGAAGTACTCATGGAGGGAAGAAACATAAGAAGGCTAGAATAGCACAAATCTTAAATACTCAAATGTTAACATAGTTCGCATATATATCCAACTTTTAAATGATCTCTACAATCCTCGTATATCCCATCCAACTTTTAAATGATTTGTTACACTGAATTTAAAAAACAAACGGAATTTATAGATCTCTTTCTCTCCCCCTCCCTCTAATATAATATATATTTAAGCTATAGTAGAATATATGTGTCAGATTTTTCTTAATTTAATCAGTTGTTCTGGAGACCAAAGAAAAAAACCTGTTTCTTTAAACAACTGAGAGAATATTGGAGAGTACTGTTTTACAATGTATGGCTTCAAAATTATATTTTCCATCCAACATGCAGATAAACATTCGCTATTTAGGGAGTTCTCACACTGCACAGTTTCAGTAAGCATGAAATTTATTTATCATAGTTCAGTTAAATAATATCATGGCCCAAATTTCAGACACAGTACAAAAACTGTGAGTATCATAATTGCATAAAGTCCAAACTTCACTCCTAGATTTTCAGTCTACAAACCACTACATAGAAACCAATGGGCATCAAGATCAATGATTCATGACATCACTTCTTCCACATTCTGTCAATTATTCATCAAACCACATCCATCATTCAGGTCACACACAGCCAGTAAAGCATGTAGTTGTGTTGCCTCCTTGTTGACAAGCGATAAACCCACATGATATTTTACAAAAATGGATACTGAAAAGAAGGAATTGGCAGACAAAGATGAAAGTGCAGCAAATATAAAGTAAAGTAAAATTATACATGATTACAAAATGCTGACAAAGACACACTGAGACCGAGGCCTGCAAGAAGATAAAGTATAACCCACACTGAAATGGTCCAATGAATACAGAATGCAAGGTAAACTCATTTTGACATTTTTTTAGTTAAACCACATTAGAAACAGAAAACCTCCTTTATGTCATTGAAGGGAGGCATTTACTTCTACTTTGGCTTGAAGACTGTAATTAAAAACAAATCCCAATCAGCTTGGCTACCATTCAGGCCAAAGCAATGAACCCAGTTGCCACATTAAAAGAAAACCATGATTACTAGGAGCCTAAAGAAAGAACTTTAGCTGCCAGTAAACGCTGTTTTTATGTCAGCATGAATTGATTAATCTTAAGCCATATGTTGAAGTATTAGCTCAGATAAAGATGTTTTTGCAAAATATATACCCAGACTCCAATGAGATATAGAGGAAATAACTGACCATTGGGAGGTTGACACTGCCACCATTTAAAAGACTCCGGCTGTGCAGCTAGAGAAACTTAATGAAGGAGAATTTATCAATATAAATGAGGAAATTGTTGAAATGAAAGGATGAAGATAACCCAGAGGAAGTAACACCAGCAAAAAACTTCACATTAAAGAACTCTCAGGGTTATTTTATAATGCCGAAGTGCAAAGGATAAAATGTTGGAAATAAATCCATGTCAATGTGTAACAAAACGAATACAGTATTGTAAAGCAAAACAAACTAAAAAATAAAAATTAATTAAAAAAAAAATCTAAACTTAGAAAGGAGTATGATGATTTTCCAAGGCATTAAAAGATGCTCAGTCCATATATTATGTTATATGATGAGAAAGCAAACACTGTTCAAACTACGTCTAAGTTACTTACAAAGAAATAAAATAATTCTCAATCAAATAATTTCAAGCATTTGTCATGTTCCAAGTTGCAATGTATTATGTGAATTTAGTCATTTTTAAGTTTTCTTATACATTTATAATTGACAGTAAGAGAATACTTAATGTTCTGGTGTATAAGTTTCCCTACTGATTATTATGATCACTTTTTATGGTTTCAGCTTGAACAATCATTTCTACTGTTCTGAACTCCTGCACAAAGCATTTCTTTGGTAAAGAAATCACAATGAAAGAGAACAGAATAAATGTGTACAACATCTCTGATCTGTTGTTCATCAGTGGTTAATATTGTTTTTGTTCAGTCACTAAGTTCTGTCCAACTCTTTGTGACCCCATGGACTACAACACGCCAGGCTTCCCTCTCCTTTATTATCTCCCAGAATTTGCTCAAACTTGTGTCCGCTGAGTCAGTGATGACATCCAACCATCTCATCCTTTGTCGCCCCTTTCTCCTCCTGCCCTCACACTTTTAGCATCAGGGTTTTTTCCAATGAGTCAACTCTGCATCAGGTAGCCAAAGTATTGGAGCTTTAGCTTCAACATCAGTCCTTCCAGTGGATATTCAGGACTGATTTCCTTTAGGATTGGCTGGTTTGATCTCCTTGCTGTCCAAGGGACTCTCAAGAGTCTTCTCCAGCACATTACAGTTCAAAACAAATTCTAATTACATTGGCACATTGACTACCTCATTTTGTAAACCCAAGATTTCAGGGGGGAAAAAAAAAAGAAAAACTACTACATCTCTCAGGTATGAAACTAAATTTGCTTTTTGATTTGTATAGCCAAGAGTAGAAAAGCCCTAGACTGAGTCCAGATTCAAAATTGAGCTCTGCCATGAACTCTTGTGTGACTCCAGAGCCAATCCTCTGATTCTTTCTACAAACATTTATTCCCAGACCCCTGCTACATGTTGAGGACAGAAAATTGAGTATGATATGGAATCTGGCCTCAAAGAACTCACAGCCTATTAAAAAAGAAAAACTAAAAATTGTTAGCAGTCTTCATCTATAAATCAGATCTAATAATGCCTACCTCCCAAGGTTACCAGAGGATAAAATGAGACTATGAGAAAACAGTTTGTCATCAAGTATTATACAGGCACTAGCTAGTACTTGGAGAAGGCAATGGCACCCCACTCCAGTACTCTTGCTTGGAAAATCCCATGGACGGAGGAGCCTGGTGGGATACAGTCCATGGAGTTGCTAGGAGTCAGATATGACTGAGAGACTTCACTTTCACTTTTCACTTTCATGCATTGGAGAAGGAAACGGCAACCCACTCCAGTGTTCTTGCCTGGAGAATCCCAGGGATGGGGGAGCCTGGTGGGCTGCCATCTATGTAGTCTCACAGAGTCGGACACGACTGAAGTGACTTAGCAGCAGCAGCAGCCTGTACTAGTGTAATTATAGCACCTGACAAAAAGTAGGCTGTATTACTTTTATCCAGTGGTTCTCACAGTATGGCCTCCAAACCAACATCATCATCACCTGGAAACCTGTTCAAAATGCACATTCCTGCCCACACACCCTCAGACATAGTGAATTAGAATCGCTGGATGGTGGGGCCCAGAAATCTATATTTTAATAAGCTTTCCAAATGACTATGATGCAACTGGAGCTTTCTAGGTGGCTATAGTGGTAAAGAACCTGCCTGCCAATGCAGGAGATGTCTGAAACAAGGGTTCAGTCCCTGGGTTGGGAAGATCCCCTGGAGGGGGTCATGGCAATCCACTCCAGTATTCCTGCCTGGAGAATCCCATGAACAAGTTTCTGGGTGGGCTACAGTCCATGGGGTGGCAAAGAGTCAGATACACCTGAAGTGACTTAGCATGCACGCACACACAATGTGATTGAAGTTTGACAGCCATTGCTTAGTGTTACCTATGAGATTAAAACACAACATGTGCCTTCCTGATAGCTCAGCTGGAAAAGAATCTGCCTGCAATGCAGGAGACCTGGTTCGATTCCTGGGTTGGGAAGATTCTCTGGAGAAGGGATAGGCTACCCACTTCAGTATTCTTGGACGTTCCTGTTGCTCAGATGGTAAAGAATCCACCTGTAATGCAGGAAACCTGAGTTCAATCCCTGGGTTGGGAAGATCTGCTGGGGAGGACATGGCAACCCACTCCAGTATTCTTGCCTGGAGAATCCCTATGGACAGAGGAGCCTGGTGGACTACAGTCCATGGAGTTGCAATGAGTCAGACCCAACTGAGCAACTAAGCACAGCACAAAACACAACATGAATCCTAGCAGGTAAAAGATAGTGATCTCCCAGTGAGAAAGTAAAGCAGAATATAACCAGTTCTTTTAATTGCCCAGGAAAGTTAGCAAAAATCCGAATGAGTATTAATCACATTTTTATTTAATCCAAAGTAATCTGCTTCTCAAGTCCTTTCACTAAGATGAAAATCAGAGTAGAATCTGTATCCATAGTAATTCCACTGTTGGTATAAGCTGTGTGTTTGTGTCGGAGCTTTAAATAAACAACACAGATTATATAAATCTAACACAAATTATAGAAAATTTTTGCTCAAAATAACAAGTGAAAGAATTATTTCAATGAGAGGGTCCTGACTAACCCAATTAGAAACTTCACCTTGAAGAACTCCAGTATTCATGGCATATTCAGGACAATATCCCCAATGCTAATAAGTTTGATTCTTTGAAGAAGAAAGCCATTTTCTATTCTTCCAAGAGTACTCTGGCACAGTGAATTATAGGAGCATCCAAACCTGGTAATACTGGTCATATTTTGAAAAATTTTACCAATTCCACTGGTATCATAAATAATATCTTCCTAGACTAAATATTAAAATCATTTTCTTTTCACATATGTTCATTGATTATGACTTAGAGGACAAGTGAAGTCGCTCAGTTGTGTCCTACTCTTTGAGACCCCATGAACTGTAGCCTATCAGGCTCCTCCATCCATGGGATTTTCCAGGCAAGAGTGCTGGAGTGGATTGCCATTTCCTTCTCCAGGGGATCTTCCCGACCCAGGAATCGAAGCCAGGTCTCCCGCATTGCAGGCAGACACTTTACTGTCTAAGCCATGAGGACAAAGTAATGTCAAATAGATGTTAATAACAACACCATTCAGAAACCATACAGAGCCTAGGATATAACAAGCATTCAAAACCTGTTTGTTTCTGCCCCTTCATCTATATGCCCCTCATAACTGGTGAGCCAAAGAGGACCACAGCAGCAGCTCTCACCTGTTTGCCCACTCTCCCTCTGAGAGTGAGTGGTGCACTCAATCACTCAGTTATGTTCAACTTTTTGAGATCACACAGGCTATAGCCTGCCAGGTTCCTCTGTCCATGGGATTTTCCAGGCAAAAATACTGGAATGGGTTGCCATTTCCTACACCAAGGGATCTTCCTAAACCAGGGATCAAACCCATATTTCCTGTGTCTCCTGCACTGGCAATGGATTCTTTACCACTGTGCCACCTGGGAAGCCTCCTCTGGGAGTATATTCTCACTTAAATAACTTTCACTTTACTTTCTTTAAAAAAAAAAATGTTTGTTGAGTGAAAAAATCCCCAAAGTTAGACAATATGAATAATAATAGCTACAATTTTTAGCACCTTCCATATGTCATAATCAGTCCTCACAACAGCTCTGTGAGGTGAGCATGAATGTATTTATCATTAAAGAATGAAGAAACAGAGACTTAGATAAATTTTTAAAACGAGACAGTAGAGAGTGGCACAAACACCACAGTGGAGTGAAATGCCCTCTTTGTCTCTTCCCTTAAATCCACAACCAGTAAAACATCCACAGCTCAACAAAGATGTCTCTGCCCACACACCAGGATGCCAGAGAATTCCACACATCTGTACCTCTCAACATGGGCTGGCTAGACACCAGAGAGGAGGCAGAAGGGGGCAAACAATAGAGGGTGTACTTGCATTTCCAGCCCTCAAGCTGCTGAGCCCCAAGCCCCAGAGAAGCCAGTAGCGGCAGGGGACACAGGAATGTGGCTTCCCAGCCACTGCAGCTCATGTAGACACAGGTAGCTGGGCAGCAGGTACAGTGGGGCCTGGGAACCGATGCCTCCAACTGTGGAGGAACCCGTGACTCTGGCCCCTCCCATCTCCCACCCACGGCAGCAGGAGATGCTGGACGCTGTGGAAGTGAGCACCATTCAGTACCTCAGGCAATGATGGCAGGGAGACCAGGTTCAAACAGCAATGAGGGCATCCAGATGAACT
>SJXQ01005619.1:101584-130614 GCA_006408695.1 Aepyceros melampus | reverse complement strand
TTAGAAATGTACAATCTCCCAGGACTGAACAAGGAAGAAATAGAAAATATGAAGAGACGAAGCACAAGAACTGAAACTCTAATTTTAAAATGCTCAGCTAACTAAAGTCCAGGACCTGGCTTCAGAGGCTAATTCAAACTCTTAGAGAAGACTGAACAACTATCCTCTAAAACTACTGCAAAACATTGCCGAGAATGGAAGACTCCCAAATGTACTATATGAGGCCACTGTCACCCTGATACCAAAACCAGACAGAAATACCATCCAAAAAAAGGGGAAAATGATAGGTCAGTATCAGTGATGAACACGGGTGAAAAAATCCTTGACAAAGTTCTAGCAAATTGAATTCAACAATACGTTAAAAGGATCACACAGCACGGTCACACGGGATTTATCCCAGGAATGAAAAGATTTTTCAGTCTATACAAAAACATTGCCGAGAATGGAAGACTCCCAAATGTACTATATGAGGCCACTGTCACCCTGATACCAAAACCAGACAGAAATACCATCCAAAAAAAGGGGAAAATGATAGGTCAGTATCAGTGATGAACACGGGTGAAAAAATCCTTGACAAAGTTCTAGCAAATTGAATTCAACAATACGTTAAAAGGATCACACAGCACGGTCACACGGGATTTATCCCAGGAATGAAAAGATTTTTCAATCTATACAAATCAATGTGATACACCACATTAACAAACTGAAGAATTTTAAAACATATGATTCATGTACACTCGTGGCTGATTCATGTCAATGTATAGCAAAATGAATACAGTATTATAAAGCAAAACAAACTGAAAAATAAAAATTAATTTAAAAAAATTAAAATTAAAATAAAAAAACCATATGATTATCTCAATAGATGCAGGAAAAGTTTTGACAAAATTCAACATCCATTTATGATTAAGAAAAAAAAAAACTCTCCAGAAATCGGGTATAGAGGGAATATATCTCAGTATAATTAAGATTATACATGACAGACTCATAGTTAGCATCACACTTAATGAAAACTAAAAAATAAAAATCAATTAAAAAAAAAAGAAATGATATTTGATCTCTTATGAGGCACTTATCTGCATTCATCTGTTAACTTGAGAGGTGTTTTGCTAAGTGTGGAAGACACTGCCATGGCTTCCTAACTGGTCTCTCTGTGTCTACCTGTGCCCTCCCTGGTGTTTATTCTCCATATGGTGGCCAGAATGAGCCTTTATAAAAGTAAAGCAATCATGAACTTTTCTCCCTAAAATGCTCCAGTGATTTTCCCACCACAGTTCAGAATGAACCCTGAGTGTTGACAATGAATACTTCAAGTAAGAAAAAACTCCATTGTGAAAAGCACTGGCATTCTGGGCCTAGCTCTGGCTCTGCCACCAGATAAGGCTGTGACTTAAGAAGTCATCTAATTCCTCTGAGCATCTTTTTCTCTGACTTAAAAATAAGGGAGCTCTTAACACCCCACTCATACCAATGGATAGATCATCAAAACAGAAAATTAATAAGGAAACACAAGTATTAAATGATATATTAGAGAGATGGATCTCATTGATACCTTCAGGACATTCCATCCAAATGCAGAAGAATACACCTTCTTCTCAAGTGCACATGGAACATTCTCCAGGAAAGGCCACATCTTGGGTCACAAATCAAACCTCAGTAAATTTAAGAAACTCAAGATATAAAAAAGGAACACAATGAGGTGAGTAAGAGGGATGGAGATATGGTATAGTCAAGACCCATACCACAAGGTGGGAAACCTACAAATGGGAAAATTATTACAATTCCAGAGGTTCTCCCCAGGGAGCAAGGGGTCCAAGCCCCAGAAAGGACTACCAGCCTATGGGTTCTACACCAAGATGATGAGCCCCTAGAATGTTTGACTTTGAAGGCCAGCAGGGTTTACTTTCAGAAGAGCCAGAGGATTGTAGCAAATAGGGACTCCATTCTTAACAGATGTACATCCTCCAGGACCCAGGGAAGAAGCATTAATCTGAAAGGAGCCTGGCTCACACTCACTTGCTGATCTTTGTTGTTTAGTCGCTGAGTCGTGTCTGAGTCTTTGTGACCCCGTGTACTGCAGCACACCAGGCCTCACTGTCTGATCTTCAAGAGTTTCCAAAAGGCAGGAGGCAACTGGGACTCAGCAGGGAGATACAAACATGAGCAGCAGCCATTTTGGAAAGCTCATCCCATCAGAAGGACACAGAAGAGAGAACCAGAGAAACGGAAGAAAGAATGATAGAACTCATTCCAAATAATGAGAAATTAGAAAAAAATACTAAACAAACAGAGCCTCAGGAGACTGGGAGACTATTACAGAAGATCTAGCATCAATGTCACCAGGGCCCCAGAAGGACACAAGAGAAAGGGCAGAGATGAAAATGTACTCAAAGAAATCATGGCTAAAAACTTTCCATATATTTGGCAAGAGTATAAACTTATAGATTCAAGAAGCTGAGCAAACCCTAACCAGGGTAAACCTAAATAAATCTATGCTAAAAGCTTCTGAAACTTCTGAAAATTAAAGACAAAGGAAAAAACCTTCAAAGTAGCCTAGGGGAAAAAAAGCCTTACATATGGGAAAAATCATTTGAATGATAGTAAATTTCTCATCAGAAACCACAAAGGCCAGAAGGAAGAAGCAAAGCATTTTTCAAGCACTGAAAGAAAAAAAAATGTCAAACTAAAACCCTATGCCTACTGAAAACATCCTTTAGAAATTAAGGGGAAATCAAGGCATTGTCAGATGAAGGTAAACAAAGAGCTTTTGTCACCAGCCACCCTACTCTAAAAGAACGGCTATAGGAGTTTCTCTAAACAGAGAGGAAACATAAATAGGAGAAAACTTGGAACCTCTTGACAGAAGAAAAGACACAATAAGCAAAAATATGATAAATACAATAGCTTTTCTTCTAAGTTTTCTAAATTATGTTTGACTTTTGAAAGAAAAGTATTAACATTATCTGATGTGGTTCTAAATGTATGTAAAGGAAATATTTAAGACAATTATAATGGAGGAGGGTAAAATGGCAACAGCAGTGCACTGTGAAAAGGTACACATACTGCGAGCCTTAGAGTAATCACTAAAATCAGCTATACAGTATGATACTCTCAAAAACACTTTACACAAATAAAATGCAATTATTTTAAAAATACTCACAGAAGTGAGGGAAAACAGAGAAATGAAAAACAAAGAGAAAAACAGAAGACAAAATAAGCCCTAATATACTAATAATAACAAGTGTTGTGTTGGTTTTCCATTGCTGCTCTAACACATTTGTGGTACATATAACATATGCTGCTAAGTCACTTCAGTCGTGTCCGACTCTGTGCAACCCAAAGCCCAAAAGGCTCCCCTGTCCCTGGGATTCCCCAGGCAAGAACACTGGAGTGGGTTGCCATTTCCTTCTCCAATGCATGAAAGCGAAAGGTGAAAGTGAAGTCGCTCAGTCATGTCCAACCCTCAGCGACCCCATGGACTGCAGTCTTCCAGGCTACTCCGTCCATAGGATTTTCCAGGCAAGAGTACTGGAGTGGGGTGCCATTGCTATTACCACAAACTTGGCAACTTTAAAAACAAATTTATTATAACTCTACAGATTGGGCTTCCCAGACGGCACAAGTAGGAAAGAACTCACCTGCCGATGCCGGAGACATCCTGGAGGAAGGTGCAACAACTCACTCCAGTATTCTTGCCTCGAGAATCTCATGGACAGAAGCCTGGTGAGTTACAATCCATGGGGTCTCAAAGAGTCAGACATGACTAAAGTGACTTAGCACAGCACAGCACAGCTCTACAGATTAGATGTCGTACACAGGTCTCACTGGGATATAATCAAGGAGTCAGCACGTCTGTATTCTTTTATGAAGGCTCTGTAAGACTTGCTTCCTGGCCTTTTCCAGCTTCTAGAGGCTGCATGTATTCCTTGATTTGTGGCTTTTTCCTGCATCTTCTAAGCTAGCAAACTTGAATTGAATCTTCTGAGATTATATCACTCTAATATCCCCTTCGGTAGTTCTCTGCCACTTTAAAGGACCCATGTGATTATACTGTGCCCACTGAGATGATCCAGGTATCCTTATTGCAGAAACAAGAGATTCAGTTCAGTTCAGTCACTCAGTCGTGTCCAGCTCTTTGCAACCCCATGAATTGCAGCATGCCAGACTTCCCTGTCCATCACCAACTCCTGGAGTTTACTCAAACTCATCTCCATTGAGTCAGTGATGCCATCCAACTGTCACATCTTCTGTCATCACCTTCTCCTCCTGCCTTCAATCTTTCCCAGCATCAGGGTCTTTTCAAATGAGTCCGTTATTCACATCAAGTGACCCAAGTATTGGAGTTTCAGCTTCAACATCAGTCCTTCCAATGCATATTCAGGACTGACTTCCTTTAGGATGGACTGGTTGGACCTCCTGGCAGTCCAAGGGACTCTCAAGAGTCTTCTCGAACACCACAGTTCAAAAGCATCAATTTTTTGGCGCTGAGCTTTCTTTATAGTCCAACTCTCACATCCATACGTGATTCCTGAAAAACCATAGCTTTAACTAGATGGACTTTTGTCAGCAAAGTAATGTCTCTGCTTTTGAATATGCTGCTAGCTTGGTCATAACTTTTCTTCCAAGGAGCAAGCGCCTTTTAATTTCATGGCTGCAATCACCATCTGCAGTGATTTTGGTGCTCTCCAAAATAAAGTCTCTCACTGTTTCCATTGTTTCCCAATCTATTTGCCATGAAGTGATGGGACCAGATGCCATGATCTTAGTTTTCTGAATGCTGAGCTTTAAGCCAACTTTTTCACTCTCTTTCACTTTCATCAAGAGGCTATTTAGTTTTTTGCTTTCTGCCATAAGGGTGGTATCATCTGCACATCTGAGGTTATTGATATTTCTCCTAGCAATCTTGATTTCAGCTTGTGCTTCATCCAGCCCAGCATTTCACTTTTCCTGATCCTAATAACAGCAGGTGCTATTTCCGGGGAATCTACCAGTTGTCAGGTACTGAACTATATATATACCTGGTATCTCAGAACAACCCAACAAGTAAAATTTTCTTCTTTTCATAGATAAAATCTGAGTCAGTAGTTACAGAAATTACATGAGGCCAGGTCACCAAACAAATGGCAATTCAGGATTTGAATCCATGTCTTTCTCACTCCAAAGTCCATGCTCTTTAAAAACACCCCAGATTACTCCCCTGAGCCTCAGTCTATAATTTCTCACTTTTACCCAAGTAGAATCTGCTTCCCAAGATAGTATTTCACAACTGGAGTTGTACATGTCTTTTCAAGATAGAACAAAAGCATTCCAATGAACAAACATCTAAGATTTTTTTCCTTTATCAAATTATAGCTAGTATTATTTGCTATAAATTATTATATATTTTGCTCTGAGAAAAATGCTCCCACAGATTTTTAGAGTTAGTGAAATCTTCATGAAGAGCCAAAATCTGAAATTAGGTGTTCTCTACCTATGGAAAATTCTGAAAGAGATGGGAATACCAGATCACCTGACCTGCCTCTTGAGAAACCTGTATGCAGATCAGAAAACAACAGTTAGAACTGGACATGGAACAACAGACTGGTTCCAAATAGGAAAAGGAGTACGTCAAGGCTGTATATTGTCACCCTGCTTATTTAACTTATATGCAGAGTACATCATGAGAAACACTGGGCTGGAAGAAGCATAAGCTGGAATCAAGATTGCCGAGAGAAATATCAATCACCTCAGATATGCAGATGACACCACCCTTATGGCAGAAAGTGAAGAGGAACTAAAAAGCCACTTGTTGAAAGTGAAAGAGGAGAGTGCAGAAGTTGGCTTAAGGCTCAACATTCAGAAAACAAAGATCATAGCATCTGGTCCCATCACTTCATGGCAGATAGATGGGGAAACAGTGGAAACAGTGTCAGACTTTATTTTTGGGGGCTCCAGAATCACTGCAGATGGTGATTGCAGCCATGAAATTAAGAGACGCTTACTCCTTGGAAGGAAAGTTATGACCAACCTAGATAGAATATTCAAAAGCAGAGACATTACTTTGCCAACAAAGGTCCGTCTAGTCAAGGCTATGGTTTTTCCAGAAGTCAAAGTGAGAGCCAGACTGTGAAGAAAGCTGAGTGCTGAAGAATTGATGCTTTTGAACTGCGTTGTTCGAGAAGACTCTTGAGAGTCCCTTGGACTACAAGGAGATCCAACCAGTCCATTCTAAAGGAGATCAGCCCTGGGATTTCTTTGGAAGGATTGATGCTGAAGCTTACACTCCAATACTTTGGCCACCTCATGCGAAGAGTTGACTCATTGGAAAAGACTCTGATGCTGGGAGGGATTGAGGGCAGGAGGAGAAGGGGATTACAGAGGATGAGATGTCTGGATGGCATCACCGACTTGACGGACATGAGTTTGAGTGAACAGGGGCTCCAGAATCACTGCAGATGGTGATTGCAGCCATGAAATTAAGAGACGCTTACTCCTTGGAAGGAAAGTTATGACCAACCTAGATAGAATATTCAAAAGCAGAGACATTACTTTGCCAACAAAGGTCCGTCTAGTCAAGGCTATGGTTTTTCCAGAAGTCAAAGTGAGAGCCAGACTGTGAAGAAAGCTGAGTGCTGAAGAATTGATGCTTTTGAACTGCGTTGTTCGAGAAGACTCTTGAGAGTCCCTTGGACTACAAGGAGATCCAACCAGTCCATTCTAAAGGAGATCAGCCCTGGGATTTCTTTGGAAGGATTGATGCTGAAGCTTACACTCCAATACTTTGGCCACCTCATGCGAAGAGTTGACTCATTGGAAAAGACTCTGATGCTGGGAGGGATTGAGGGCAGGAGGAGAAGGGGATTACAGAGGATGAGATGTCTGGATGGCATCACCGACTTGACGGACATGAGTTTGAGTGAACTCTGGGAGTTGTGACAGACAGGGAGGCCCGGCATGCTGCAATTCGTGGGGTCGCAAAGAGTCGGCCAAGACTGAGCAACTGAACTGAACTGAACCTTAAAGAGGAACTATCTCACAAGAATGCTAATTTGGTGAGCATTTTTATTAAACTATAAAGAACTAGAGAAATCACCCTCAATTTAAAAGATAAGAAGAGAATTCTGAATATCTGATGCTTTTTATATTATTACTACAAAGTAATACCATATTCATGGTCCAAAGGTACCTTCATGATTATCTATCTCAGCTCTTATTTTATTTTATTAATTCAAACTTGCTTATTCAGAAAAAGTATTTGAAGGAATATTTAATTAAAAGATAGTTGAGCTGGAATATTTAAATAAAAAGATAAATAACCATATAAAGGAAAGAGAGATTATTCCATCTGGAAACTAAAGGGAGATCACAATTGTTCTTGGGTATCAGTTCCATTTGTAACTTGCTGGCAAAAAGACAAAAATGGAAAATGTTATTTGTCTTTAACAATTTATATTATGTAATAATATTAATAGATATATATATATGTGTGTGTGTATAATAAAGAATAAGGCAGTACCTAGCACAAAGTAAGCTGTTCATTAAGTGTTCCTGCCTCCCCTTTATTTAAAAGAGCCATTTTCTTTATTTTATACAAATTCCAGTTAGCGGGTAGCATCCTTTTCTGAAATAACATGGTTTTGAAAATGGGGAACTGTTCTTTTCTTATTAAATAAGTAAATAACTCCTATAGTGTAAGATGAAATTCAAAAAATAAGTGATAAATTCTTCATAACCTTAAGTTGCTCAAAGAACTAGCTTTTAAAAGAGAAAGAGGAAAAGAAAGGAAAGAAAGGGAAGGAGAGAGAGAAGAGAGGAGGGAGGGAAAGAGAGGGGAGAGGATAAAACCAACATCTAGTATGTGTGCACATTTATAAAAGTTTAAGTAAATTTCCTCAAGATTTCAAGACTCAGCTGACAATATTTTCCATTAATCACTCAAGGCAACTCACTCATAAGCACCCAGTGATTTAAGGAAAGCCACATCCATTCACTTATACATACTGATGAAGACTAGTGACCAGTAGGTGATGACTATTCTTAAGAGCTATATGCATTTGAGGGTTTGATTATTTAATCCAATAATTTTGTATATTTTAAGTATTGGTTCACTTATTCAAAAGTTTTTAAGTTTTAGTAGGTGCAAAAATGGCAGAAGCATATAAAAACATTGAGACCCCATAGACAAAATCCTAATGAAATAGAGACAACATGGAATAATCCAAAGCTTCCCAATTGGCAGGCCACTGCCAAGGATCCAGGTGAGCTAACAGGAAACAGGTGACCTGAGAGAGTGCTCTCTCAGCCTTGGAGCTCCTGGAGTAAGTAGCCATGCCTGTTCACCCCATTATGTAACAACAGTATCACTTTCTATGCATAATAAGAAGGGGAAAGCACCCAAAAGAGACTGTGAAACAACAGCAATGAATATGGAGAGAGAACGTTGATGAGAATGATTGGAAAGAGAAGGAAAAGAAATCATCGAAAAAACAGGTCACAAACGGTTACAGAGATTGCAATCAATTCATAAAACATAGTAATTAGAAATGAGTCACAGTTGTAAGCATTTCCAGGCAAGATAATATGGTTAAGCGTTAAACAGGCAAAGAAATACATTAAATGCTCTAATGACAGTAAAGTGTCTGAAACAATCTCTTTATTAAATCCGTTTCTGGGATGCCAAGGGATAACAAATTTTGTTTTGTTTTTGTTATTTTTCTTAAAGCTATGCAACTCAAAATTGCATTCCCATCAGTGTACTTGAAAATGAAATACCCAACTGAACACAGTGATTTTAATGATATAGCTGATTTTAAAAATGATAACTTTTATTGGTAACTATAAAAATCTGAGTACAAATATTATGCTATTCCATGAACTAATAATTAGCAGTAGTGTTTCTGATTTTAGTGAGTTTAAAATTCAAAATTTAGTACTTGGTACATTATTGAAAACAAAGATTGGCTAAGTTACAAAGTTTTTTTTAAACTTTACTTAGATAATCATATGAAGATTGTTCCTTAGGAATATTCAATTCAGGAACTTCCCTGGTGGTCCAATGGCTAACTCTCCATACTCTCAGTTGAGGAGGCCCAGGTTCAATCCCTGGTCAGGGAACTAGATCCCATGTGCTGCAATCAAAGATTCCACATTCTAAAATGAAGATCAAAGAGTGCAGAAGCTGTGCAACTAAGACCCAGCACAGCCAAAGAAATATTTTTTTAATTTAATTCAAACTCAAGTGATACAACTCCTTTGAGAATGTTCACAATAGTTTGAAATTAAAGTACCTTATTCACTTTCAAAACTTTTTATTCAATCCCAAATATAGGGAAAATCTTACAACTAAACTTCCTAGAAACCATTTTTACTTTTAAGGCACAGCCAATCTACACATATTGTTGTTACTATTACTTGAGAAATTTGATGGTCTAGGAATGTTTATCAAAGTTACTTTTCTGTTATCTCCACAGAAAATAAAACTAATTCAATAATAACCCCACAAAACCAGACAATTACTCCTAACATTCTAATATATTCTTAAACACATTTTTCTTACATGTTTTTATTTTTTACATAATAAATATCCTATAGTTTTGTATCACACTTCCTAATATTATAGTGGTAAACTTCCTATATATCACTTCTACCTGATATTTCAATCACATTATTTGTAATAGTTATATATTACTCTATCATACAACTACACTATAATTAATTTATTCTAGCAGTTTAAACTATTGTTAAACATTTAAGTTATTTGCAATGTTTTATTACTAGATACAGTACAGAATTCCCTGGTCAAATATTAAAATGTGCAACAATGTACAACCAAAAAAATAAAAATAAAAATGATTTTAATATATAACCAAGTAAGAATAAATGATAAGTGTTAAGGATAAGTAGCAGATAAAACCACTCACCAGGGCTATTAGAATCAGATAGGCCAGGGGCTGAGGGCTGTAATTTAATGAAGTTAGGAAATAGAAGAGGAGATGCCACACCCATGAGAGTCAGAACCAAACATTGCATAAAACTGGGGCCACGAAGGGCTGTGCATTCTATTCTAAAAGCTCTGCTTGCCAGCCCTGAAAAGCTATAAAGAAGTTGATCATGTATAATGGATAAGGTTGAAAAACAATCACCTGTATTTAGGAAGGAAGAGCCCCAAATCTGCGCCATGGATAAGAGGTTCATATTCCTCAGGAATGGGAATCCCAACATGAGAAACTAACAGTACACTTTGTTCAAAACAGTAAACTCATAAATCCTAGAAAGAGGCAAATACAAAATCATTCCACAGAAATGACCCCACAGAGACAATTCCACAACCCAGGACACTGGGCTTCAGTAGTAAACAATCCCTACTGAAGAACTGTTCACAGTAAAAAAAAAAAAAAAAAAAAAAAAAAAACAACAACAACTGCAAGCCCTACATAAAAGTGAGTTACACTGTAGCAGAGTGAAAAAACGCAACTAAGGGAAGCATTTGAACCCTCAAAACTGAAGATAATAGAGCAGTCCAGAAGCTTGCAAGTAAACATGAAAATAAGTCTCAAATGATCAAAGAAATGGAGAGAAGAACAGAATTTCAATGTCAAAAACAGAGGATTAGGTACAAACGTGATTTAAAACAAAAATGATCTTCCCTGGTGGCTCAGTCAGTGAAGATTCTGCCTGCCATATGGGAGACCCAGGTTCAATTTCTGGGTTGGGAAGATCCCCTAGATGAAATGGCAACTCACTCCAAAATTCTTGCCTGGAGAATTCCATGGACAGAGGAGCCTGGTGGGCCTACAGTGCATGGGTTCACCAAGAGTCAGACAAGACTGAGTGACTAACACTTTCACTTCCATAAATAAAAATGTATGATCATGCAATTTTTTAAATTCAAACATTTCAATTCAAAAGTCATTAAGTGCAGCTGAGTTTGACAGGTGTCCATGAAAGGTCAATGAGTGGGGAATACAGATGCAAGGAGAAATGGGCCACATAGAGGTAGGACTGATGCGATAAATATATGGAGAATTAATGTATGAGAAACATCAGATTCCTCATGTTAGAGAAAGGAGAGACGTATGCAAAAAGATAAAAAAATAAAGTGGACTGGAATGGAAACTATAAGGGGAACTCAGGGATGTTAATATAAATGGTTTGAGATGTAAATATAGCAGTATATGTATATATATATATGTGTGTGTGTGTGTTTATATATTTATGTATGTGTATCTAGATAGATGGGGCTTCCTTGGTGGCTTAGTGGTAAAAGAATCCACCTGCCAATGCAGAAGAAGCAGGAGACATGGTTTCAATCCTTGGGTTGGGAAGACTCCCTGGAGAAGGAAATGGCAATCTACTCCAGTATCCTTGCCTGAAAATTTTCATGGACAGAGGAGCCTGCAGAGCTACAGTTCACAGGGTTACAAAGAGTCAGTGGTACAGAATCTGCTTGCCAATGCAGGAGATGTAGGAGACATGGTTTCAATCGCTGGGTCAGGAAGATTCCTTGAAGAAGGAAATGGAAACCCACTCCAATATTCTTGCCTAGAAAACTCCATGAACAGAGGAGCCTGGAAGGCTATAGTCCATGGGGTTGCAAAGAGTCAGACACAACTGGAAACCCACTCCAATATTCTTGCCTAGAAAACTCCATGAACAGAGGAGCCTGGAAGGCTATATAGTCCATGGGGTTGCAAAGAGTCAGACACAACTGATCGATTAAACAACAATCTAGATAGATACATACAGAAGAAGAGAGAACTAATGTGAGAGTGATCTGAGAATAACAGCAATGATTACACCAAACACTCAGATCTTACTCTCTTAAATAACCACTCTCCACTAAAAGGAACCACAGGGCTTCTTGGAGAAAGGCTGTTTCCTGAGCTGAGCAAGGAAGTACTACTATCAGGTGAGCTTGAAACATCTTTGAGCCAAAAAGTAACAAAGTGCTCAGGGAATCATGGGTAAAAAATCAAAGACACAGACATCAGCGTAAAGGGAATCCTAGCCCATTTTTGGACAATTTGAGCATCAAAACAGATAATTATTGCAAAGGATAATAATCCATTGAATAAAACAAATTCATGTATTGTATAAAACAAATTCTGTATAGTCAAAGCTATGGTTTTTCCAGTAATCATGTGAGAGTTGGACCATAAAGAAGGCTGAGCACTGAAGAATTGATGCTTTCCAATCGTGGTGCTAGAGAAGACTCTTGAGAGTCCCTTGGACAGCAAGGAGATCAAACCAGTTAACCCTAAAGGAAATCAACCCTGAATATTCATTGGAAGGACTGATGCTGAAGCTGAAGCTGAAGCTTCAATACTTTGGCCATCTGATGCGAAAAGCTGACTCATTGGAAAAGACCCTGATGCTGAGAAAGATTGAACACAAGAGCAGAAGGGAGTGAAAGAGTATGAGATGGCTGGATGGCATCACTGACTCAAAGGACGTAAGTCTGAGAAAACTCTGACAGATAATGAAGGACAGGGAAGTCTGGAGTACTGCAGTCCGTGGGTTGCAAAGAGTCATACACAACTTAGCAACTGAACAACACTAATGCTAATATAAATAAACAAGTGAGCATCTAAACACGGAGAAAAGAAAACGTTTCCTTACAGTGGACTGCCAGTGAATACATGGAGGTACAATAAAGAAATCAGAAAATCACAGTTTCACAAGCATCAGAGTAATAATTAATTCAGCCGAGCAACAGCAATGGATGCTAGAGCTACCTGGTGGAAATTTAATGAGAAATGGGATGTATAGTTTTAAAGTACTTCTTCCCAAAATCCTCATTAATTACTAAAGGACAAAGAGCACCTTTACAGTGGAGAAGCCTGACATATACCACTCTAACCAAGGTTATGACCATCAGTAATGGGACAAATCAAAACCATGTGCCATCTAATAGGAGCAATGAGAAGAATATGGTGTCACTCCTATAATACTCCTATCAAAACACACAGGCTAAATCTAACCATGAGGAGATATCACAGGCATGAAAACTGAGACATTCCACAAAATAACTGAGTGGTCATCTTCAAAAGCGTCAACATGAATGTCAAGCAAGACTGAGGAACTGCTCCAGACCAAAGGTAACTAAACAGACAAGACAACAATTCGCAATGCATAATTCCAAGCTAACTCCTCTCAATAAAAGGGCATTACTGAGACAACTGGCAAAACCTGAAAGGAGTCTGATTAGATGGTAGTAATGTATCAATGTTAATTTCCTGATTCGGATGATTGTTTGTGCTTATGTAGGAGAATGTCCTTGTTTGTAAGAAGCACAGACTAAGTAATCAGAAGTGATAGGGCATCACGTTGGCCACTTACTCTTAAATATGTCAGGAAGCAAAGTTCTTCATCCTATTCTTATGCGTCTTCTCTAGGTTTGAAATTATTTCGTGTTAAAAGAATACAAATGGCAAACAGTAGAGCAGGCACAGCTAATGGTGGATTAACTATTTGGAATCTAGAACAGAAATGATTTTTAAAACAGGAGATTAAAATATGGGACAAAAACTAAGAAAATGAGTGAGAGATTTCAGAGTTAAGGATTTTCAAGGTCCTTACATGGGTTCATAGGACCATACAGATGTACTATTTAAGAATTTAAGAAGGCACATAGAAATTAAAAGGTTACATAAAGTAGATATAGAATTAAAAACTCCCATATCAGTAGAGAAAAGTGTGAGAAATAGCAAAAACATGATCAATCTTATAGAAAGCTGGATATATAAATATATATATACTTATGTGTGCATATATATATATATATATATATATATATAATGTCCTTAGGAGCCCTAGAAATGGAATCATTGTGTTAAAATTTATGTACACATTTTATTATAGGTACAATAACTTTTGATACATTAAATAAACTAAGGTTTTGATTTAGAAACTATGTTTTTAATTAATTTATTTATTTTACCGGAGGATAATTATTTCACAATATTGTGATGATTTTTGCCATACATCAGCATGAATCAGCCATGGGTAGACACATGTCCCTGCATCCTGAACCCCCCTCCCACCTCCCTCCCTGCCCCCCTCTGGGTCATCCCAGAGCACAGGCTTTGGGTGACCTGCTTCATGCATCGAACTTGCACTGGTCATCTGTTTTACATATGGTAATATACATGTTTCAGTGCTATTCTCTCAAATCATCCCACCCTTGCCTTCTCCCAGAGTCCAAACGTCTGTTCTTTACATCTGTGTCTCTTTTGCTGCCTTGCATATAGGATCATCATTACTGTCTTTCTAAATCCCATATATATGCATTAATATCCAATATTTGTGTTTCTCTTTCTGACTTACTTCAAGAAATTATGCTTTTTAATAAGAAATTTTAACTGCACTCTTGGGTGCTTCCCCGGCAACTCAGAGGTAAAGAATTCGCTTTCTATGTAGGAGACGCAGGGGATGCAGTTGAATTCCTGGGCTGAGAAGATCCCCTGGAGGCGGGCATGGGAACCCACTCCAGCATTCTTGCCTGGAGAATCCCATGGACAGAAGAGCCTGAAAGGCTACAGTCCATAGGGTTGCAAAGAGTCGGAACCAACTGAAGCGACTTTAGCACGCACCCGTGCACATCTCTAACCTTCACTTTGCCATGCTTCACTCTGTTAATTATGCCCCAGCCACACTATTCTCCTACCTGTTCCAGACATGCCAACCTCTTTCTTGCCTTAGGGCCTCACACATGCTGTTCTCTCTGTCTGGATGGTCCCCCACACACCCCATGATAAATTGGTTCCTTTTGGTCTTCCCACAGTTTCCACTTCGCCAGGGAAATCCTCCCATGATTCTTCTTTAGCCCCATGTGGGAGATCACCTTCAAGGGAACTCAGAGCCACATGCTGCAGCAAACTTTCCACAACTTTCTCTCCTAAAATGGAGGGACACAGTGTCACCATGTTATGTTAATTTTTAACAGTCTTTCTCTTTCGACCTATACTCAGAGTTTTTCCCTTTCACAAATCAAGCTAAGTGCTAATAAAACATATAATAAAAAAGGTAAATGGCCTCTGTATTAATCTTAAGTACTGCCTCCTGTAATATGATTTTTAAAGCTATATTCTCAAATTACATAAATCCCATGAGGCTGATTGTCAATGTCTTTCACACATTAGAAAGCCTCATTGTGGCTGTCATATAACTTATGCCAAATCTGTTTTCTTCTCCTAAGGAAAAAAAAAGAGAAAAGAGAAAAACATCTTGTTATAAGAGACTTTTGTGAACTCGGTGCTGGTGAAAGGAGTGACATTAACAGCTCATGACCTTGGCTTCCCCACAGAAGAAAACATCCCAGAGCACAGGCTTTGGGTGACCTGCTTCATGCATCGAACTTGCACTGGTCTTCTGTTTTACATATGGTAATATACATGTTTCAGTGCTATTCTCTCAAATCATCCCACCCTTGCCTTCTCCCAGAGTCCAAACGTCTGTTCTTTACATCTGTGTCTCTTTTGCTGCCTTGCATATAGGATCATCATTACTGTCTTTCTAAATCCCATATATATGCATTAATATCCAATATTTGTGTTTCTCTTTCTGACTTACTTCAAGAAATTATGCTTTTTAATAAGAAATTTTAACTGCACTCTTGGGTGCTTCCCCGGCAACTCAGAGGTAAAGAATTCGCTTTCTATGTAGGAGACGCAGGGGATGCAGTTGAATTCCTGGGCTGAGAAGATCCCCTGGAGGCGGGCATGGGAACCCACTCCAGCATTCTTGCCTGGAGAATCCCATGGACAGAAGAGCCTGAAAGGCTACAGTCCATAGGGTTGCAAAGAGTCGGAACCAACTGAAGCGACTTTAGCACGCACCCGTGCACATCTCTAACCTTCACTTTGCCATGCTTCACTCTGTTAATTATGCCCCAGCCACACTATTCTCCTACCTGTTCCAGACATGCCAACCTCTTTCTTGCCTTAGGGCCTCACACATGCTGTTCTCTCTGTCTGGATGGTCCCCCACACAGCCCATGATAAATTGGTTCCTTTTGGTCTTCCCACAGTTTCCACTTCGCCAGGGAAATCCTCCCATGATTCTTCTTTAGCCCCATGTGGGAGATCACCTTCAAGGGAACTCAGAGCCACATGCTGCAGCAAACTTTCCACAACTTTCTCTCCTAAAATGGAGGGACACAGTGTCACCATGTTATGTTAATTTTTAACAGTCTTTCTCTTTCGACACTATACTCAGAGTTTTTCCCTTTCACAAATCAAGCTAAGTGCTAATAAAACATATAATAAAAAAGGTAAATGGCCTCTGTATTAATCTTAAGTACTGCCTCCTGTAATATGATTTTTAAAGCTATATTCTCAAATTACATAAATCCCATGAGGCTGATTGTCAATGTCTTTCACACATTAGAAGGCCTCATTGTGGCTGTCATATAACTTATGCCAAATCTGTTTTCTTCTCCTAAGGAAAAAAAAAAAGAGAGAAAAGAGAAAAACATCTTGTTATAAGAGACTTTTGTGAACTCGGTGCTGGTGAAAGGAGTGACATTAACAGCTCATGACCTTGGCTTCCCCACAGAAGAAACACCCTCTTAGAGCACTCATATGCCCCACATGCACTTCAAAACAAATCCACAATTTTGCTGTTGACAGTCATCGAATATTGCTGCAACTTTTTGTCATTTGCGTTTTTTCCACTTCCAGTAGGAAGTGACCTGGACTACTGCTAAGGAATTGGCTTTAACGGTCTGGTGATGGCTGCCAGGCGTGAGCTGGTGAGTTATTAACATTACCAGACCTGTCTGTAGCATTTAGGATTTGCACTGTGTTTTACAATCCCTTTTCTTAGTCATAACTCTCAGACTTGTGAACGAGGCAGCTGCTGTCACTTCGGCTTTGCAATTTGGATGCTGATCCATGGAAAGGTTAAATACCGTTTCCAAGGTCACCGAGAGTTTTCCCAACAGAGCCTACTTAAGCATTACTGCTGCTGACATAGGACTCTGGGGAGAAGGAAAGAGACGACGTGCAGAAAAGCCCTAGGCTAAATGAGAATGCTATACCATAAGCATATCCTGGGAACAGCCTCTCTCATAAACTACTAAAGACAACTACACCAGGAAATATCTGATTTTGTCCAATACTTGCTAATATTAAATAAAATTATCCTTGAGGGTGAGAGGAGTTGGGAGATTGGGATTGACACATACACAACATTGATGCTAAGTATAAAAAAGATAACTAATGAGGACATACTGTATAGCACAGGGAACTCTACTGAATACACTGTGGTGACCTGAATGGGAAAGAAGTTCAACAGGGAGGGGATATATGTACACACACAGCTGATTCATTTTGCTACATAGAAGAAACTAGCACAACATTGTAAAGCAATTATATCCCAATGAAAAAAATTTTTTTTAAAAACAGAGGACAGAGATTTGCAGCAAACATGGTAAAACATTTCTTCAAACTGAGAGAGGGGTATGCAGATATCTGGCAAAGGAAATGGCAACCCACTCCAGTATTCTTGCCTGGAAAATCTCACGGACAGAGGAACCTAGCAGGCTATACAGTCCATGGGGTCGCAAAAAGTGGGACACGACTTGGCGACTAAATAACAATAACAATTTGTAGATATCAGTTGTATGTTTTATACCACACTGCATGTTTGAACATTTCTTACCATTTTTTAAATTGTATCATCCTTTAAACAAGTCGTGTTACATATCACAGACAATGTTTTAAGCCCATCCCATATTAACAATGTTCTAACTAGAAGTTCTAGACTACTGGTTGAAATGGGTCTCCTAAAGCTTTGTAGTATCAACCTCTATATGGGAACTCATCAATTTCAAGATATATGAACTTGAAGACAATAAAACTATATTCCTTAAAAAGTGGGGAAAAAAATAACATTGGTCTCAGAATTCCTGGGAATAGCAAAGCTATTAACTGAAATAGAATGGGAAAGGGCTGAAAGAGAGTACATTAACTTTTTTGAATTTTTCCAAGATATATAGTTTACTTCCTATTTATTTCATGTTGATGCTAATACATGTAGCAATATTTACAAACACTAATGTAGTCCTATAGTTTTGTGCTGAAAGCATTAGGGAGGCATTGTCTGATTTTTCTGTCTAAGGGTCACAATAGGATCTTATTGTCAAAGGAATTATCTCCTTATTGAGAGTAGCACACTGTCTTCAGAAAAGTTAAGTGGCTTACCCAACATCACATAGCTACCGCAGGGCACCTTTTCCCCAGTATTGTGCCCTGTTCTCATGCAATGCAATCTCCCTCTGACCTTCCAATGATGACACTATTGATACCCTCAAATATGTAGAAAACAATATTCATGAAGACATTTTAGTCTGAGGGTGGCCATGAGTGGAAGGAATCAATCAGCAACAAGAACTACTAATCAACTGAATTTGAATGAAATACTGAAAATACTCTAAAATCACATAAGCTGAAGACCTTTAAGAAGAGGAACTCCCCACTGCTCAGTAATTATCAGTCTCTGTTCATCACTTATCCTAAAAATATCGACCAAGAGCTGGAAACCCAGATGAGTGCCAGATCCAGGCTGTGCCTTCAATCCTAGGCTCTCAGTCCCCCTAATCACTTGTTTATCCAGTCTACCCCCTGCACATAGAAGGGTGCTGTTATGCCTATTTCTCACAGAAAGCAAACTAATAACATACAAACCCAAACCTCTGGTCTTTTCTCTGTTTTTCCAAAAACAAATTTACTGTGGTTCAAATCCATTGCATTGCGATTCATGAATACATTTGATAATCAAATCTTGGCAGATCTTCAGAGTTAATGTTGTTTAACGTGGAGGAGGATAGATGCCAAGGCAGGGCCTAGAGCAACCGAACAGAACTGAACCTTCAACACATTTCCCTCAGCCACACCACCCTCTAAGCAGAGTCCAAGCATGGCCCTCTCACTCCTGCCTTCAGCAGCAAACCAAAGACTTCTCAGTGTGGGATTTGGGGATTTGGTTTGTTTTCCCTTTGCCCTGTGACCATGACTTTTTTAGGACGTGAGCGAGTTCACTGTCTCTCTGCCAAACTCCCCAATTGGTCCCCACAGGACAGACTTGGTACCCGAGGTAACATAGCTAAGCAGACCACAAAGTCTCCAGAATGAAAAAATGCTGGAAGCTGATAATGTATTCAGCTGAGCATTCTTCCTGGCAGGGTAAGCGAGAGCATTATTGAGACCTTAAAAGCTTGGTGGTAACAACAAATGAGCACTGGCCTGGAAAATCCACTTCCTCTTAGGCATGATGAGGTAGGGGGCTGGAAAGTAAGTTTTAGGTATTTGCAGAATCTCCCTGCATTAAAAAAAAAAAGAAGAAGAAGAAAGAAAAAATGGTCACAGTCATATACAGGCTGCTTTCATGGAATCATTCAGTTCTGCAGCCCCTGTATGTGATCCAAACCTCTTTATATCTCCGACTGCAGCCCAGTACCTGAGGGTCAAGTACCCCACTGAGAGCTCAGAAAGAGAAGCCAAAAAAAGATATGGAGCTGGTACGGGTGACTATTGAGCACAGATGGCCAGTTATCGATGTAATCTGTGTATCTGGGAGGCATGTGCTGTAAGGAGGCAGCTGCTAAACTGAATTAAGCCACAGTTTTTAAGAAGAGAAAGTGGATTGGAAATGGATAGAAGTTTTGAATGTATGCAGCTGTGTGAAGCTATGATCTATGGTTAAAAATCAGGATGATATGCACTAAGAGACTGAGATCTTTCCAAAGTACAACCCTGTGGAAGTCAGAGTGAGAATCCATTTTACTGTGTATTTCTGGGGCGGGGTGGCGGGGCACTAATTTTTCAAGCTCACCTTTAACTCTCTCAATCCACTGTTTTGCCAGTAAGCTAGAATGTGTTATATTACCATCACTGTTCCATGCTTTGGGATAGGATATTATGTTTAAGTTTAAAAGAAAGTATTGGCCTGCCAATTTTCCTATGGGAGCAGAGAAGAGCAGGGAATGCTTTCACTCCATTTATTGGTCACTTAGACGTGTGGCTTCATCTGTATGGCTGGATAAATTCTGAATTTTCTATCTATCCACAGTGCAAGCCATAATGTCTGTGGAAAACGAGCCAACATTACTTTGTTCTGGCTATATGAGCAGCACTGAGTTCTAATTTTGTTTCTCTATCTAAGCTCCAAATAGGAAGCTGCCAAGATCAATTCATTTTGATAAATCAACTGTTTCTGATGACCATCTACACTGAAATACAGCTGCTGTCCTTTTTTTTCCCCTAACAAAATGATCATGAAGCAAGCATGAACCAACTATTACTCAGACTGTTTTACTGAACTAATGAATTGCTCTGGGAAGCCTGTTATGAAGATGTGTGATCAGTTATTACATACAAACTGGTTAAAAGGAAATAGATCATAAGTAGGCTAACATATCTACTGTGATGCAGCCTCTCCTGATGAAAGAACTCCTTTGAGACAGTGTGGGCACATTGGGGTACTTTGTGTTTTTCTGTTTATTGATTTTCATCTTTTATAATTTGATGGATTAACCAACACTGGTTCACAACTATTCTCTGTCCAGTTTAACAGAGAAAAAAAAAAAAAACCCTCTTGGCCTCTTTAAAAAAATCTTCTCCTAGACACGTGAGAGGAATAAGTATTTGGTCTCCAGCAATACTACTGAGAACATTTACCTAGATCAAAATGAGGAAATGCATTTCAGCTGTCACTACCATGTCATTACGGCCCCTCCTCTACTACATTTCTGTTGCAACAAGAATCCTCACCAGATCAAAATGATTGGAATCAGGCCCAAGACAGCTGTGGCCTAGATAAAGAAAACCAAGCGATTTTCAGTCTCCAGGATACCAAGAAACAGAAAATGTCACTGATGGCCAGTACTGCTTATCTGAATGTGACACTTTCTGTACAGTCCTTGGTCCATCATCATTTGCTAGAGTTTAAAGAGAAGAGGATTCTGTTTACTTTAAAGCCTTCTACTGCAAAACTGGGGACTCAGCAAGTGACACAGAGAAAACTTTGGAAGTCTATAAAAAGAACCAACAAACCAATCAACTACAGTGCCCCTTATTCTATTAATTTTATTGTTCAAGAACTGAGGAGAAACTGGCATGCACAGAAATTCTAGACTGGAGAGTAAAAAAGGATATATGGAGTACAGCTCTTAGATATATTAAAATTTGACCTCATATACTACTGGGGACTCTAATAAAAGGGAGACTACATGAAGGAAAAGTCATCAAGTCACAAGAAGTTTGGGTACTGATAAGAAATTAATCCTTTTAGAGCTACCCATATTTAAGACGGCTTCACAGGTGGCTCAGTGGTAAAGAATCTGCCTGCCAGTGCAGAAGAGGCAAGAGATGCAGGTTCAATCCCCAAGTCAGGAAGATTCCCTGGAGAAGGAAATGGAAACCCACTCCAGTATTCTTGCCTGGGAAATTCCCTCGCTTTCTCTGAAATAAAGATAATTACACCATATAGGAGATAACGTGTAAAAGTGTGGTATTCTTGGAAGAACAATGTTAAAAGAGTCCAGTCATGAGCAACTCAAGAGTGCTCCCCAATCTTTCTCATCTCACAAGACACATAAAGTTAATGATTGCATAGACAAGGCACAATAGGTGTGGGGTTGCTCCAGCTGCAAGCTGCCATCCTGAGCACTGACAGCATAAATTTCTCAGATATATTATGAAGCTATTCACATGGGAAAGCTTCTCTGGTGAATAAGTAGTAAAGAATCCACCTGCCAATGCAGGAGACATGGGTTTGACCCTGGGTGGAGAAGATCCCCTGGAGGAGGCCATGGCAACCAACACCGGTATTCTTCTTGCCTAGAGAATCCCATGGACAGAGGAACCTGGAAGGCTACAGTCCATAGAATCACAAGGAGTTGGACACAACTGAAGCAGCTTAGCAGCAGCAGCAGCAGAGCAACTCAGCATACACGCATTCATTCACACGGGAAGCTTTGCTGTAAAGCAGAGGATATTAACCTTTCTTGTGCCTTTGAGTGTGTTAGTCGCTCAGTCATAGCTGATTCTATGCAACTCCATGAACTGGGACTCACCAGGCTTCTCTGTCCATGGAATTTTCCAGGCTAAAATACCGGAGTGAGTTTCCATTCCCTTCTCCAGGTCTTTGTGCCTTGTACTCCTTTCTACCTGGTGATGCCTATGGATCCCATCTCAGAATAATATTTTTAAATGCATAAAATAAAATTCATGAGATTAAAAAGGAAACTGTATATTAAAATACAGTTTAAAATATTTAAAAGTCAAATGTATGATATAGCCTTTTTTATTAAAACAGGAAATAAGAAGATCTAGTGACAAGTCTAGTAACTGCCATAATTTCAAAGTACCTGTGACAGCAGGTAATATCTGCAACAATCACACTGTGATGATATCAAAACATTTGTTATTTGTATGAAAGACAAAATCATGAGTGTTGTTAATATAACAATGTTTTATCTTATAACTTAAATTCACAGTTGAAGGATATGCCAACTTTGAGTTGAAGTGACAAGAAATAAGCATGAAATTTTTTTTAATCCCACAAATGCCTTGATTTTTCTGTCAATCTAATGCTGAACCCTGCTTTAAAAGAAGAAAGGTACAAGAAAAACTCAGCATTCAAAAAACTAAGATCATGGCATCTTGTCCCATCACTTCACAGCAAACAGATGAGGAAACAATGGAAACAGTGACAGATTTTATTTTCTTCAGCTCCAAAATCACTGCAAATGAAATTAAAAGATGCTTGTTCCTTAGAAGAAAAGCTATGACAAGCCTAATAGAGTATTAAAAGTAGAAACATCACTTGCTGACAAAGGTCCCTATAAGCCAAAGCTACAGTTTTTCCAGTAGTCATGTACGAATGTGAGAGTTGAACCATACAGAAGGCTGAGCACCGAAGAACTGATGCTTTTGAAATGTGGTGTTGGAGACGACTCTTGAGAGTCCCTTGGACTGCAAGGAGATCAAACAAGTCAATCCTAAAGGAAATCAGTCCTGAATTTTCATTGGAAGGACTGATGCTGAAGCTGAACCTACAATACTTTGGCCACCTGAAGCAAAGAACTGACTCATTAGAAAAGACCCTGATGCTAGGAAAGATTGAAGGCAGGAGGAGAAGGGGATGACAGAGGATGAGATGGCTGGATGGCATCACCAATTCAATGGACACGAGTTTGAGCAAGCTCCAGGAGTTGATGACGGACAGGGAAGCCTGGCATGCTGCAGTCCATGGGGTCACAAAGAGCTGGACATGACTGAGCGACTAGACTAAACTGAACTGAACTGAACTGACTGATGGTACACACCAGAGGCTTGGGCACAGGCAGAAATGTGCCGTGAATTGCAGCCAGAAGTATAAGGTGAATGTAGCTTGCTCCAGCCAGTCCTCTCTGTCACAGTTAAAGACAGGAAGCAGTCTCCACAGCTCAGAATGAAAATGGGCAATTATTTGCTAATTTTAGTCAATATTCAGTCAATAAAGTCATCCAATCTCCAAAGTAAAATATTTTGACATATTTTTATCATTTAAACAACAAATAAATTCTTCCTATAGAAATTAAGGTTATATTAGTTAATCCATATTGTTATAGAAATTAGTATTTAAAAAAAAAAAACCCTACAATCTTCTGGTTAAGACTGTAAGGAAATTCAAGCATTTAAAATTGTTATCCACATACCTCAAATACATAGCACTCAAAAGTGTAACAATACTTCACACACACACTCCTCCTCCTCCTCAAATAATACCCTCCTCAAATAATTACCCTACTCCTCAAATAGTATTCTAGAAGCATCTTAATGATTATTCTCTTAGAGACCACTGAATTTTCTGGTTAGCCTTCTGGGCCATGATGTTTAATCCAGAAGATGGTTAAATTCCTTAGTATGTAAGTTAATAAAAAAAAATTACTGAATAAATATGGGAACACTAGGAAAACAAGAGACTCATAAATGAAATTTATTTTTAAATTGTTCCAGAAAGATCAGACTTACCAATGAGGAAAGGGAATTCATTAAATGTTAAATATTTCATCTCAGTAAAGCACATGTAACATTTAACATACTTTTGTGTGAGACCATCTGAACTAATTTTGCAACCAAAAACTCAGACACCTGGGTAGAAAACTGTCTGAAAAAAATAATGATAATTTATAAAAGTGCTAATTGGAGGAAAGCACTTAATACTATGCTGCCTAGCCAAAGAAAATGAGATCTTTTCTGATTACTTCAACCCCCTGAAATAAAGGTTTTTGTATTATTTTGTTCTTAATTCATCATGAAGAAGACTAAATCAGGAGGCAGGCGGAAGCTTCTGTGTGAAAGTTGCACCTGAAATCACATCTTTTTTTTTTTTTCCAGATAACTCTCCCCTTTCTGGACTACATAGGTCTCCCTTCCTGTCGTTTCAAGTACAAATAAACACTTCCAACTCAGTTCTTGGCTCCCTGACCAATTGTGTGACCTTGAGTAGTTAGTTTTTTCTGAGTCTCAGTTTCTTCAAATGTAATGTAGGTGTAATTCATAGAACAAATGTGAAAACCAAGATAGACAATCCATGGCTAGTTGTTAGTTCTAAGCCTGGCACAGAGTATTAATATATAAATAATATAGTGATGGTCTTTAACTGATCCATCCAACTGATCGAATAATATTTCATACTGTGTGAAGAAAGGACAGTTGAATTTTGTATACTGTGGAATGCCTTCTACCAGCTTAGAAATCTATTTTGTTCTCCATATATTTTGTGAGATATATTTACCAACGGTGTGCCAATGCTGTGCCACTTTTTACACACCAAAATTGTTAGAAGTAAAATTTTACCTCAACTATGAGTAGTTCATATTATGCCTGGGACTAAGTCATCTGCCTTGTAACAACATAAAGAAAAATAACATCCACCTAGAGAGAAGGAGAGGAAGCATTGCTTCTATTAGTGAGAATAAATAAAAACTTGGTGGTTGCTGTACTTTGAAATCCAAAGGACATGAGCTTAGCCTGGGGATTTCCAAAATAATAATTTTTAAAATTAATAGTGATCTTTAAAACTAGGGAAATGATTAAAAATCCATCTCCTTTATTCAGCCCATTCAAACACAATATCTATAAAAGCTTTGTGTTGTGGTAATAATCCCTTACTATTTCCTCTCTCTACTTGGTCTTTTCATTTATTCATTTCCCATTAATCGTAAAATTGAAATAAAAAGAGAATGAATTTTTTAATGTCACTTTCCATTCTGGAGCTTTGCTAATTTCTTCCAAGTGCACTTTAGTGCTGTTTAATTTGTATCTAGAGGTAGCACACTTTTACTGCACTGTTCGCTCATTCCTCTAGATAGAAGCAATTAGCCGGGCCAGCCAAATCCTCCACCTGGCCACCGTCAGCACATGCACGGCACCAGGAGAAAACAGGAGACTGAGTGTTGCTTAGGGCTGCTTCCTTTGGTAGCCAAAGTCCCCACTTTCTCCTATGTGTCTATGGTAAAGAAGGCATATTTATGGAACTCAGATCATCCCTGATCCAATCCCAGCAGACAATAAACACAGTTGTATTCCTCTTCTGATATTTTAAACCCAAACACAGCACTTTCAATTTAGAAGCTATTGCACTAACAAAACCAGCTTCCCCCGTAGCTCAGTCAGTAATCTGCATGCAATGCAGGAGACTCAGGTTTGATTCCTGAGCCGTTAAGATCCCCTGGAGAAGGAAACAGCAACCCACTCCAGTATTCTTGCCTGGAGAATCGGAGGGACAGAGGAGCCTGGCAGACTACAGTCCATAGGTTCGCAAGAGTCGGACACGACTTAGCAACTAAGCCACTACCAACAGGGAAGCTCTTATCTTCTAAGTAACACTCAAACTCAGAAGACATTAGGGAAAATATGGAAAGATTTGATACAATAAAAATTAAAATTTCTGAATTACAAGAGGCAGCTGACAAAGAAAAAGTATTTTAAGCACTAACAAAGGGCTTCCCAGGTGGCTCAGTGGTAATGAATCTGCCTGCCACTGCAGGAGACTCAGGAGACAGAGATTCAATCCCCGGGTTAGGAAGATCCTCTGGAGAAAGAAGTAGCAACCCACCCCAGCATTCTTACCTGGGAAAGCCCATGGACCAGGGAGCCTGGTGGGGGACCGAGGAGCCTAGTGGGGCTACAGTCCCTGGGGTCACAGAGAGGTGGACACGACTGACCACATGCAAACGCATGTACTAACAAATAGAGAATCTTTAAGTTGCACTTACTCATTTGACACTGGGTGATATTCTGATGTTTTTTTAATACCACCAAGCAATTTTCTGTGACACCAGCTGGGTGTCCTACAATTTAATTCAGTTTTAACTCTATCTGGAGATCGCCTCAGACCCTACAGGTTAAGGGTTCAGTCCCACAAGACTTACCCACTCTCCCACCCAGCCACTTCAGATGCCAATCACAAATCCAGGTTGTTATTGTGTTTCTGATCCGCCAGCTGTAGACCAAAAGTTCCCATCGCCTCTCTTTTGAGTTCAATTAGTTTTCTAGAGTGGTTCAAAGAATGCAGAGAAACATTTTATGTATTAGATTTTCAGTTCAGTTCAATTCGGTTCAGTTGCTCAGTCGAGTCCGACTCTTTGCGACCCCATGAATCACAACACACCAGGCCTCCCTATCCATCACCAACTCCTGGAGTTGATTCAGACTCACATCCATAGAGTCGGTGATGCCATCCAGCCATTTCATCCTCTTTCTTCACCTTTTCTTCCTGCCCCCAATCCCTCTCAGCATCAGAGTCTTTTCCAATGAGTCAACTCTTCGCATGAGGTGGCCAAAGTACTGGAGCTTCAGCTTCAGCATCATTCCTTCCAAAGAAATCCCAGGGCTGATTTCAGAATGGACTGGTTGGATCTCCTTGCAGTCCAAGGGACTCTCAAGAATCTTCTCCAACACCACAGTCCAAAAGCATCAATTCTTCAGCGCTCAGCTTTCTTCACAGTCCAACTCTCACATCCATACATGACCACAGGAAAAACCATAGCCTTGACTAGATGGACCTTTGTTGGCAAAGTAATGTCTCTGCTTTTGAATATACTATCTAGGTTGGTCATAACTTTTCTTCCAAGGAGTAAGTGTCTTTTAATTTCATGGCTGCAGTCACTATCTGCAGTGATTTTGGAGCCCCAAAAAGTAAAGTCTGACACTGTTTCCACTGTTTCTCCATCTATTTCCCATAAAGTGATGGGACCAGATGCCTTGATCTTCATTTTCTCAATGTTGAGCTATAAGCCAACTTTTTCACTCTCCTCTTTCACTTTAATCAAGAGGCTCTTTAGTTCCTCTTCACTTTCTGCCAAAAGAGTGGTGTCATCTGCATATCTGAGGTTATCGATATATCTCCCAGCAATCTTGATTCCAGCTTGTGCTTCCTCCAGCCCAGGGTTTCTCATGATGTACTCTGCATAGAAGTTAAATAAGCAGGGTGACAATATACAGCCTTGACGTACTCCTTTTCCTATTTCGAACCAGTCTGTTGGTCCATGTCCAGTTCTAACTGTTGCTTCCTGACCTGTATACAGGTTTCTCAAGAGGCAGATCAGATGATCTGGTATTCCCATCTCTTTCAGAATTTTCCACAGTTTATTGTGATCCACACAGTCAAAGGTTTTGGTATAGATTACTGCTTTATTATAAAATGATATAGCTCAGGAACAACCAGGTGGAAGACATGCATAGAAAAGGGGCTGGAAGCTTCCATGCTCTCTGGGTGTACCACTCTCCCTGAATCTACATGTGTTCACCAACCTAGAATCCCCCCGAACTCCATCCTCTTGGGGTTTTAGGAAGACTTCATTACACAAGCACAATTGATTAATCACTGGCTATTGGTGTGATTGATTCAACCTCCATTCCCTCCCCACCCCCAGGTCAGGCAAGTGGGACAGAAAGTTCCAACCATCCAATTACATGGTTAGTTCACCTGGTAACCAGCTCCCATTCTTATGTGCTTTCCAAAAGTCACCTCATTAACATTTACTCACATGTGGTTGAAAGGGGTTTGTTATGAGTATCAAGACACCTTTATGGCTCTCATCACTCAGGAAATTCCGAGGGTTTTTTCAGAGCTCTGTGCCAGAAATAGGGATGAAGACTAAATACTTCTTATTATAAATTACAATACTGGAGCTCAATGTTTTCTTAATGCTATGTAAGAAAAGTCTAGGAAAAAATAAGAGTGACCCTGACGGCTCAACCAGTATTATGGATGTCCACACTTTGGAAAATGTTGGATAGTTGTTGGACTAACGTGAGATTGTCTTTGGAGGGTCCCTGGACTACTCTATATTCCTGTGTACTAGGATTTAATACATGTGAAGTGTAACTTGATATATGCCTGTGTTGAAAATGGATTTTTTCTTAGATGGTAGCTTCATTAGTTTCTAGGCATTCTTCTCAAAACTTAGGGAAGCATTTTCTAGATTATAAGAAGTTTCAATCCCTAGATGTCATCTGATGAGTGCTCATTTTCAGGCAGAGAAGTATAAATTTAAAAATTAAATCATTTTTCATCTGGGTATTAATCCAGGAACCCGGTACCCAAGTCATTTTTAACTAAGTATCTATTGAGTCCCACTTGCATGAACAGTATGAAAAGGCAAAATGATAGGATAGCAAAAGAGAAACTCCCCAGGTCAATAGGTGCCCAATATGCTACTGGAGATCAGTGGAGAAATAACTCCAGACAGAATGAAGGGATAGAGCCAAAGCAAAAACAATCCCCAGTTATGGATGTGACTGGTGATAGAAGCAAGATCCGATGCTGTAAAGAGCAATATTGCATAGGAACCTGGAATGTCAGGTCCATGAATCAAGGCAAATTGGAAGTGGTCAAACAAGAGATGGCAAGGGTGAACGTCGACATTCTAGGAATCAGCGAACTAAAATGGACTGGAATGGGTGAATTTAACTCAGATGACTATTATATCTACTACTGTGGGCAGGAATCCCTCAGAAGAAATGGAGTAGCCATCATGGTCAACAAAAGAGTCCGAA
>SJXQ01005619.1:0-99989 GCA_006408695.1 Aepyceros melampus | reverse complement strand
TTTACAGCATCGGATCTTGCTTCTATCACCAGTCACATCCATAACTGGGGATTGTTTTTGCTTTGGCTCTATCCCTTCATTCTGTCTGGAGTTATTTCTCCACTGATCTCCAGTAGCATATTGGGCACCTATTGACCTGGGGAGTTTCTCTTTTGCTATCCTATCATTTTGCCTTTTCATACTGTTCATGGGGTTCTCAAGGCAAGAATACTGAAGTGGCTTGCCATTCCCTTCTTCAGTGGACCACATTCTGTCAGACCTCTCCACCATGACCCTCCCGACTAAGGTCCGTCTAGTCAAGGCTATGGTTTTTCCTGTGGTCATGTATGGATGTGAGAGTTGGACTGTGAAGAAGGCTGAGTGCAGAAGAATTGATGCTTTTGAAATGTGGTGTTGGAGAAGACTCTCGCGAGTCCCTTGGACTGCAAGGAGATCCAACCAGTCCATTCTGAAGGAGATCAACCCTGGGATTTCTTTGGAAGGAATGATGCTAAAACTGAAGCTCCAGTACTTTGGCCACGTTATGCGAAGAGTTGACTCATTGGAAAAGACCCTGATGCTGGGAGGGATTGGGGGCAGGAGGAGAAAGGGACAACCGAGGATGAGATGGCTGGATGGCATCACAGACTCAATGGACGTGAGTCTGAGTGAACTCCGGGAGTTGGTGATGGACAGGGAGGCCTGGCGTACTGCGATTCATGGGGTCGCAAAGAGTCGGACACGACTGCGCAACTGAACTGAACTGATAAAGATGGGGGAAAAAAAATAATTTTCAGATACCCGAGGACTCTATGATTTTCCCTCTCATACGTTCTTTCTGAGAAATTTATGGCAGAATGTACTCTAGCAAAATAAGAGAGTAATAATAATAAGAGAGTAAACAAAACAAAACATGAAATCTAGGAAACAAGGGATCCAAGCCAGGATCCAAGCTGATTAACGCCTGGGTTGCTCCTACCTTCTAGTCATTATGAAAATGCTACTATGAACATTTGTGTACAGGTTTTTGTGGGGACCTATGTTTTTATTTCTCTTGGAGAAATAGGAGTAGAACCTAGGAGAAGAACACGGTATTCCATGTTTACCTTTTTGAGGAAGTGTCACACTGTCTCACACAGTGGAATGTACCACTTTACACTCCTACCAGCAATGCATGAGAGCACTGATATCTCCATATCCTCGCCAACACTTATTTTCTGCTTTTATTATTTTATTCTAGTATAGCTATTCTGGATGGTGCGAAGTGGTATCTCACCATGATTTTTTTTTCCCATTATTTGTAAATAAAGTTTTATTGAAACACAGCCATACTCATTCAGTTGTACAGTCTACACTGCTTTCAGACTGTAGCAACAGCATTGAGTAATTGTGACAGGATTAGATGTAACAATTTCACTGCTTTCTGTTTCTTTTTCAGTTCTCACCATGATTTTAATTCACATTTCCCTGATGAATACTGATGCTGTACTTATTGGCCATCTTGTAATCTTCAGAGAAATATCTATTCAAGTCCTTAGCCCATTTTTTAACAGGGTTGTTTGTTTTTTGTTGTTGAACTGTATTCATCCTTTATATATTCTAGACACTACTTTAAGACTTTCAGTACTATACTCCTTAAAGGCAACAGTCATCATGGTTTAAGAGGGGAAAGAAAACAACTATGCTTAGTTTTTCAGCTTTTAAGCATATGACTGTGTGGTCATTTGTTCTCTGGAAAATTCTCTGACCACCACCATCACCCCACCCTGTGGTTCCCCTAGCTTTGCCCTTATGACAAATTTGAGTGCAAAATATGGTTAAGTCATGATGAATTTAAGCAACAGCAAGAAAACAGACAATTCATCTCAACAATTTTTGAAGACTGAGCATTAAATGAAAGCAAAGAGTCTACAAATTCTTTCTCTTCTACTTGCTTGCAGTCAACCAAGTTGCTGGTATTAAGAATAACTTATTTTTCTCTTACAACTCATTCTTTTGTCAATTGAAGAGTATTTTCTTCTGCCGTTTTGGAGAGGAGGGGAAGAACTTACCCTGACCCTTTCCATCTGAGTGCCGAACGGGTATAGTAATTCAAACAGAATGAGGCCCAGAGAAAGATGTCCACTTTATGAGAGTAGCTGTTGCCATGAATCTGAAATCCCAAGTAAAGAAGATCAGGAGAACAGTCACAGAGACAGCATCATAGATGACCATACAGCATGCGTGAACCCCAACACTGACTTAGTCCCTGCTTGGTTTAAATGTAGTCCTGCAGGTAAAAATCTTAGCAGAGGGTTAATCATCTCTGAAGCCTCTTTTCTTCAAGTCACCCACAGTTTAAAAGTAATTCTGCAGGTAAAAATGTTAGCAGAGAGTTAATCATCTCTGAAGCCTCTTTTCTTCAAGTCACCCACACCAAGTGTAATTAAACTACTCAGCATCACAGAAGGAAGCCCAGGTATAGCACTGAGATATGCATCAGTTAAACAGGCCCAGCGGAAGCCAGGAGCCAGGAAAAGCTGCCCCCTACCCCTGAGGTGAAGTTTTTCAAAGCCGGCACTATCTAAAGCAAATCTCTCATTTCTGACTATCTCAGTCCTCACCTATTTTTATGAGAAAATCTTCCAAACCACTCATCAACTGTGGTTAGCCCTCATTACGGCACTTAATTATGGACTTCTCTGCATTCTTGGTTGTATTTTTCATGTGTGCCATTTCTTACTTTTCACAACTAGATTATAAAGACCTGGAGGGAAAGGAGCTGTTTCTTTTGTATTCCTACCATCCAGAACGAGGCTAAGTAGAGAGAATGCCTTCAACAAAAACTGATTTGCTAAAAGGAACAAACGAATTACAACCCAACAGACTCTTAAAAAGGTCTCATTCAAATTAAAAGTGACCTCCTAGGACTCAGAAGAAGCCTTTCATTTGGGAAAATGAAGCTAGGCACATAACTTGACACTTGGCAAAGGTCAAGGAAGGCCGGAACTTTGAGAATAGTCACATCAATATTTTTATTTATTTATTTATTTAGTTTTTAAATTTTTTGGCTATAGCATGAGGCATGCAGAATTCCAGTTCCCCAACCAGGGATCAAACACCCAAAAGTGAAAGGATGGAGTCTTAGCTGCTGGACCCTAGCCAATGCCCCAAGATTTTTTTTTAACTCTTACTTATCTAAAAATGCCTATTTTCTTTTACACGAATGACTTTTGTCCAGAAACATGATTTGCAGGTCATAGCTATTTTTCATCAAAACTGTACTTATTGGTTTATTGTCTTCTAGGGTTGAGTGTTATAGAAAACAAGCTCTTTAAGCTGTAACCTGTTTTTTTCCCTACCTAAATACTTTAATACTATTTTTCCTTTATCTTGAAATTTAAGATGTCTAAATATAGGACTATATTAAAAAAACCAATTAAATTAAAAAATGAAAATGTTAAGCATGAAAAAGAATACACTTGAATAATGCAAACAACTCAGGCAGTCTAGAAGGATACTGTACAACAGTAAAATAAAGGCCAATTCCAATGGCTGGTCTCTGATAAAACCTTCCAAAGATAATCTAATCCACTGGTTCTTAAAATGTGGTCTATGGATCCCTGGGGATCCCAATATCCTTTCAGGAAGTCTACAAAGTCAAGACTATTTTCATAATAATTCTAAGATATGATTTGTCTTTTCACTATGTTGACATTTGCTCTGCTGAATCTTAGCATGATTAAGGCAGTGGCACCAAACCATACTAGTAGTAATTATGTTCTTCAGTTTACAGATTAGGGTGGAAGAAAAAATAAAGCAAGAAAGAAAAAGAAAGAAAGAGAAAAGGAGAAAGCAAGAGAGAGAGTGAGAGAGAGAAAGAAAGAAAAAGCAAGAGAGAGAGAAACAGAAAAAAGAGAAAGTAAGAGATACAAAGAGAGAAAGAGAGAAAAGGAGAAAGAGAAAGCAAGAGAGAGAGAAAGAGGAAGAGAGAGAGAAAGAGAAAGAGAGAAAAGGAAAAAGAGAAAGCGAGAGAGAAAGCAACAGCAAGAGAAAGAAAAAGAGGGAAAGAGAAAGCAAGAAAGAAAAGAGAAAAAGAGAAAGTGGAAGTAAAAGAGATAAGGACAGTTTCACTTAAAATATCCTTGCTGAAGCAGTATAAAACTGATTAATTTTATTAGCCTTGCCCCTTAGGCATGCATCTTTTTACTATTCTGTGTGACACAATGAGCAGTGTTCATAAAGCAGTTCTGCTCCATGCTGAAGTAAAATGCTGTCTCAAGGGAAAGCATTTATATGATTGTTCAAGTTCCTATATGAACTTCTCATTGAGCTCTTCTCATCCAGCACCACTTTGACTTGAAAGAAAAACTGGTAGATCAACTGTGGTTATTCAGACTTGGATACTTGATAGTATTTTCTTAAAGATGAATGAAATGAGAATGGCACTTCAAGGAAAACTGACAGTTGTTGCCAAAGATAAAAGTTGAACTTTGAAGAGAACTTCAGAATTTTTGAAAATTTGTGTCCATCACTGGGAACCTGACAGCTTTCCTAATACTTAAAAGCCCTTTCTGGTGAGCTTGGTTGGTGATATTAAACTATTGATGATTTTTTAAAATATTATATGAGATTGAGAAGAATAGGAGAAGGGGGTGATAGAGGATGAGATGGTTGGATGGCATCACCGACTCAATGGACATGAGTTTGAGCAAACTCTGGGGGATGATAAAGGACAGGGAAGCCTGGTGGCTGCAGTCCTTGGCATTGCAAAGAGTTGGACACAACCTAGCGACTAAACAACAACAACAATGAATTGTGACAATTCACATAACGTAGAGACCCAACAGTTTCCAAATGACCAATGCACAACTTTAAAAACTCATGCGTGGAAAAGAGGTCCATTCAAAGTGTGAAATGGGTGTTACAGTAACAGAATACAGAATGTCCACTGCTATGGTTTTAGATTCCACCGGGCAAATGATTCTTCAGATACTTCAGAAATTTTTGCTTATTGAGTTTTGGTGATGCCCACATCTACCTGAAAATGGTATTAAAATGTTCCTCCCTTCCCCACTGTGTATCTGTTTGAGGTCACATTTGCTTAATCTACTTGAACCAAAATAACATAGTTCAAGGGATTAAATGCAAAAGCAGATATGAAATCTAACCCTTTTAAGTCAGATAGTAAAGAGCTTTAAAAAATGGAAATAAATACCACTATTCTCACTAGTTTTCTTTGGGAAAATATTTATTTTTCAGAAAGTATCTTGAAGATTTGATACATTTAAGACAGTTATTTTTATTTCAATTACTAAAATTTTATAAATTTCTGCTTTCATCTCTAATGTGGCAAATGTTGATAGACATAATCTCACAAGAAAAATTATTAAGCTCTCAATCATATGTAAGTATAAACAGGCACTGGCCAAAAAGTCTGAGAACCACTCATCTAAGCATCTATAATCATCAGCATTGGGGATGCTACACTGAATTTCCCAGGATGCCTTGCTCCCCCCACTTTTGGTTCCCGTTCTGTTTACAGAGTTTTTACCACAAGGCAACACAGCTCAGCCTGTCCGCTGCTGTTTCCTGCCGTGCCTATAGGTGAACACAGAGGGCGGTTCGCTAAACTACCTCCAACTGTCTCTGAAAACAGTTCCAACCTAGTTCACATAAGGGGAAATGAGAGTTAGGTTTGGGAGGAGGACATTCAAAGTCTCCTCTAAATTTCTGGGACTTCCCTGGTGGTCCACTGGGAAAGAGTCTGCCTGCCAATGTAACAGACATGGGTTCGATCCCTGGTCTGGGAGGATCCCACCTGCCACAGAGCAACTAAGCCCGTGGGCCACAACTATTGAGCCAGTGATCTAGAGCCTGGGAACTGCAACTACTGAGCCCATGGGCTGCAACTACTGAAGCCCGCTGCTTAGAGCCTGTGCTCCGCAAGAAAAGAAGCCACCACAATGAGAAGCCTGCGCACCACAACAAAGAGCAGCCCCTGCTCGCCACAGCTAGAGAAAAGCCTGTGCAGCAATGAGGACCCAGCAGAGCCAAAAATAAACAAACAGTAAATTTCTGGCTGTTGTCAGGTTCTGGTTCAGAGGGCAAGCACATTTCATGCATTGTGAGTATTTTTCTTTATCCAGCCCCAATCCAGGTTGCAGGAATTGCACCCTAGCTGTGCTGCCTGTGGAACACTACTGTCAGTTTTCATCATTTTCAATTTTTATTTTATTGGGTATTTTAAATGCAGCACAGATGGAGATTCATGGGGGCACATCTAGCTTGCTGCCATCCTAATTAATAAGTTATTTAGGGACTTCTTTGGTGGTCCAGTGGTTAAGACTCTGTGCTTCCAAAGCAGGCAGCATAGGTTTGATCTATTGTCAGGGAACTAAGATCTTGCATGCCAGACTTCATGGCCAAAAAAATAAAAGGACAGAGCATATCTTAAAAAACTATTTTAACAAAAATCTATTTATTCCTCAGAGGGAAAAGAAACAGTTCACCTGTTCTGGGCTCATATACAGCTTGGTCCCCACTTGTCCCGTGTGCCTGGCGTAACCTGGCATTGGGGTCAGAACCATCTGATCTTCCTCATCTTGGTCCATTGCCGTCACCAATCCAAAATCTCCAACCTTGACCACATCATCCATTGTAAAGAATATGTTGGAAGGCTGAAAAAAAAAAAAAAGCATATAAAAGCACAGTGGGTGTGTATGGAGGACAGACAGGGAAGAGAACTATTTAAATGACTACAGAAAATAAATACAGGACACTTGATATTCTCGAGTATCTTTCCCTTTACAATGGACTAATATGAAAATAAAAACAATCCTTCAATTCTAGACAAGTACTGTGAATAAAGAAAAGGCAAGGGGAGCAAGTATTCATTGAACATCTGTTTAAATAAATCCTTAGAGATTCACATTCCCTAGTGTCTAGAGTGCTTAATCCTCAATCTCCTTATTCTTTTTTTAACTTATTTTGTATTGGGGGTACAGCCAATTAACAATGTTATGCCAGTTTCAGGTGAACAGCAAAGGGACTCAGCCACACACACATACTCACACACATATCCATTCACCCCCAAACTCCTTTTCCCATCCAGGCAGCCACATAACACTAAATCCCATTATTGTATACACTCTCTCGGCAAGCTTCTCTACATTTCTGACCTAAAGGATGATTATAATAATTACAAACACATACAGAGCACTTGCAATAGGCCAGAAGATGATCTAGTGGTTTATTACTGTTTATTAACGCATGCAACTCATAACCCTTTTAGTCCTACTGGTCCCTCCTTTCACAGATATGAAAACTGAGGCCCAGAGAAGCTAAGTAAATCACCCAAGTTGACCCAGTTAGTACGGAGTGGAGCAGGTTCAAACCCAGGCAGTCTGGCTCAGTGAGAAAAGGGTATCTGCTCCACTGCCATGTGTCCAATTCTTGCCCTATGGTAGCAAATCACTACTACATGGTGAATGAATGAAACAGACTGATCTTTGGGCTTGTTATAAAAGGGAAATGTAGGCTGTCAAGGAGAATAATAAGAGCTCTTAATAGCAATCTTTATATATATATATATATATATATATATTTTTTTTTTTTTTTCCTGGCTGTGCAGCTTGAGGAATCTTGGTTCCCTGACCAGGGATTGAACCTGGGCCCCACATTAGTGAAAGTGCAGAGTCCTAACCACTGGACTGCCAGGAAATTCCCTTAACTACAATCTTATGTTGTCTCTTCTAATACAGGCTCCCATATACCTTGTCCCGAATTCTAAACTTTGTCCTGAATTCTAAACTCTTATATGCAAGTGTTCATTGGATACACCTAACCATGGGCTCCTCAAATTCAAAATCCTGCATAAGAAATATATCATCTTGGGACCTCCCCAGCAACCCAGAAGTTAAGACTTCACCTTCCAACGCAGAGAATCAGGTTGGATTCCTGGTCTTGGGAGCTAAGATCCCACATGCCTCTTGGCCAAAAAACCAAAACATAAGTAATAGTGTAACAAATTCAATAAAGACTTTAAAAATGGTCCACAGCAAAAAAAAAAATAATAATAATATATATATATATACACACACACACACATATATATATATGCATATATAATATTATCATCTTTCCCTACAGCTTACTCTAACCTCAGATAACATGACCACCATTCATAAGCCTTTGAAATAAGGGGGGGAAAAAAGCCATTTAGCTCATAAAATTTACTTTCACTGGGCTTCAATAAGTTAAGACTTCACCTTCCAACGCAGAGAATCAGGTTGGATTCCTGGTCTTGGGAGCTAAGATCCCACATGCCTCTTGGCCAAAAAACCAAAACATAAGTAATAGTGTAACAAATTCAATAAAGACTTTAAAAATGGTCCACAGCAAAAAAAAAAATAATAATAATATATATATATATACACACACACACACATATATATATATGCATATATAATATTATCATCTTTCCCTACAGCTTACTCTAACCTCAGATAACATGACCACCATTCATAGGCCTTTGAAATAAGGGGGGGGAAAAGCCATTTAGCTCATAAAATTTACTTTCATTGGGCTTCAAATGGGGCTCCCCAGGTGGTACTAGTAGTAAAGAATCTGCCTGCCAATGCAGGAGATGCTGGAGACGCAGGTTCAATCCTAGGGTCAGAAAGATCCCCTGGAGAAGGAAATGGCAACCCACTCCAGTACTCTTGCCTGGAGAATCCCATGGACAGAGGAGCCAGGTGGGCTACAGTCCACGGGGTCAAGAAGAGCTGGACGTGACTGAGTGACTTAGCACACAACATCCTACTCTTCCTCAAATAACCTTGTATAAGAGATAGGATTAGACTGTGCTGCCTTCCAATTTCCTCATTCCTCCCCTCTCTGGGCTCTGGTGTCAGCTTCTATGTACCCAACACTAACAGACTTTGGTTCCTTTTTGGTTCTCTAGCATCTATCCATCCCTCTATGCTTCCACCGGAAGCATCTGGAAGTGACTTTAGGAATTCCCTTCTTCTGGGCAGCAAGCTCATGGTTCATGTGGGATGTTATCTGGAGGTGGTATCTAGAGCTTGCATCCACCAATAAGCATAATCCCAGCTCCTGGCCAGAAGACTGGTTTGGGGATGGGTATTTATCCAGTATTTCGGTCACCTGATGGGAACAGCCGACTCATTGGAAAAGTTCCTGACGCTGGGAAAGATTAAGGGCAGAAGGAGAAGAGGACGTCAGAGGATGAGATGATTGGTCGGCATGCAATGGACATGAACTTGTGCAAACTCTGGAAGATGATAAGGGACATGAGGCCTGGTGTGCTGCAGTTCATGGGGTCACAAAGAGTTGAACACAACCGGCAACTGAACAACAACAGTGTGTCCTTGGCTTATCAATTAGAAGAAAATCCATGACTTCTTGCTGAGACTGACACGTGACAAACACGTGACCAAAATATAAAAAGGTTAGAGGGCCTAGAAGGCTTAACATTAGGCTCAATGACAGGTCAGAATGAACACAGTAAAGAACTTTTCAACTGGGAATATATATATAACTGAATCATTTGCTGTTCACCTGAAACTAACACAACATTGTGTTACTTCAATAAAAATAAATAAGTACTGGAAAAGGAAATGGTAACCCAATCCAGTATTCTTGCTTGGGAAATTCCACAGAAAGAGGAGCCAGGCTGGCTACAGTCCAAGGGGTGGCAGAGTCAGACGTGACTAAGCAACTGAACAATAACAACAAACAGAGGCTGAGATGTGCAGTTGCTCAGCTCCTAGGGGGCTGGCCCAGATGGGTCTGACTCTGAAAAGTGGTTCAGAAAAGTCAAGTCAATCTTCTAGAAAAAAAAATAAATAAGTAGAGGAGTTCCTTGGTGGGCCAGTGGTTAAGAATCCACCTGCCAATGCAGGGGACACTGGTTTGATCCCATGTTTTGGGGAGCAACTAAGCCCATCAGTTCAGTTCAATTCAGTTGCTCAGTCATGTCCAACTCTTTGCAACTCCATGGACTGCAGCATGCCCAGGCACCACAACTAATGAAATCAAAGCACTCTCGAGTCTGTGCTCTGCAACAAGAGAAGCCACCGAACTGAAAGATCCCATGTGCAACAAAGACCCACTATACTCAAATAAATACATAAATAAGATCAATTTAAAAAAAATAAGTAAATGAAATAAATAGAAAAATAAAACAGGTTGAACTCTCGGGTGACAAACCACAGATAACAGACCTTGAGGTCCCTGTGCATGAGCCCTTTGCTGTGCAGAAACTCCACAGCCTCTGCAATCTGCAGAAAGATGTGCAAACACACGCTCCTCTCTCTCGCCTCAATGGTGCAGCGGCTGTTCAGCCAGTCTTTGAGGTTTTCCTTTCTGCACAGTTGCATCTGGATGTACAGATACACCTTGGGCGAACTGGGCTGGAGTTTCCCCACCGAGCTTTTAGTGAGGTCTAAACTTAAAGTGGTCGGTCTTGATGGAGAAACAGACACATTAGGTTCAGAAGATTTGCTACCGGAATGCCGAAGCACAGTTAGTTTATTCGCACAGTGGTTGCCCACAGGCGGTTGGTTCATCTGGGCTCCTCTTTGCTGGATGCGTTACCACAGCCAGAATCTTCAAATACTATAGACGAGGAGGTTCGCTCCCTGGACCTTACGTAAGGAGAAGCTTCCGAAGGACAAAGTTCAAAGGAGTGCCCTTCATCATTACCATCCATGGTACCATCCTCCCCCTCGCAGTCTGTAAGGCAACTGTCCTGGAGTTGGCATACTGCGTCTGCTGACTTGCTCACATTTCTGGGGTCCATCCCGGAAAACTCCAGCGGAGAGAACTGGCTCTCAGATGAACTGGTCTGGCCGCAGGAAATCCCAACTGAAAAAGACCTGCTGCTGTGTGGCGAAGGAGCTATGATTTCAATACGTTCCTTTGTAGAGAAAGGATCCATTCTGCGTATTTTAACAGAAGGCGCATCCACGGGACTAGGAGAGCTGAGCGGCCAGTCTGTGCTAAGAGTGGGAGAAGTAAAAGGCACAAGAGTGAACACGTGCAGATTAAATTGCATGAACTACAGCCTCTGTCTGCTTATTAATTTTTTTTAGAGTATCTTTTTTTTTATCTTTTTTACTGAAGTACAGTTGTTTTACAATGTTATGTTCTTCCCAAGTGGTGCTAGTGGTAATGCAGGAGATGTAAGAGACGTGGGGTTGATCCCTGGGTCGGGAAGATCCCCTGGAGGAGGGCATGGCAGCCCATTCCAGTATTCTTGCCTGGAGAATACCATGGAGGGAGGAGCCTGGCAGGCCACAGTTCATAGGGTTGCAGAGTCTGACACAGCTGAAGCGACTTAGCATGCATGCTGTACAACATGAATCAGCTGTAAGTATACATATGTGCCCTCCTTCTTGAGCCTCCCTCCTACTCTCTACTGATTTACTTTTACTGAGGTATAGCTGACTTACAATGTTGTAACTACACCCTTTGTTTCCAAAGCTTCAACTATATATAATAAAGCCAGTCACCAAAGGAGGACAGAGAAATTCAATGAAAACATGCCACAGGAGACAAAGATCACAGTTGGGCCATTCCTTAACTGGAAGCTTGATTTCATACCAGAAACTGTTATCTGGGACTGTCATGCTCAGAGCAGCCAGGTTCTACATAAAACACAAAGCACAAAGGAAGATCAAGGCCAGGAACCCTCAGTACCTATGATCTGGAAGCTCCCATCCAAATCAGGGCTTGACATACAGAGCCACTTTTCCTGGTCCTTCTGTGGGTGGGCTATAGACAATGGTCACTGTAGCTAACTAGGTACCTCACGTGGATCCAGAGCTGTGTTAGGCACTTTAAGGCAGAAATTTTATTCCAGCTCTTTAGTAAGTAGTCTACTTAGTAAGCAGGCTTCCTAGGTGGCTCGGTGGTAAAGAATCCGCCTGCCAATGCCGGAGACACAGGAGAAGTAGGTTTGATCCCTGGGTGGGGAAGATCCCTTGGAGGAGGAAATTCCACTCCAGTATTCTTCCTTGGAAAATTCCCTGGATGTAGGAACCTGGTGGGCTACAATCCATTGGGTCACAGGGTCGGACACAACTGAGTATGCATAGGCTCGCATACACGCATGTACTCATGCTACTGAGTAAGTAGTCTATTTTCACTCTAGCCCTTTAGTAAGTAACCTGTTTCCTTTTTCTATTTAGTAGTTTTTAAAACGACCTTCTCTCCNATAGACGAGGAGGTTCGCTCCCTGGACCTTACGTAAGGAGAAGCTTCCGAAGGACAAAGTTCAAAGGAGTGCCCTTCATCATTACCATCCATGGTACCATCCTCCCCCTCGCAGTCTGTAAGGCAACTGTCCTGGAGTTGGCATACTGCGTCTGCTGACTTGCTCACATTTCTGGGGTCCATCCCGGAAAACTCCAGCGGAGAGAACTGGCTCTCAGATGAACTGGTCTGGCCGCAGGAAATCCCAACTGAAAAAGACCTGCTGCTGTGTGGCGAAGGAGCTATGATTTCAATACGTTCCTTTGTAGAGAAAGGATCCATTCTGCGTATTTTAACAGAAGGCGCATCCACGGGACTAGGAGAGCTGAGCGGCCAGTCTGTGCTAAGAGTGGGAGAAGTAAAAGGCACAAGAGTGAACACGTGCAGATTAAATTGCATGAACTACAGCCTCTGTCTGCTTATTAATTTTTTTTAGAGTATCTTTTTTTTTATCTTTTTTACTGAAGTACAGTTGTTTTACAATGTTATGTTCTTCCCAAGTGGTGCTAGTGGTAATGCAGGAGATGTAAGAGACGTGGGGTTGATCCCTGGGTCGGGAAGATCCCCTGGAGGAGGGCATGGCAGCCCATTCCAGTATTCTTGCCTGGAGAATACCATGGAGGGAGGAGCCTGGCAGGCCACAGTTCATAGGGTTGCAGAGTCTGACACAGCTGAAGCGACTTAGCATGCATGCTGTACAACATGAATCAGCTGTAAGTATACATATGTGCCCTCCTTCTTGAGCCTCCCTCCTACTCTCTACTGATTTACTTTTACTGAGGTATAGCTGACTTACAATGTTGTAACTACACCCTTTGTTTCCAAAGCTTCAACTATATATAATAAAGCCAGTCACCAAAGGAGGACAGAGAAATTCAATGAAAACATGCCACAGGAGACAAAGATCACAGTTGGGCCATTCCTTAACTGGAAAGCTTGATTTCATACCAGAAACTGTTATCTGGGACTGTCATGCTCAGAGCAGCAGGTTCTACATAAAACACAAAGCACAAAGGAAGATCAAGGCCAGGAACCCTCAGTACCTATGATCTGGAAGCTCCCATCCAAATCAGGGCTTGACATACAGAGCCACTTTTCCTGGTCCTTCTGTGGGTGGGCTATAGACAATGGTCACTGTAGCTAACTAGGTACCTCACGTGGATCCAGAGCTGTGTTAGGCACTTTAAGGCAGAAATTTTATTCCAGCTCTTTAGTAAGTAGTCTACTTAGTAAGCAGGCTTCCTAGGTGGCTCGGTGGTAAAGAATCCGCCTGCCAATGCCGGAGACACTGGAGAGGTAGGTTTGATCCCTGGGTGGGGAAGATCCCTTGGAGGAGGAAATTCCACTCCAGTATTCTTCCTTGGAAAATTCCCTGGATGTAGGAACCTGGTGGGCTACAATCCATTGGGTCACAGGGTCGGACACAACTGAGTATGCATAGGCTCGCATACACGCATGTACTCATGCTACTGAGTAAGTAGTCTATTTTCACTCTAGTCCTTTAGTAAGTAACCTGTTTCCTTTTTCTATTTAGTAGTTTTTAAAACGACCTTCTCTTCTCGGGAATAGCATATTTAACATAGGAATTATCTGCAGGTTGCCTAAAATCGTGTATTTTTAAATGCAAGTAGTTTAAAACTACTTCAGAAAGGAGTTGTAAAATTGCTAACCATCAATCCTAAGAAACTAAATGAAAATTGAAAATAAAAAATGGAGACAGAAGTCAGACAATGTCTCTTATTGAGAAAGGCTATTGTAAATCCCTCAGTGAATTATAAATCACAGAGCCCTATCTACCAATGAGTTTAGAAATTCATGTTCTGGACAAAAAAAAAAGAAAAAAAAGTTCATGTTCTAAAAACTAAACCAACTTGCGTAACTAGAGAAGATTCTAAAACATGATAACAGAATCAGTAATGTGTTACTCTTTTGTTTAAAAAAAAAAAAACCCTCTAAAGTTATAGTAATAGAAAGGATATTGTATTCATGTAAGTCGAAGACTAACCTAAAGAAACACTCATTTTTAAGTCTATGTCAGACCAAGTTACCTGTCATCTTTCAGCCAAATTTCATCCATTTTTTCTTGCCACTTTTCTGGTGGTGCTTCCAACCAAGCATTGAAATATCTCACGATTCCTGGGTGTTCAAGCTTAGCTAAGGCTTTCACTTCTCGCATTACCTTCTCCCGAGCCAATTCCCTGAAACAGAGAAACAAAGAAGACACTGAAGGTTGCTCTGAAGAAGCAATTATATCCAACAGTGCAAAATGATAAGAAAAGAATTCTTGCTTGACTCTAGAAATCAGAAACAGAAAAATCAGCCTAGTAGCATAATTCTAAAAACCAACCAAGTGTTGTATTTTAAAAAATATATAGTATTTCTTTTCTCTTCTAGAAATTAGTGCTACAAGTGTATCCATCCATTCAAATAAAGAGTTCTTAACTGATGAAAAATGAATGACTACAGACTCTTAAAGGTAATTGCTTAATGCTCATTCCTTAACAGGGAGATGAAGAGGTGGAAGTGAAGTATTCAGAAAAGAAGGCTCAGCCTGGCAGCTCTGGAGGACAGAGAAGAAGCACCCCGACAAGGTATATACAAGAATCCAAAAGGCTTGTATGTGTATCCTTCTCTGTTTAAAGCCTCAGGCTTCTCTGGCAGCTCATACAGTAAGGAATCCACCTGCAATGAAGGAGACCCAGCTTTGATTCCTGGGTCAGGAAGATACCCTGGAGAAGGGAATGGCAACTCACTCTTCTTGCCTGGAGAATTCCATGGATAGTGGAGCCTGGCGGGCTACAGTCCATGGGGTCGCAAAGAATCGGACATGACTGCGTGACTAACACCTTCACTTTCACTGAATATCACAGGCAGTAATGTTTAGCCAGAAAACCATCTGAATTTGATCTGCTCTGTCAGACTTTTTTGGGGGGCTCCAAAATCATTGCAGATGGTGACTGCAGCCATGAAATTAAAAGACGCTTACTCCTTGGAAGAAAAGTTATGACCAACCTAAATAGCATATGGAAAGCACAGACATTACTTTGCCAACAAAGGTCCATCTAGTCAAGGCTATGGTTTTTCCAGTGGTCATGTATGGATGTGAGAGTTGGATTGTGAAGAAGGCTGAGCGCCGAAGAATTAATGCTTTTGAACTGTGGTGTTGGAGAAGACCCTTGAGAATTCCTTGGACTGCAAGGGATCCAACTAGTCCATCCTAAAGGAGATCAGCCCTGGGATTTCTTTGGAAGGAATGATGGTAAAGCTGAAACTCCAGTACTTTGGCCACCTCATGCGAAGAGTTGACTCATTGGAAAAGACTCTGATGCTGGGAGGGATTGGGGGCAGGAGGAGAAGGGGACAACAGAGGATGAGATGGCTGGATGGCATCACCGACTCGATGGACGTGAGTCTGAGTGAACTCCGGGAGTTGGTGATGGACAGGGAGGCCTGGCGTGCTGCGATTCATGGTGTCGCAAAGAGTAGGACATGACTGAGCGACTGAACTGAGCTAAACTGACACCTTTTCTTATGGATCTAAGCTCACATTCAAGGGAGTCCACTATCGCTTGAAACAACATAATATTAATGAAGATGTTATATTCTCTTCCCTCCCTAAGAGAGAGGCAGCTACTCCCACTTTTCTCACTGGGCTTTATTACTGTTAATGGTCCTGCCCTGAAAATTCCAACAGATTTCTGAATTCTTCACATTCAGTGACCAAATCCTATCAGCTCCTCCTTTAAATTCCTGACACTCATTTCTTCCTCACTTCATAGAGAATAGATGGGGAAACAATGGAAACAGTGACAGACTTTATTTTCTTGAGCTCCAAAATCACTGTGGTGGTGACTGAACTCATGAAATTAAAAGATGCTTGCTCCTTAGAAGAAAAGCTATGGCAAACCTAGAAAGTATTTAAAAAGCAGAGACATCATTTTGCTGACAAAGGTCCATATAGTCAAAGCTATAGCTTTACCAGTTGTCATATACGGATGTGAGAATTGGACCATAAAAAAACTAAGTGTGGAAGAATTGATGCTTTTGAACTTGGTGCTAGAGAAGACTCTTGAGAGTCCCTTGGACTGCAAGGAGATCAAACTAGTCAATCCGAAAAGAAATCAACCCTGAATATTCACTGGAAGGACTGATGCTGAAGCCCCAATCCTTTGGCTACCTGATTTGAAGAGTCTACTTACTGAAAAAGACCCTGATGCTGGAAAAGACTGAAGGCAGGAGGAGAAGGGGGCGACAGAGGATGAGATGGTTGGATGGCATCATTGACTCAATGGACATGAGTTTGAGCAAACTCTGGGAGATTGTGAAGGACAGGGAAGCCTGTTATGCTGCAGTTTATGGGGTGCCACAGAGTCAGATGCGAGTGAGTGACTGAACAATTCCTTCCTCATCTGTCTCCACTTCTGCTGCACTAATGCTCTGCATCTTAGGATTGACCTTCTTAAAAAAAAAAAAATCTACTGAACATGCTTACATGTTTGTCTCTTACTACCCACCACCCCCACTTTGATCATGTCATTCTTCTGCTTAAAGGAACAAAGTTTACTGTCTATGGAGTAAAATCTAAACTCCTCTGCCTGGCATTTTAGGTGCTGGAAGCCACTTTCCCCATCTTTCTTCCATACTCTCCTCCATTTTTTTTGGCTATGCTGCAAAGCTGACAGGCCCTTAGTTCTCTGACCAGGAATCTAACCCATGCTCTGAGCAGTAGAAGCATGGAGTCTTAACCACTGGTTCACCAGGGAAGTCCTACCCCTTCATTTTTACCCTTGCTTCACTCCTGCCAGAATACTTACTAATCTTTACACCTCTGTGACTGTTTGCCTAGAGACTACGCTCAGCTCATTTAGTGCATTTGGCTGTCCTTGCCCTACATGTGTGTCCACCAAGGGACAGGCTCCCCTTGAACATGGTGCAGACATCAGCACCATCATAAGGCTTGCTTTCCTTGACTGCTTTTTGGCTACATCTGTGCTTTCTTCATGAGAACCTATTTACTAAGCTAAGCCATGGGTGACGATCTTCCTCGCTTTGCAGTTATTTGAGTATATATACAGGGCCTCAAATAGTTACAGGGTCTGGAGGGCAGAAGCCTTTCTTAATTTTACATCCTATGCAGAGCCTAATATATAGGAATATTTAAACTCAAAAATTATATACCAAAGAAAATAAAATTATATATCAAACCACTCATGTTACCAACCAGGGTTCTTGGCTTCCTTAATCAATAAAAATTGATCAGAAGCCAGATAAGAAATTCAGGTAAGGCTTTATGGGGGCCCCTGCTATAACAGAGGCAGTGAGAATAAACAACAGGTTCCCTTGCTCACTTGCTGACCAAGGAGGAGCAAGTTGGTTCCTTACATGGGGTGAGTGTAGGCATGTGTCCAGGGGTTGCGCCAGCGGGGTGGCTTAGGTGGTCTGCCCACCCCTTAGGTGGTGGTGTGTGCAGAGGGCATGTGCAGTACCCTGCTCTTGCTCCAGGATCTTCAAAAGAGGCAGCTGGGTTTTTTGGTCTCTTTGTATCTTTTGTCCACAATTCGCCACAACTGCACATGCATGTACTTATTTATTAGTCCTATGTATTAACAGTTTCTTTGTATTTTGTCGCTTGAGGAGAAGTGTGTCCAGGTGCAAGCATCGCAGCAAAGGGTCCCAGGTTCCAGCCTGTCTCACTCAGACCGTCTCACTCCTGTGTCTCTATCTGTTGGACAGCACGTTTAACTATTCATTAGAATGACAGTCCAGCAGTTAGTGAACGTTTAATCAAGAATCCAGAGGAGAGGATGTCCTGGCGGTCTAGTGGTTAAGAATCCACCTGTCAGTGCAGGGGACACAGGTTTGGTCCCTGGTCCAGGAAAATCCCACATGCCCGGTTGGAGCAACTGAGCCTGTACGCCACAACTATTGAACCCATGTGCCCTAGAGCCCGTGCTCCGCAGTAACAGAAGTCCCCTGCTCGCCACATCTAGAGAAAGCCCTCGTGCAGCAATGAAGACCCAGCACAGCCAAAAATAAATAAATTCATTATTTAAAGAAAAGAACCCACAGGAGGCTTCAACAATTGATAGCAAGACGGTATTACTGAAAGCCAATCATTTTAAGTAGCACACATTCTGAGCCCAAAATTCTGTTTTCAGGAATCTATCCTAAGGAAATAAATGTGATCAAAATTTTCTGCAAAAGATGAACACTGCAAAGTTATTTTTAATTTCAACCAATTGGAAACCTAAGTATTTAATAACAGCAAACAGTTAAATAAGATATGGCACAAGTATTCATTGAACTATTATCCAGTCATAAAACATCTTCAAAATATTTTAGCATTTCAATAACAAATCCTTAATTGCAAGGAAAATACTGAGCACACAACAAAGAAAGCAATAGATAAACTGCATTATATTGATAACTGTGCTACCAATGAGGTAAATTTATGGTCAGTAAAAAAAATCAAAAGAAAATACCCTAAAATGTTAAAAGTGTTTATTACTGGGTAGAGCAGACATGGATTGGTCTTTATTTTAACACTATTTCTTATTTTCCACAATAAATATAGATTATTTTTCAATGGTGATATGTATTAGAAGTTTGTAGTTATCAAAATTCACTGTGGGAATGCCCTGAGTTGTTAAGAATCAAAAACAGGGCATATTTTTTAAGAGGATACAAGCGGTCAGAGTAGATGGCATTTTTAAAAGAGCTGATTACCTGGTGGCACTTAGGACATAAGATTCAGAAACTATGTTTTCTATAGTCTCTATGGAGTACAGTAAGAAGGACATATTGCCTATGACATTAGACAATACAGTTCCAACTCCAAATTTACTAAAAGTACCATCCATTACCTGTTGGGGAGACGGATTCTCTTGATAGCATAATTGCAGTCATCAACCTTGTTTCTAGCTTCAAAGACAACTCCAAACCCGCCACGGCCCATGCATTGAATTGGTTCAAAGTCTGTTAGATACCTAAAAAAAGAAAAGTAAATTTATAAAAGTTTGTAATGGTTTTAAATTTTGCTTTTTATAAACTAAATCTCCTAGAAATTATCTTAATAGACTGTAAATAAACTCTTATTTAGCTTTCTTTGCTTTTCTATTGTATAAATGAAGCAAACACATTTTAATTTTTTCCCTGGGAAATTTATAAAAACTTAAAAAGCTTCTGCTTCATGGGGAATCACTTGTTAATCACTTATTCTTACAGCAATTTTTTCTTCTTAATTTATTTAATTGGAGGCTAATCACTTTAGAATATTGTAGTGGTTTTTGCCATACATTACCATGAATCAGCCATGGGTGTACATGTGTTCCCCATCCTGAGCCCCCCTCCCACCTTTCTCCCCATCCCATCCCTCAGGGTCATCCCAGTGCACCAGCCCTGAGCACCCTGTCTCATGCATCGAACCTGGACTGGCGATCTGTTTCACATATAATAACATACATGTTTCAATGTTATTCTTTCAAATCATCCCACCCTCGCCTTCTCCCACAGAGTCCAAAAGACTGTTCTATACATCTGTGTCTCTTTTGTTGTCTCATATATAGGGTCACCGTTACAATCTTTCTAAATTCCATATAGACACATTAGTATACTATATTGGTGTTTTTCTTTCTGACTTACTTCACTCTATATAATAGGCTCCACTTTCATCCACCTCATTAGAACTGATTCAAATGCATTCTTTTTAATGGCTGAGTAATATTCCATTGTGTATATGTACCACAGCTTTCTTATCCATTCATCTGCTGATGGATATCTAGGTTGCTTCCATGTCCTGGCTATTGTAAACAGTGCTGAGATGAACACTGGGATACACGTTGTCTCTTTCATTTCTGGTTTCCTCCATGTGTATGCCCAGCAGAGGGATTGCTGGGTCATAAGGCAGTTCTATTTCCAGTTTTTTAAGGAATCTCCACACTGTTCTCCATAGTCACTGTACTAGTTTGCACTCCCACCAACAGTGTAAGAGGGTTCCCTTTTCTCCACACCCTCCCCAGCATTTATTGCTTGTAGACTTTTGGATCGCAGCCATTCTGACTGGCGTGAAATGGTACCTCATTGTGGTTCTGATTTGCATTTCTCTGATAATGAGTGATGTTGAGCATCTTTTCATGTGTTGTTAGCCATCTGTATGTCTTCTTTGGATAAATGTCTGTTTAGTTCTTTGGCCCATTTTTTGACTGGGTCGTTTATTTTTCTGGAATTGAGATTCAGTTGATGGATATCTAGGTTGCTTCCATGTCCTGGCTATTGTAAACAGTGCTGAGATGAACACTGGGATACACGTTGTCTCTTTCATTTCTGGTTTCCTCCATGTGTATGCCCAGCAGAGGGATTGCTGGGTCATAAGGCAGTTCTATTTCCAGTTTTTTAAGGAATCTCCACACTGTTCTCCATAGTCACTGTACTAGTTTGCACTCCCACCAACAGTGTAAGAGGGTTCCCTTTTCTCCACACCCTCCCCAGCATTTATTGCTTGTAGACTTTTGGATCGCAGCCATTCTGACTGGCGTGAAATGGTACCTCATTGTGGTTCTGATTTGCATTTCTCTGATAATGAGTGATGTTGAGCATCTTTTCATGTGTTTGTTAGCCATCTGTATGTCTTCTTTGGATAAATGTCTGTTTAGTTCTTTGGCCCATTTTTTGACTGGGTCGTTTATTTTTCTGGAATTGAGATTCAGGAGCTGCTTGTATATTTTTGAGATTAATTCTTTGTCAGTTGTTTTGTTTGCTATTATTTTCTCCCATTCTGAAGGCTGTCTTTTCACAGCAATTTAAAAACTCTTCTGTCCCTATCCAATACTTTCCATCATCCATCAAAATAATTAATCCTTAATTCTCTAACCTTTTAATCTCCTGGGGCATTCTGTACTCAAGTAGAAAATGTATTTTACTCTTATGTCAGTGCCTGTGTGTTTTATGGAAAAGATTTAATCAGTCCTATTATATTTAAATAACTTTATTTTTGGCTGCACCATGCAACATGTGGGATCTTACTTCATGCAGGGATCAAATCAGTGCCTGCTGCAGTGGAAGCATGCAGTCTTAACCATGGACCACCAAGGAAGTCCCTTAAGTACATTTTTATCCAGAAATTTCTCTAGGAACCAAAGCTATCTGAAATTTGCTGAGATGCCTCAGGAGACAGTATACTCATCACCAAAGGTATTTGGACAGAAGCTAACTCACCATCTGGCACTTACAGGCAGACCTCCACTTGGTAGCCTATTTCCTCGTTAATGTCTGGCCTTGCTGCTCTGCTCTGTATATTCCAGTCAGCTTGCACCAGGTTTTCTCAAACTCGAGGGCTTTTGCTTCCACTATTTGCTCCAATGGGAACTTATTTGGACTTAATAAAACCCTATTCTTCATTCATTCTGCTCATCTCACCACCTCTGTAAGGCCTTCCTAGACCCTATCTTAATGATCTTATAGCACTTTGCACACAGTACATGGAATACTTAAATTAAGGCTTACTATCTTGCAGTTATTTACATTCAGCTTTCTCTCTCCGCTGCCACTGAACTGTAGGGGACTTGACTACCTGGTGGCTCAGACAGTAAAGAAACTGTCTGCAATGCAGGAGACCTAATTAGATCTCTGGGTCAGGAAGATCCCCTGGAGAAGGCAATGGCAACCCACTTCAGTATTCTTGCCTGGAGAATCCCAGAGGAGCCTGGCAGGCTACAGTCCATGGGGTTGCAAAGAGTTGGGCATGACTGAGTGACTAACAGACTTGACTGCAGGAAAGCATTCTTTTTTCTCTTTGTATTTCCATAGTCTGGTTTTACTTGGCAAATAGAAGGTCTAACAAATATCTATCGAATAATGCATGAATCAATCAATAAATGAATGCATGCATGTGTGCTGTGGAAGATATTCTTCCAGCCACGGAAAGGAGAGTTGAACTAGATTACCTTTGGTGTCCCTTATAAGGCTAAGTTTATGACTTGCACACTCATATTAATTTAGCAGTTGGCTCAGCTGGTTAGAGCGTGGTGCTAGGAGGAGAGACAATATATCCCAACCCTCCATGGGCCAATTACTGTCCAGAGAATGAAGAGTAATAATCTGTATGCCTAAAAATACCTACTCAAGGTACTTCAATACAAATCCATCTCCCCAACTGCAAAAGCCCATGAAGTTCACATCCTCCTCCTGGAGGGCCAACTGAATTATCCTCCTACATTAAAGAAAACACTAATGTGAAAACGGATATATCTTTTGAAAAAGAGATATATCCATTATATATAAAATCATATCCTATACATGATTACAGACTCTATAAACCTAAGTATCACCTTGACTCAGGTCCCAACTTAGGACATAAATTCATGACTAAATCAAGTTCACGCTCTTAATCATGCTTAGAACATAGCAGGCACTCAATAAATACCAGGTATTACACAGATCTCTGGTATTTTAAAAACAACAGCATTCTCTTCACTTTGAATAAAATGAAAGGAAAATTAAGTCTGATTCAATTTTAGAGTACATTATTCCAATTCTCTTCAGAACAGCCTTACAAATATGCTTATTCATCATACCCCACTCACCCTCCATCTCCACCTGTCACTCATGATATATGGTTTAATTACAATGTGACCTCATTTGTGACACCTTCTTGAATCATCATGGTCAGGATTAGTCACTTAGCTCATGGTTTTTTTTTCTTATATGTTTATGTTTTATCTAGTATCACCTTCCCCTCCACAGACTTTAAGCTCCTCCAGGTGATAAGCCCAGTCTGGTTTATTGATATTTCCCCCAAAGCCTGAGCTACTGTCCTCTACACAGTTCTTCAGCACAGATGTTGAATGAACAATGAACAGCTTGGGTAGTAAATTGCCCATGGAACTGATGGTCCCGTCTCCTCTCCCTCCCTGCCTGCTGGTGGTGTTGGCCACTGACATATAAGTCAGCATCTCTATTAGCAAGGGTATTAAAGCCTTTACCATTTGCTGGTCACCCAGTATGTTTTGCTAGAACATACTGATTACAGTCAATTCTCAATTTTTGAGAATACAGTATGAATGCAGCTTAGATAAATCCACAGATAATCAAAATAACACACATTTTAGTTGTAATTATCAGTCTTTTCTGTCATAAAGCTGTTGTTATCCTGGATATTAAGCAATAAGTTTCATACAGAACTTCCCCTTGTCCCCACATTACCGAAGTGCTAGGCACGATCTCAAAACCAAGGGGAAATGTAACAATAATCCATGGAATAAGAAAACCGAACCACAGCATTATTTCTAGTCCCACAAAGCATTAAAATCTGCACACCCGACAGATCTGCTAACAGATTCTCTACTTATATTTTACTTTCAAATTATTTGAATTGGCTGCTTTTTAAGTAACCAATCTCTTTTTTCTGCTTTTAACAATGATCTATTCTATTGGTGTATTTCTCCCATTTTTCTGCTTTTTATTTTAGACAGAATAAGGATGTAAAACCAAGGGGAAATGTAACAATAATCCATGGAATAAGAAAACCGAACCACAGCATTATTTCTAGTCCCACAAAGCATTAAAATCTGCACACCCGACAGATCTGCTAACAGATTCTCTACTTATATTTTACTTTCAAATTATTTGAATTGGCTGCTTTTTAAGTAACCAATCTCTTTTTTCTGCTTTTAACAATGATCTATTCTATTGGTGTATTTCTCCCATTTTTCTGCTTTTTATTTTAGACAGAATAAGGATGAGATAAATAACTGAGGATTAGTAACACAGGAGATTTATATCATACTCTAGTAATATAATAATTAACATTATCATTTATATCATATTTTAGTATGTAATAACTATCAATTATTCATGTCAAGCCCAGTACATGGTAAACCCTCAATAACTAAGTTATCTGAATAACAACTCAATTTGGTGGCCATAATTCTTTTTTAAATTTCAGTTTTACTGAGATGTAATTGACATACATGGTGGCTGTAATTCTAAAGTTTTGTAACACTATACTTCTATCCATCTTATATGACACTTTGACTGAGTTTAAGTAACTTGAAGGATAAGTCTGTTTCAGGGCTTCCCAGGTGGCGCTAGTGGTAAAGAACTTGCCTGCCAATGAAGGATATATAAGAGAATAGGGTTTGATCCCTGGGTTGGGAAGATCCCCTGGAGGAGGGCATGGCAACCCACTCCAGTATTCTTGCCTGGAGAATCCCATGGACAGAGGAGCCTGGTGGGCCACAGTCCACAGGGTCAAAAAGAGGTGGACATGACTGAAGCGACTTAGTACACATACATTAAAAAAAAAAAAAGTTAAACAAGATCTTAGTTTAGAGGTTGTCTCTTCTTTTTTAATTGAAATATTGTTGGCATATAATATGTAAGTTTCAGGTGCACTATATAACGATTTGACATTTGTATACAATATAAAATGATCACCACGGTAAGTCTAGTAACCATCTGTTTCCATAGACAGTTACTGCAGTATCATTAACCATATTCCTTACACTGTCTATTATATCCCTGTGACTTACCATATAACTGGAGGTTCAGAGCATATGTCAAAAGAACGACTACTCTAGTCTTCATCTATTTCACCCACCAGTCCCACTCCTCTCCATTCTGGCAATCCATTTGTTCTCTATATCTAAGGCTATTCCTTTCTGGATTTGAACAGTTACCACCAGAAGCTATAACACACACACATACACTTTAGCATAAGACTCTTACCGTGACACGTATCCAGAATTTTTTATGTCATTCCAGCTACTGTCATTAGCTTCTCCACTGACAGCATCATATTTATTTTCAGTTTGACACTGAGTTTCAGATTCCTTCCTTTGCTGAAGAGGTGGGGGAAAAAAAATCACTCTCAGTACAAAAGCTCAATTGAAGTTAGCTAACAATATTAGGCTGTAAAATAACATGGAAGAACAAACAATACTGAGAAAATGTATTAGAAGAACACAAAACAACAGCATTTTTTTTGTCAAAGGGAAGGGAAATGATCAGGGTGGAGCCAAGGTTGAAGAGTGAAGGAGGGGTGACAAGCACGTGGAAACAAAAGTATAGGCAACGTGATTTCAGGGTGAAATTTAAGGAAATGTACCCCTTGCCCAGCACATGGGCACGCGCACGCGCACGCACACACACACACATGCGCGCGCACACACACACACGCACACACACACAAAGCTTTCTATAGTCCCAACACTTTGAAATAAATGAGATTCTAAAAAATGTCTTACTCTGTGAGGATGAGGATGGAAGAGTCTGCGTACAATGAAAGTTGTTGCTACAATACAAAACACGATGGTTCCAACTATTTCTTTCCACCAGTGTAAGAGAAGAACAGGGTCCTTTTTGCGGATGTTCTTGTAATTCGGGTTGTCAAGAAATCTGACCGTGATCTGCGTGCTCCGTTTGTTTCTTTCCCTCTTATAGTATGGCAGATAATAACCATTATCTTCAAAAAAATAAACATTAGAAGTGGGTTTTCTTAAAAAGATAAACCAATATAGTTCCACCATTAATTGCTAATAATTATCTCATTCCCTATGACTTATAACACTTTCAATTCCTTTTTCTAAAGTTTTATCTCGTCTTTAGCACATTTCTACAGCCTCATTTACTGTGCTTTTTCTTCCTTCTACACAGATATATTTATTCCATAACATCATATACTTTCTTTCTATTGAATAATAAGACAAAAAAAACCCCTCTTATTCATTATCTCATTAATAATGCAATCCTTTAAGTGGAAAATAAAATTAGTATTCAAACTTCCTTCGAGGATTTTACTTTTCCTTTCATTTAGCTCCAACAAAATACCAAATTTTAGCATGACTCATTCTTCACAAGGAAACATTTCCACTGTGCTCTCTGTTTCATTTCAGGCTATCAAAATGAGTCTGTCCTAGAAAGCAGCTTTTCTTTTTAACTTCTGTTTTACCCGTGTAGGCAGATTACACAGTTCTCGTTTACCTTCTATGTTGATCAACAACAGACTTTAGTACCTTGTTGTTTTTTAACTAAATCAATTTAAATTCTACAATAACTTCCCAGTTCTACCATCTAGAGTAACTAACTGATGAGGAATTTATGTTTTTGCCTAATACAGATTTGAGGATTTTTTTTTTAATGTTCAACTGTTCAAAAGATGTTCAACTTTCATATCTGAATATATCCAGCTTTCCCGGTGGCTCAGATGGTAAAGTGTCTGCCTACAATGCGGGAGACCTGGGTTCAATCCCTGGGTCGGGAAGATCTGGAGAAGGAAATGGCAACCCACTCCAGCATTCTTGCCTGAAAAATCCCATGGACAAAGGAACCTGGTAGGCTACAGTTCATGGGGTCACAGAGTCAGACACGACTGAGCGACTTTACTTTCACATTCCTAAATAAATAGGAATGTGTTGTATGCCAAATTTCACCTATTTTCAACTTCCATGCTAATTTTCCTCATCTTAAAACGAAATTAAAATAATCCTATTGTATAGCATTTTCACATAGCTCTTACGGGAAACATCTATTTTCACCATACAGACAGATATTACATAGACTATATTATATAAGCTGATCATTAAGTAAGATGTAATAACAAGAACTAATGCTTACTGAACATTTACTATTTGCCAGACGTGGTGCTAATTAAGACTAAGCATTACTGGACTTCCCTGGTGGCGCAGTGGACAAGAATGCACCTGCCAGTGTAGGGGACATGGGTTCAATCTCTGGTCTGGGAAGATCCCACATGCTGAGTGGTATCTAAGCCCATGTGCCACAACTGTGTTCCAGAGCCTGTTGAGTCACAACCGTTGAGCACAGTTACTGAAGCCTGTATGCTTTAGGCCCCACAAGCCACAACCAATGAGCCCATGCACCAGAACTGCTGAAGCCCTCACGCACTAGAACCTGTGCTCGGCAACAAGAGTAGCCAACACAATGAGACGCCCTTGCGTCCTCATGGCGGGTAGCCCTTGCTCTGCATGACTAGAGAAAGCCCACACGCAGCAACGAAGACCCAGTGCAGCCAAAAATAAATAAAATGTTTAAAATGAATAAATATAGCAGTGTGTACACGTCAAAACAAAAAAAGACTGCACTATCTCATTTAGACCTTAGAACAACTCAATCAATAGATATATAGGATTATTATATCTTTGTTTTACAGATGAAGGAATAGAGACATAGGTAAGTTAGGTGTGTCCAATCTAGCATGTGACAAAACCCCTGCAAACAGTCTTTGGAACCTTGGCCACCATATACAACATTTGCTTTCCAAGATATTTTATTGTTTACCGTCCAACTGATTACCCTGCATTTGAATTCTATTAATTAACTTCAAATTAATAAACTAAAATAAATAGAAAAATCAGACACCATTTTTAGTTCAAATGTAATCACACTTACCATAAGGATACTGCAAGATTGAAAGTGCACCGTTACTGTACTCTTCGTGAGAAAACTTATCATTACTAAGACATTTGTCAAATTCATCAGACCCCACCAAGACAGGAGTTCTAGAAGGAGAATCTAAAAGAAAACAGTGAAATGTTAACTGTTGTGATTTTAATAAAAATGCGTATGCCTCATTCATTCAAAACACAGACATTCAACCACAGTTCAGTTTAAATATGTTAGCCAAACAACGTCCCAAGGTTTTTTCCTTTGAAAAGCAGTCTTGTAGAGAAGATGAATCATTTATACAAGTCATTAAAATATGTGGTATATGTGATAAAAAAAAATATACAAGGTACAGAAAGACAGCTGAAGAAAATAGATGGCTTAATATTTGAATTCATTTGAGTGTCTCAAAGAATATGATGTGATAGCCAGATAATGTTCACAAATATTCTTAATATAAACTAAATGATACCAAGGCATGGTCAGAGAATGGTTAAAAGTTTTTCTAACCTGTTTAGAGAAACATTTTATTAACATTGATTTCTAGAGAAGCAGCTCTTGCTTTGATGAAATCATGTTGTAAATGATAATTAAAATTCATTAACTTCTGAAATACCTTCCCCATTTATTAGAAAGTACGAGCATATGTGCTCACTCGTGTCCTACTCTTTGCGAGTCCATGGACTGTAGCCCACCAGGCTCCTCTATCCATAGGGTTCTCCAGGCAAGAAGACTGGAGTGGGTAGCAATTTCCTCCTCCAGGGGATTTTCCCGACTCAGGGAGCGAACCTGTGTCTGCATTGGCAGGCGGGTTTTTTACCTGCTGAGCCATTAGGAGGGCCATCAGAAAGTACAGAGTATCTAATAGTTGTGATCCTTGTGATATTCAAAACTAGGGCAAAGACAGTCATGATCAGGCCTCTGAACATCTCAATAACATTTATAAAAGTTCACAGTTCACTTACGGATTAGAGGTTTCCATTTGATAGTTGGCAAAGGAATAATAGCATTTTCACTATTGACAGATTCCAAGGCCTTGGGACTCGTAGGAAACTTTTCTGAAATTCTAACTGATGACTGCAGATACAGCTGGCCTCTGTACATTCCTAAATCAACCAGAACCCTGTCAATTACATTTAGAATCAAGTGCCAATGATTTTTTTCCAAAAAGGTTCATTTTTATTTAATAAAATTAGACAAATTTCAGTTATTGATTCATGTGCTACACAGCTCTTTTCAAAGACTCATGCATGAAGCACTCAAATTTGACCCAAAGATTATTCAGCAAAAACAGGGTAGGAAAGTTATATACAAGTTACAATGTTTCCCACTGAATAATCTTTGGTAAAAACTGGAAAACCCTTCTGGCAGGAAAACTGAAAGAAATAATTGTACTCTTAGGAAACTAATAGCTTAGACGAAGTAACCTTTTCTTTAAGAAAACCTAAACACCTATCATTACAAGATACTAACAATTCAATTAAATACTATCATATCATGTGTGTGACATGTTACTTTTTCAAATTCTTGCATTTCACTGAGATTGACGGGTGGGTAGCACACTGATAGGGCTAAAAGAATTTTATGAGTATTTGGCCACAAAATTAGTTCAAATAATTAGATTTTAGGGTTTTCAAAATATATTATATTAAAGGCTTTCAACTGCCCAGTAGCACACATAAATTTTGTTTTAATTTTCCAGATAAGCTGTATAGATGTATAGAAAAAAATAAACACAATCTTTAAGAAGGAGCAAGCTGATAGAGGTACAAATACAAATGTAAAAAGTTTTAGAAAACTTTGAGGATACATCATGAAACCATGCTACATAATGGTAATATTTTTAAGCATTTTAAATAAAGGTCTCTGAGAAAAAGAATATACTATGGTAATAGGAAGTTTCAGAACTGAAAGAATGAGAAAACACTGCAGAACAGAAATCAAAGTATCAATCTTAAGGCCAGAGAAGTACTAAGGAATTAAAACTACTATAAGCATAGCTGAAGTAGGGAGAGGCCACGTAGAAATAAAACCTGGACTCAACATGTACTATCTCGAGATAAGAGACATCCACTCACCCAAGTAAACACTGTTTTCTGTGGCTCCCCGGGCAGCTTCTACAATATCTTCTTCATCTTCTAAAACTCCATCATTGGGGGCGTAACTTGTATCATCAAAAAGACTGATGGGAATGACTTTGCCATCCTTAACCAACCAGGCAGATGCAATGGGAGTACAAAACTAAACAAACAAACAAAAAACAGAAAAGAAAATTTAAATATCTTCAAGCAGTATTTATATGTATGCCAACTCCTGAAATATCATTTAAAACCACAGATTTATTTAAAAAAATTTTCACTTTTCCAGGTTTTTGTTGTTGTTCAGCTTTATTGAGGTATAATTGACAAATAAAAATGTATGTACTTATGATATTGTTGTTTAGTTGCTAAGTTGTGTCCAACTCTTTTGTGACCCCATGGGCATAGCCTGCCAGGATTCTCTCTCCATGGAATTTCCCAGGCCAGAATACTGGTGGGGGTTGCCATTTCCTTCTCTAGGAGATCTTCCCAACCCAGGGATTGAATTCGTGTCTTCTGCATGGCAAGCAAGTCTGCACCACTGAGCTAGAGTGTGACATTTCCATGTACACACTGTGAAATAATTAGCACAATCAAGCTGATATATCCATCATTTCATAGTTACTTTGTATGTGTGTTTTAAGAACATTTAAGATCTCTCTTCACTTCTGTTTAATATTATAAGTATCCTTCATGCTGTTTCCCATAACATCTAGGTCAAAGAAACGCTGCTGTAAGCTGTTCACCTCACCCACACTTGCTATCTTCTGTCTTTTTCATAATAGCCACATTCTAACAGACGGCTTCCCTTGTGGCTCAGCTGGTAAAGAATCCACCTGCAATGCAGGAGACCTGGATTTGATCCCTGGGCTGGGAAGATCCCCTAGAGAAGGGAAAGGCTACCCACTCCAGTATTCTGGCCTGGAGAATTCCAAGGACTGTACAGTCCATGGAGTCACAAAGAGTCAAACACAACTGAGCAACTTTCACATTCGAACCGATGTAAAATCACAAATTTCCCAGAGCACAGAGAACAAGTTGAAAAACTGCAAAATGGCAGTCACCTCCCCTTATCCAACATGTCTGGTCAGACTGAGAAGGAAAGAAACACATTCATAAATTCTCAGTGGTTCTAGGTACCTGGTATTCCCACTCCAGATGTCCTCCCTTCTTATTAAACGCCATAACTTTCCAATCCGCAACGGAGACCTTTATCACTGTATCCATCATGACAGCTTCCTGCTCTTCCACGTCTGAAATAATTTTAGACTGTTCTTTGTTTCCATTGGGCTTTAAGGTGCTTTCAATAAATCCGGCTCTAGTTTCCATGTCTGGAATATACCGAAGTTCAAAGTGGCCAACACTGAAATTCCACCTTAAATTTACAAAGGCGTGTTTTAGAAAATTACATTTTAAAAAAGGGACCAATAATAAAGAACTCTTGTAGAGTGAAGACACAAACACTAAAATTTGGGTCCTGAGAAAGGAACAATTAAACCCAATCTCCTGGAGAAGAGCACGCGACTGACTTCAGCCACAAGAGGGCACAGCTTGGGTCGTGTTTGGAAACCGGTTCTGAGAGCTGTGACCTGACAACAGCTAGGGACAGACTTTTCTCTCAAAGGTTAACACATGTTCACATTTCTAAACCAAGGCAATTTTCTCAAAACACATCAAAGTCACATCAAAATGCCACAGCTTGCAGTTGGTCCTACCTCTTAATTAAAGCGTGGAATCATTTCACTCAAGGGTAGAGAAATTAACCTTTATTGGGATATCCCAATAAGACAATGTAAAAGGCAAGATGAATACATCAAATTTAGATTTTTATGCAAATAGAGCCTTGAACGGCAATGTGACCCAGTATACCAAGTCTGAAGGTCATAACACCTCAGCTCCAATCTTAGTTCTCTACTGACAGATCTGGTTAGCCTTAACTTTGTCTGAGTTTTAGTGTCCGTTATCTGTAAAGTGGTAGCAGTAATGTTTCCTCTATAATTAACATATAGAAAAATCACATATCTATTGACACTATTATGGTCTTAACACAGATATAAGATGGCCCTAGAATTCTGACATCTCTTAAAAAGTAGATACTCAAGGAATGGATCTCAGACGTCAGACTCCTCCCATTCTGATAATTCAAATTCTGTTAAGTTGCACATCTGCTCCTATGGTGGCTGAACACCCAACAAGCACTCAACATTTAGGGAAACAAAATCTCATCAGGAGCTCTGGTTGCCAGCAAAGCCCCTGACTTACAGTCCAGGGAATGAAGAGAGAATACATTCTTCACTGAACTTAAGAAAAGTTTTCAGGAAACATTATTGTGCATCAAATTAGACAAAATCTCAAAGTCTGGTTCAAAGTCTGGTTCACTTTCAAAAAGATAAAGAGGGGCTCTCAAATTCTTTTTATTGCACAGCAATTTAGAATTTAAACATTAGGTTAAAAAAGGCCAAGCATGTAATTTATGACCACTAGCATATCTAATCCAATCATGTAATTTTATCTTGGTTTTTATTTATTTGGCTGCGTTGGGTCTTAGCTGCAGCCAGCAGACCCTTTGCTGTGGTGTGCGGGCTTCTCCCTAGTTGTGGCTTGTGGCACAAGGGCTTATTTGCCCTGCAGCGTGTGGGATCTTAGTTCCCTGATCAGGGATTGATCCCAGATCCCCCTGTACTGGAAGGCAGATTCCCAACCACTGGACCACGAGGGAAGTCCCCAATCACATTATTTTAAATGTAAAAATTTACATTATTTGAAAAAGGAAACAAAGAAGTATTTGACCAAATAAATTATATTTTAACACTTTAAGAAAACAGATTAAAATATTAATTTAAAATTGAGGTGGTAGTCAGACAAACCACAAAACTATCTACCAGAGAGAACTTCAGAGTCCAACAGGCCCAAGTAAAACAAAGCACATCAGCTTTGTCTGTCTGTATTCAAAGAACTTTGACCAGTGAGATTGCTATGAAAAGCATCATTAACCTAAAACTAAGCTAATATACGGGCTTCCCTGGTAACTCTGGTAAAGAATCCTCTTGCAATGCAGGAGATGCAGAGATTTGGCTTCAATCCTGGAGCGGGGAAGATCCCGTGGAGGAAATGGCAACTCACTCCAGTATTCTTGACTAGGAAACCCCATGGAAAGAAACACCTGGGGGGCTACAATCCATGGGGTCGCCAAGAGTCAAACACAATCGAGTGGCTAAGCAATAACAACAACAAAGCTAATATACCGTCATGTACTGTACGGGACTCCTCCTGGTTCAGTTCAGTTAAGCACACGGTGAGAAGTTCAGCTCAAGATTTGTTAATATTAACAGTCATGAAGCCGTTTTAAATTTAGGGGCTACAGGGACTTCCTTAATGGTTCAATGGTAAAGAATCTGCCTTCTGATGCAGGGGACGTGGGCTCAACCCTTGGTGAGGGAACTAAGATCCCACACGCCATGCATCACAACGGAGAAGCCTGTATGCTGCAACCAAGACCCAGCACAGCCTAAATAAACAGATAAATTGAGGGGCTACATTTCTCTTTTAAAAGTAGTATGCTTTGGGGGAAACAAAACAGTTCAGAAAATCTCAACAAAGAAAAAGCCGATGAACTCTGGTCTTACTGTACTTCTAAACATCAACAGCAATGTCATCTAAATACACACTTCTCATTGCCACTGCGAGGTCCAACGGCTCTCACAGTTTTCTGGGTGCGCTGCAGAAGCAAGATGTCTTCTTCTTGTTCCATTTCATCATTATCCCACTGGCGACAACCCAGAGCTGAACAGATGTACCTCACCTGAAAAAACAGGTGTAAAATTAGTAAAGAGAACACGTTCCAGGAGACCAGAGACAGCAAAAGACTCTTGATAATTTATTAAAAAGTAAAAGGAAATTGAGGAAAAGTGTAAAAAGCACCCAAGTATTAAGAAGCAACAGCTATACTGTTTAGCACAGGGACCTCTACTTGATACTCTGTAATGGCCTTTATGGGCTTCCCTGGTGGCTCAGCAGTAAAGAATCCGCCTGCCAAAGCAAAAGACATGGGTTCAATGGAGAAGGAAATGGCAGCCCACTCTAGTATTCTTGCTTGGAAAATCCCACGAACAGAGGTGCCTAGAAAGCTACAGTCCAAGGGGTAGCAAAGAGCTGACACCACTTAGTAACTGAACAACGATGACAGTGGCCTATACGGAAAAGAATCTTAAAAAGAGTGAGTGTATGTATAACTGATTCACCTTGCTGTACACCTGAAACTAACATAACACTGTAAATCAACTATACTCCAATAACATTTTTTAAAATAAATTTTAAAAAACTGGGAAAAAAAAAAAAAGCAGCAATATTAGATTACCACCAGTTCCTAAAATGAAACATTCAGAACCACAGAAGTGCCAGTGAATGTTTACTTCATGGAATGAGTTTCAGGATTTAGACAATTTCAGTCTTACTGTGAGCATTTGAAATGGAGAGCTAGTTGTGGTCTCTTGTAATAATACCACGAATAAAATCCAAGGTGAGATAAAGAAAAAAAAAGAAAAACTACTTCGGAGTTTCCATACAACAGAAGCATTTAGTTCTAAAAAATTCAAACCTTCTCTAATAGCTGTTAGCATTTTCAAGTACCTCCTTCAAAGGAAAGGGGAAATTCTTTGGATGGTGTGACCAAAATCCTCACAGAAAGAAGCATACCTGCTAGGATACCAGAATTTTGGAGCAGCACATCAAATCACAAAACTAGCTGCCCAGGTTCAGTCCCACTGTTTTACAGATGAGAGCACTGAAGGAGAGAGAGGACCATAAGGCCTCCTCAGTACAATACAGATGCAGGTGGCTGGAGAAGGCAAAAAAAGTTTGGGAGAACAAGAAGGGCCTATGGGCCAAACACTCAGACAAGCCATCATCAAGTTTGAAAAACTCAAGATCAAAGACCTTTTTTCTATTCTTCCTTGTTTTCAAGTCTATATAACAAATATTCAAGTATTGATGTGTTAAGGCATTAGAAAGAGATTTTTACCTTTCTAAAAAAGTGTATTTTTAGTTATTCCCAACAATGGATTTATAAGACCCAATCTTAAGAGTCAGATTATTTCCTAAGAGCTAATAACGGAGAAAGCATAGGTCATTAACAGCATGACTTTTTCATCAGACAGATTTAAATCAATCTGACCTTGGAAGTTTCTGAACTTTTGAAACCCTCAATTTTCTCATTCTAAAATTAGAGCACAAACTTGCCTCTAAGATTCTCTCACGACAGGCTCAAACTAGAGAAATAAATAAGTAGTAGCAATTATTCTTATCATCAGGATTACTATTAATCCTTGGAGCGTTCCTCATCCAAATAAAAATTTTTAAATGTAACCATTAGAAATATTGTGATTTCAAAATGATGCATGAAAAATGCACCCGACACGCAGCAGACCACAGCTGCTCAGTCTCCTGCTTCTGCTATTCCTGGCCCTGCTGTTCAACTTTGTCATTTATTCTGTTATTTTGGATAAATTCAGTTTCCTTAATCGTATTTCCCCCTTTTTACTCCACAGTTCTTTTATCAAAAGAACTGATATCCTTGAGGGAAAATTATAACAGAGCTCAACCAGTAATAGTACAGTTTAAGAAATTATTTCCTCCGTTCTTATTTAGTCTGACTTCTCCCCAAACAAACTGAGCATTTTTACTCACCTTTCCACTATATGCACTGAGTCCATATGTAGTGAGAGACTTTCCTCCAACCAAGACAACATCATCTCCAAATTTATAAGATGATTCAAGAAGTGATTCAACTGTAAACGGAACTGTTTCCATGCTCTCACGATCCCGGTCCCACTGGAAGAGGTCTCCATCCAGGGAAGGAATGATCATCTTGTTCCCAAATACCTAAAATAAAAGCTAACTTTTAAAAGGGTTCTATGAAAGAATAAAGGAGATATGCTACATATATACCATTGAATATTACTCAGTCATAAAAAAGAGCAGAACAATGCCATTTGCAGCAACGTGGATGGACCTAGAGATTATCACGCTAAATGAAGTCAACCAGACAATCATAAATATCATACGATATCACTTATACGTGGAATCTAAAACACAACACAAATGAACCTAACTACACAAAAGAAACAGACTCACAACCGACACTGAGAATATACCTGTGGTTGCCAAGGGAAGGAGGGGTGGGGAGAGATGGGTTGGAAGGTTAAAACTAGCAGATGTGAACTATTATACATAGAATGAATAAACCAACCACAAGATCCCACTGTATAGCATAGGGAATTATATTCAATATCCTGTGATAAATCATAATAGGAAAAGAATATGAAAAAGTATATATATGTATATATAACTGAATCACTTTGCTGTACACAGAAATTAACACAATACTGTAAATCAATTATATGTCAATAAAATAAATAATAAAAATTAAAAAATAAAGTAAAAGGATAAAATAAATATAATTAAAGTTAAATAAACAATTGACAAATTAATTAATAATTAAATAAATAATTACCAAGTTAATTAATAAATAAATAATGTTAAAAAATAAATAAAAGGATCAGCAGGAACTAAGAGCCGTGGTCTCATGCCTGATGTACTTTGGCCTCCAGAGCAGCATATGAAGTTGCACAGCTTATCAACCAAAAGCAATTTAAAAGAACCACCCATCTCTCCTGGGGCCCACAGGTACACTCCAGTATGGTGTTCCTCAAACTCTGTTCACCAGGAGCCAAGAATGTTCCGTAACGAGACCAAATGACTAAGTGACTGAGTTCAAGCAGAGGTTACTGTAGGAGTTCTTATGGTGATTACTATGCTAATGGATAATGTGATTTTCTACTAAAGGGACAGTTTATGCAGCACTTTCCAGGCCTATTTTATCCAAGCCAGTTACCATCAATGATTCAGGTCTAAGGAACACAGGTTGATTAAGCAGAATCCCACTCTTTCTTTCATTCAATTTCTCAGATTTGCTATGAGCAAGAAGACTGGTAACCAAGCTTAATGATTTCATGCTCTTAGTTGTCCTTCCTTCTTGTAACAACGTTTATGGAGGGCCTATTACATGTCATAGGAAATAGTGCCGTGGTCTCATGCCTGATGTACTTTGGCCTCCGGAGCAGCATATGAAGTTGCACAGCTTATCAACCAAAAGCAATTTAAAAGAACTACCTATCTCTCCTGGGGCCCACAGGTACACTCCAGTATGGTTTTCATAGGAAACAGAATAGGAAAGACTAGAGATCTCTTCAAGAAAATTAGAGATACCAAGGGAATATTTCATGCAAAGATGGGCTCAATAAAAGACAAAAATGGTAGGGACCTAAGAGAAGCAGAAGATATTAAGAAGAGGTGGCAAGAATACACAGAAGAACTATATAAAAATGATCTTCATGACCCAGATAATCATGATGGTGTGATGACTCACCTAGAGCCAGACATCCTGGAATGTGAAGTCAAATGGGCCTTAGGAAGTATCACTATGAACAAAGCTAGTGGAGGTGATGGAATTCCAGTTGAGCTGTTTCAAATCCTGAAAGACAATGCTGTGAAAGTGCTAACTCAATATGTCAGTAAATTTGGAAAACTCAGCAGTGGCCACAGGACTAGAAAAGGTCAGTTTTCATTCCAATTCCAAAGAATTGCCAAACTGCAATGCCAAAGAATGCTCAAACTACAGCACAATTGCACTCATCTCACATGCTAGCAAAGTAATGCTCAAAATTCTCCAAGCCAGGCTTCAGCAATACATGAACCTTGGACTTCCAGATGTTCAAGCTGGTTTTAGAAAAGGCAGAGGAACCAGACATCAAATTGCCAACATCTGCTGGATCATGGAAAAAGCAAAAGAGTTCCAGAAAAAACATCTATTTCTACTTTACTGACTACGCCAAAGCCTTTGACTGTGTGGATCACAATAAACTGTGGAAAATTCTGAAAGAGATGGGAATACCAGACCACCTAACCTGCCTCTTGAGAAACCTATATGCAGGTCAGGAAGCAACAGTTCGAACTGGACATGGAACAACAGACTGGTTCCAAATAGGAAAAGTACGTCAAGGCTGTATATTGTCACCCTGCTATTTAACTTATATGCAGAGTAGATCATGAGAAATGCTGGGCTGGAAGAAACACAAGCTGGAATCAAGATTGCTGGGAGAAATATCAATAACCTCAGATATGCAGAAGACACAACCCTTATGGAAGAAAGTGAAGAAGAACTAAAATGCCTCTTGATGAAAGTGAAAGAGGAGAGCGAAAAAGTTGGCTTAAAGTTCAACATTCAGAAAACGAAGATCATGGCATCTGGTCCCATCACTTCATGGCAAATAGATGGGGAAACAGTGGAAACAGTTGCTGACTATCTTTTGGGGCTCTAAAAATCAATGCAGATGGTGATTGCAGCCATGAAATTAAAAGACGCTTACTCCTTGGAAGGAAAGTTATGACCAACCTAGACAGCATATTAAAAAGCAGAGACATTACTTTGTCAACAAAGGTCCATCTAGTCAAGGTTATGGTTTTTCAAATAGTCATGTATGGATGTAAGAGTTGGACTATAAAGAAAGCTGAATGCAGAAGATTGATGCTTTTGAACTGTGGTGTTGGAGAAGACTCTTGAGAGTCCCTTGGACTGCAAGGAGATCCAACCAGTCCATCCTCAAGGAAATCAGTCCTGGGTGTTCACTGGAAGGACTGATGTTGAAGCCGAAACTCCAATATTTTGGCCACCTGATGGGAAGAGCTGACTCATTTGAAAACACCCTGATGTTGGGAAAGATTGAAGGCAGGAGGAGAAGGGGACGAAAGAGGATGAGATGGTTAGATGGCATCACCAACTCAACGGACATGAGTTTGTGCCAACTCAGGGAGTCGGTGATGGACAGGGAGGCCTGGCGTGCTGCGGTTCATGGGGTTGCAAAGAGTCGGACATAACTGAGGAACTGAACTGAACTGATTTACACGTCAGGGACTATTCAGTTGCTCAGGATACACAAGTAAGCAAAACAAATAAAAAGAAAATAAAAACATCCGCCAATGTGGATCTCAAATTCTGGACTGGGGAGTTAAATAACATAATATATAATTACAGACTATGTTAGTGGATAAATGCCATAAGGAAAAAAATTAGAACAAGATAAAGGAGAAAGGGAAAGTATATGCATAAGTGGGGAACGGACTGTCATTAATGGTTAAGTTCAGGGCAGGCTCCCATAGACAAAGTAACATTTGAGCAAACTCTAAACACAAGTGCTAACTCTGCTGATATAGGGGAACAGCCCTTGCAAAAGTCTTAAGCAGGAAGTACACGGTGACAGTGGAGGGGAACAGGCTGGAGAGGCAAGGATGGAGAGGAAGCGGAAAGCCCGAGACTGTGGTGGTGATGGGCAGTGGAGGTGACGCCAGTGGTTAGATTAGGGATGCGACTGGAAGGTAAAGCCAGTAGGATTTCATGGTGGATTCCCTGTACACACAAGAAATAGAAAAGAGCCCAGGATGACTCTAAAGGTTTTGGCCAAGAACACCTTGTTTCTGGAGAAAGAGTTAAATTAGTACATGCCTTTGTGACATTGGCCTTTCAGCATTAACAAATAGACACAACTAGGAATTCCCTGGCAGTTCAGTGGTTAGGACTTGGCGCTATAACTGCTAGGGTCCGAGTTCAATTCAGCTAATGTCACAACTATTTTCCTGACTGTGAAGGCTCAGAACTTTGGAAAAGGGGCTATGAAAGAAGTATGAGTTTAAAAACCAAAAGCCTCCAAACAAATGTCGATATAAACTTAAAAACAATTTTTTTTTTCCTCTATGGACTTCTTTGTTCCTTAAGCAGCACAATCTTTTCTTTAAAGAGATACTTACAGGGATATTTTAAAGAGATCCTTTTCTGTCACAAAGAGTTTTAAGTTGTTGTTCAGTTAATACATTCTTTCCCCCACCCCCTACCCCCAGGTTTGTCCCACACCCTTGAAGTTTTAGAAAACAGGTTGAAAAACACGACTCTAATCCACTTCTTTCCTTCATTTCTAGTTCAAATCCTTATATCTCTGGCTTGAACTATTGTAATAATCTCTTCACAGGTCTTAGCTGGAAATTTCCTCAACCTAACCTCTGTGTATCTTCTCGATTAATCTCTAAGTCAGAGTTAAGCTTGTTATGACACTATTCAAAAATCCTCAATAGCTCTCCATTATCTTTTTACTAAAGACCCCAAATCCTAAGTCCAACATTCAAAGTCCTCTAAACATAACCTCATACAACCTTCTCCTCCTTGTCTTTCACCTTTCCCCACGTGGGTGGAAATCAGGCATCATCACTTAAGCAGGATATTTAATGTTATTACTGTTAGTGTTCACTTATGTCACTGTCAATGTCATTCATTCTCCGTGAACACCCTCCAGTACCAACTCTGCCCACTGAAATCCCATTTGGCCTTCAGGCTAGCATCACTTATGCTTTTCCTTTGAAATCCAAGAAAATTTTAGCAGTGGAAGTTCACTGACAGAAGTCTTACTACTATACTTTTTGCTGTAATTATACTGAGACAATATCACAGTCTCAAAAAGTGTTCATTGTACTGTTAAATATTAAATACGTTAATGTGTACACATTTATGCTTATACAGGGCTGTAAAATTAATGCACTCAAACCTAGTGGCCAGATTTTATCAAATTCCATTCCCTCAGCAAAAGAACAAAGGCCTCTGAAAGACATGGCTGACTCTTGGGCTGGGGCAAGGCAGGTAGAAGGTGAACCTTTAATATCTTATTTGTCTGAAAAGTAAGAATATATACCGGAAAAAAAAAAAAAAAAGATGGAAACATGTCACTGCCCACATCTGGAACTGAAGCACCAGAATGATTAACTACTGAATTATAAAGCATTGAAAAAAAATAAGGAATTTATGAGTCCATATTGTTAACAAATAGATAAAATAAACAACATATGGGAGAGAAATGAATGCTTTTACTGCAATAAAATGCCAAGAGTATACTGATATATTTGAAGGGAGGACTGCAGTTGGAAAAATTAGCATCTTGCAGTCATCACAGTTAAGACTGTATTGGCAAAAATCAGCCATGGTGTTAAATCCAGGGGGGAAATTGTGATGAGGAGCAGGACATCTGCATGGTCCTAAAGTATCTTCCTGTGCTTCCCTAGTGGCTCAGTGGTAAGGACTCCAACTGCCAATGCAGAAGACGCAAGTTCAATCCCTGGGTCGGGAAGATCCCCTAGAGGGAAAAATGGCAACCCAGTCCAATATTCTTGCCTAGAGAATTTCATGGACAGATGAGCCTGGCAAGCTCTAGTCCATAGGGTTGCAAAAGAGTTGGATATGACTTAGCAACTAAACAACAACAAAGTATCTTCCCAACTGCTTATTAGTTACAATAGATTAAAAGCAAAAAAATAGAAAAGTCATTATATAGTGGAGAATTTAGACAATACCTTGACTAGATGATCAAATGAGTTTGATGGACAGGAAACCCTAAGAAAAGGTTACCCATACAGCATTCTGAACCAAGAATGCACAGCCTGGATCTAATTGTCAGGAAACATCAGACAAGCACAAAAGGAGGAAAATTCTATTTTATTTCTAAGTAAAAAGCCAGAGAGACAATATTTTTCACAAATGTCAATGTCATAAAGATAGAGTCTGTGGGGAAAAAAATCCAGATTAAAAGAAGCTAATGTGACAAGTAACTGTACTACCAGACCCTAGACGAGATGCTACACTGGGAATGAAAGACACCATAAAAGACATTATTAAGTCAACTGATAAAATTGGAATATAGACGATAGAGTAAAAGCTGATGACTGTACTGTGATTATGTAAGAGAGTATCTCTATTAAGAAATGCACACTGAAGCATTTAGGAGTAAAGAGCTATAATGGATATTTCATTTATCTTTAGACATTTCAAGAAAAAAAGAGTATGTATGGAAGTTTGGGAGAGGAGAGATTACACATACAACTCAAATTACAGAGCAAAAAAATTTTGAGCAGATTAATCTGGGAATACAAGGGTTTGTTTTTTTTTTTTTTTTTTTTTTTGGTACTACTTTTTATACCAAAAAGTGCAACTTCTTGTGCTGTGAAATTACTTCCAAATAAGAGATTAAAGAGAAAAGATACTCAGCTTTGCAGCTGTAATTAAACTCAGAAGGCTATATACCATGAAATTGAAGGTTCATCATAATTCTTGCTATCTAAAAATCTCCAACTATTTCTTTTATTTAAAAAAAAAATCTAAATTTTGGTGGACTTCCCTGGTGGACCAGTGGTTAGGACTCTTCACTTCCACTGCCAGGGGCCTGGGTTCAATCCCTGGTCGGGAACTAAGATCCCACAAGCCATGTAGCATGGTCAAAAGTAAATAAATATGTAAATAAAAATAAACATTTGATTTTTAATGAGCTCTCAAATGACACTGGCATGTATACATATGTATACCACCACATATTATCTTAGAATTTAAACATTACTATTTTATTCTTTGCTTTCTTCTATTTATTGATAACAACAGATAAAAAATTCTAATTTCAAAAATCAAAGTTTTTCATCTTTTGAAGAATGTTCAACTCAAAGTTGTCATTAAGAACAGATTTAGGTCATGGTGAAGCTACCACCGAAAAATTGATGCTTTTGAACTGTGGTGTTGGAGAAGATCTTGAGAGTCCCTTGGACTGCAAGGAGATCCAACCAGTCCATTCTGAAGGAGATCAGCCCTGGGATTTCTTTGGAAGGAATGATGCTAAAACTGAAGCTCCAGTACTTTGGCTACCTCATGCGAAGAGTTGACTCATTGGAAAAGACTCTGATGCTGGGAGGGATTGGGGGCAGGAGGAGAAGGGGACCACAGAGGATGAGATGGCTGGATGGCATCACCAACTCGATGGGCGTGAGTCTGAGTGAACTTCAGGAGTTGGTGATGGACAGGGAGGCCTGGAGTGCTGCGATTCATGGGGTCACAAAGAGTCGGACACGACTGAGCGACAGAACTGAACTGAACTGAAGCTACCACAGTATTTAGCCAAAGTAATCTCCCCTTTTAAGTTACACATTAGTCAGGAAATCAAGAGTTTATTGTTCTCTACCTTCCACATTATATTCTCTCTTCTATTTACTAGAACAATAAATTTAAACTATGATATAAAAATGATAATAAGGGACATCCTTGGTGGGCCAATGGCTACGCTGACTCCTCACTCCCAATGCATGGAGTTTGAGTTCAACTTCTGGTTTGGGAACTAGATCCCACATGTTGCAGTTAAAGATCAAAGATCCTACATGCCACAACTAAGACTTGATGCAGTGAAATAAATATTTTTAAAAAAATGATAATAAAAATAACGATAATAAAAACTTCACTGAAATGATAAAATTAAAAAACAGGTATTGTCTGGTAATGTCAACAGCAAGCACGGGCTGAGGACAAACAGGCAGAGCAGGTGTGTATCACTACAAGAAAGAGGAAGAGCGGTTGGTGGGTCTGCAGGAAACAAATAACATTTATTTTTACTTGTTTCCTCTTCCATTAAGCAACTTCTCTTTGTCTAAACAAGCAGGTCCTTAGGGAATACAAACCCTTCGAAGTGCAACCACCCCCAATCACTCCCCCTGCCCCCACCACACACAAAAAAGAACAAACAAAAACCTCCATCAGATGAACAGGAGCTAAAGTTCACCTTGCTTCCAAATGTAAAAGAAAGTAAACTTATCTGCAATTAAAAACACCGTTTAAACAACCAAGATGTCATGTGATTGACCATATGGAGACAGACTGCCTTATTGTATATGCTATTTTTTTTTTTTTGGCCTTATTTTAAAAGAGGACAAAACCCAAAACAAAAAAGCATTATGATTCAAGCCTTGATCATGTCATATTTCTGGATGATGATTTTCAAGTTTACTTTCAAATAGCTGCTCTTCACTAATTGGCTGCTTATGAGTCACACTCACGGCTGCTAACCTCTGCACCAATCTTTGTGAAGTCTTTGAGGCTGCAGCTGTGAAAGCAGATGGCGCTTTTTCCTTGAGAGCCACAAGAAGCGGTCGGGGCCTGCAGTTCAGGTAGAGAGATGACCTCACCTCTCAGAAAAGCATTACCTCACTCTCCCAGCATAGGAATGAGTCACCCGGAGAGTCAGCTGCAAATCTCATGGTATAAAAAAAATGTAGGTTATGGTGATGCATTTTCACATTCCACCAGTTTGTCTCTGGAAGGAGCCATTTGTTCTGATTCGCTGCTCTGCATCTCAAACTAATTACGTGCCTCGCTTCCCACTTCAGTCATTTTCAAAAACACACATGCTTATTATTTGGGGGTAGTGGTGGGGTTTCCCTCTGTTTCTTCCTGTGAATAATTTTAAAATAAAAGATTTGTCAAATAGGCAGGCAAACTCAGTATCAAAAATCCAACCCTGGTCTTTAACCACCAAGTCACAAAGCAGCTTAGTAAAAGTAATTCAATTACCATTTCTGATCAAAACCTGAATGGCATAATGCATACCAGTGGCACCCGGAATCAAGGACTGCTATTTGAAATCAGAATGTGAGGATAAGAACTCTGTTTTCAAGTGGCAGGAAGAACTTCAACTGAGAAAATAAAGGAACTGACTAAAAACAAAAATTCTTCTTATTTGAAAAAAACATATTTTCATTTGGTTCTTCCTTCTTTTTCTATGAGATCACCTCCCCACTCACTCAGCGCAACCTCCACCATCAACACATACATTTTGGGTGGGTATATTCAACTTTAACTTAAAATGAAAGTTTTGAAACATCAAATGTAAAGAGATGACTATAATAAAACCGCATGTGTCTATGACCCAGTTTCAATAATCATCAGCATTTTGCTACTCTCCACTCATCTGTTACATCTATTTGTTAGGGCAGTATTTTAAAGTCAGTCACAAGCATCATGTCATTTCACCTACACATACTTCAGTATTTGCTGCTGAGAAATAACTACCATGCCAAATGTTACATCTAACAGAATTAAGAGGAATTCCTGAAAAATCATCTAACATTCAAATTTCCCTGACTGTTGCAAAAACATACTGTATAATTGGGGCTTCCCTGGTGGTGCTAGTGGTAAAGAACCCACCTGCCAAGGCAGGAGATGTGAGAGACGTGGGTTCGATCCCTAGGTCAGAAAGATCCCCTGGAAGAGGGCATGGCAACACACTCCAGTATTTCTGCCTGGGAAATCTCATGGACAGGGAAGCCTGGTAGGCTATAATCCATGGAGTCTGAGAGTCAGACATGACTGAAGTAACTTAGCACTCAGAACTACATAATTCATTTGCTCCAACAGGAATATAAAGTCCACATATCACATCTGATTCTTTCTGTCCCCTATCAGGGCCCCTTTTACTCCCTTTGTCTTGCTTTGATTTACTTGAGAAACCAGATTATTCATCCTACAGAATGTCCCTCCGTGTGGATTTTTCAAGTGACTTGTTACTTTATTCCCAGTATTTATTTCCTTTCTCTTTTTCCCCTTTATCTTTTCTTTTTAAAATTTATTTGGCTATGCCAGGTCTTAGTTGCAGCATGTGGGATCTAGTTCCCCGACCAGGGATCAAACACAGGCCCCCTACATTGGGCGCATGGAGTCTTAGCCACTGGTACACCAGGGAGGTCCCTATTCCCTGTATTTCTTTAAAAGGTGTAATAAAAACTGGAGTTTTGATCTGATGCAGCCTTGATGTTTTGGGACAAGACTACCTACAGGCTGTGCTGTATACTTCCTATTATATTACAATAGAGGTCAGAGATTCTCATTCACTTCTGTATCGCCTATGGCTGCTTTCTCACTACAAGTATAAAGACTGCATAGCCCACAAAGCCCAAGATATTTACTATCTAGCACTTTATAGAAAAAGTTTGCCAACCCCTGAGTTATGTCATATGTGTTAATATTAATCAGTGGATTCAGTGGAGTCAGTCTGGTCCCTCCATTTTAGAGTCCCATCAACTTTTCACCATTTTAGTATCAACTGAGGATCTCCTCGTCAATAAAATGATAAAAGAATGACTTTCAATTCTATCATTCTTTCTTCATTTCTTAGCTAGAATTTTTCTAAAAAAAAAAAAAAAGAACTTCCTTTGTTTGGCTTTAGATGCTGGATTTGCCTCTAGTTCCCTGATCAGGGATGGAATCTGGGCCTCCTGAATTGGGAACTTGGGGTCTTAACCACTGGACCACAGGAAAGTCCCCTCCACAGCTATTTAAAAAGGTATGTCTACAATAAATGCTGGAGAGGGTGTGGAGAAAAGGGAACCCTCTTACATTGTTGGTGGGAATGCAAACTGGTATAGCCACTGTGAAGAACAGTATGGAGATTCCTTTAAAAACTGGGAATAGAACTGCCATAATACCCAACAATCCCACTGCTGGGCATACACCCTAAGGAAACCAGAAATGAAAGAGATACATATACCCCAATGTTCACTGCAGGTATACCTAGGACATGGAAGCAGAGAAGGCAATGGCATCCCACTCCAGTACTCTTGCCTGGAAAATCCCATGGATGGAGGAGACTGGTAGGCTGTAGCCCATGGGGTTGCTAAGAGTCAGACATGACTAAGCGACTTTACTTTCACTTTCTTGCACTGGAGAAGAAAATGGCAACCCACTCCAGTGTTCTTGTCTGGAGAATCCGAGGGACAGAGGAGCCTGGTAGGAGGCCGTCAATGGAGTTGCACAGAGTCAGACATGACTGAAGTGACTTAGCAGCAGCAGCAGCAGAGGACATGGAAGCAACCTAGATGTCCATCAGCAGACGAATGGATAAGAAGTTGTGGTACATATACACAATGGAATATTATTTAGCTAGAAGAAGGAACACATTTGAGTCAGTTCTAATGAGGTGGATGAACCTGGAGCCTATTATATACAGTGAAGTAAGTCAGAAAGAGAAACACAAATACTGCATATTAACACATATATATGAAATTTAGAAAGATGGTAACAATAATCCTATATGCAAGACAGCAAAAAAGACACAGATGTAAAAAAAGAGACTTTTGGACTCTGTGGGAGAAGGTGAGGGTGGAATGATTTGAGAGACTAGAACTGAAACACGTATATTACCATAAGTAAAATAGATGACCGGTGCAAGTTTGATGCATGAAGCAGGGCATCCAAAATCACTGCCCTGAGACAACCCAGAGGGATGGGGGGACACATGTGCACCCATGGCTGATTCATGTCGACATATGACAAAAACCATCATAATACTGTAAAGTAATTATCCTCCAATTAAAATTAATTAATTTTAAAAAAGGTATGTCTCTTGGTCCCCAAAATACTGATGAATGTTTCTACCATTTTGGGGATCCTGCTTTTCCCATTCCTTCTTCTATTCCCTCAATTCTTCCACAGTCAAAACAGAAAGGGTTTTGGTGGTTGTTTTATTTTTAACATTTTCTTCTGCAACTTGAAGACTTTCAATCAGACTTCGACGAATCAAAGGGTTCTCTTAGTGAGGCATCTGCATTCTAAGTACATTTGTAAATACTTTTAAAGAATTCACACCAACCAAGAGGTGGGGAAATCTACAAGAGAGCAAGAAAATCCTAAAAATCCTACTAAAGCTAATCTATCCTTGAAACCCTTTTCTCTCTGATTCATCACACTCTACTTGAATTTTCATATGTTAGGGATTCTACTCAGCCATAAAAGGGAACAAAACTGGGTCATTTGTAGAGACATGGATAGACCCAGAAACTGTCAGAGAGTGAAGTAAGTCAGAGAGAAACAAATATTGTTATTAATACATATATGTGGAATCTAGAAAAAATTGATATAGATGATCTTATTTACAAAGCAGAAATAGAGACACAGATGTAGAGAACAAATATGGATACCAAGGAGGAAAAGTGGGGGTGGGATGAATTGGGAGACTAGGATTGACATATATACACTATTGAAACTATGCATAAAACAGATAACTAATGAGAACCTACAATACAGCATAGGGAACTCTACTCAGTGTTCTGTGATGACCTAAATGGGAATGAAACCCCAAAATGAGGGGATATATGTATAGTGGATTAACTGTGCTATACAGCAGAAACCAACCCAACATTGTGAAGCAACAAAACTCCAATAAAATTTTTAAAAATTAAAAAAAAAAGTGTTAGGGATTCGGAAAGGTTGGTTGGAGGTCATTTTCTCACCATACTTCTCTACCAAATGATAGTTTCTCTCAGTTCCTAGGACACTAACACTTCTAACTTTTCTCTTCAGCACAGACTTTTCCTCTGTAAGCACCAGACCCATATATACAAATGCCTTCTTAACATCTTTGCTTGGAGAGCTCTCAAAGTCACTTTGAACTCATCACATCTAAACAAATTCATGTTCTCTCTCTGTACACCTGTTCTTAAGTTACTACTAATTCCTGCTTTGGTCTTTTAATTTCACAAAGACTTCCCTCCCTAAACATCTCTTCGATCCATCACTTTACTTCCCTCCACTTCCTGTCTCACTCCAATCCAAGCTGTCCCCATCTGTTCCAGACTAGTCTCTCAACTAGTCTGACACTTCTGCTCTTCTTCCTCTTCCAGTCCATTTTCCATGGTTGTTATTTAGTTCAGTTGCTCAGTCGTGCCTGACTCTTTGTGACCTCATGAACTGAAGCAAGTGAATCTTCCCTGTCCTTCACCACCTCCTGAAGCTTGCTCAAACTCATGTCCATTGAGTAGGCAATGCCTTCCAACCATCTCGTCCTCTGTAGTCCCCTTCTCCTCCTGCCTTTAACCTTTCCCAGCATCAGGACCTTTTCCAAGAGTCAGCTTTTCCCACCAGGTGGCCAAAGTATTGGAGCTTCACCTTCAGCATCAGTCCTTCCAATGAATATTCAGGAATAACTTCCTTTAGGATTGGCTGGTTTGATCTCCTTGTAGTCCAAAGGACTCTCAAGAGTCTTCTCCAACACCATAGTTCAAAACCACCAATTCTTCGGTGTTTAGCCTTCTTTTTGGTCCAACTCTCACATCCATACAAGACTACTGGAAAAACTACAGCTTTGACTATATGGACCTTTGTCGGCAAAGTAATGGTTAGTACAACTATGTAACATAGTATACTATGGTGAGTACAGACAATATACATAGTCAGCAGAGTACAAGAGAGATTGGTTTAGTAGGATTTTAAGAATTTATCTACTTTCTTCCAGATTTCCACAACTTCTAGCTGGTGTGAATACATCATAAATATTTTCTTTTTATTTATTTATTTGGCTGACCCAGGTCTTAGTTGCAGCACTCAGGATCTTTAATTTTCATGGCAGCATGCAGGATCTTTTTAGTTGCTGCATGTGACCTTTTAGTTGTGGCATGTAGAAAATCCCATGGACAGAGGAGCCTGGCGGGCTACAGTCCATGGGGTTCGCAAAGAGTTGGACACGACTTAGCAACTGAGCACACTCATGGGATCTATTTCCATGACCAGGGATTGAACCTGGGTCCCCTGTACTGGGAGCATGGAGTCTCAGCCACTAGATCACCAGGGAAGTCCCTTTACAAATATTTTGTAAATATAAATACTTCCACAGTTAGAGATAACTGGCTTATAATACAAATGCCTCACTGTGCCAAACTTCTGATTCATCAGCCTCACTGAAAGTCTCAGCAAAACAGAATGTCAAAAAACCCTTTCCTTTTTGACTATGCAGGAGTCTCTCCCAGTTAAAACCTTTCAGTGGCTTCCCATGGCTGAGGATGAAATCCAAAACGCTTCCCATACATTACGAGACCCCGTATAGGCCTCCCTCTATGGACTCATCTCTGCCTCACCCTCATCCTAGTTCCATCCTCACCTGCTTTCGTGCTCTGAGCACACCATGATCATTCCTGCTGCAAGGCCTTGATGCTGGCCATTTCCTCTCCCAGAGCAGTCCTTCTCTGCATCTCTGTCCATCTCTTACAGCTCTTTGTCCTCAAAGGATCTCAGGTGTAAACACCGTTTCTTCTGAGCAGCTCTCTTACCCTTGCTAAGCCTCTCTTAGTTCTACCCCTTCTTGTGGCAGTTACTATAATTCGACTATGATATTTACACTATAATAATTTTATGTCTGGCTCCCCTGCTAGCTCCACATAGTGCCACAGAAGTTCCATAACGGCTAGGATCTTACCGGACCTGTGCGTTGCTGTAACCCCACCCACACAGTCCCGCAGGACCCTCTGCCGCCTTAAAGACCAGTTGAGTTTTGGGTGTGTTAAAGTTCAAGTACCACTGACTCTCTCACTAGGGTTAAGAAGCAGGGACTTCTCTCGTGGTCCAGTGGTTAAGAATCCACCTTCCAATGCAGGGGATGTGGGTTCCATTCCTGGTTGGGGAACTAAGATCCCACATGCTGCAGGGCAACTAAGCCCACGAGCTGCAACTAGAGAGAAGCCTGCACACGGCAATGAAAGATCCTGTGTGCCACAACTGAGACTCAATGCTGCAAATTAAATAAATATTAAAAAAAAAAAAAGAAGCAGCAGCAGCAGCAGTCAGGTGCTCACAGTACACTGAGCACCATGCTAAGTTTGCTCTCTATCTTGATGGGCTTCTCTGGTGGCTCAGATGGTAAAGAATTTGCCTGTAATGCAGGAGACCCAGGTTCTATCCCTGGGTTGGGAAGACCCCTTAGAGAAGAGAATGGCAACCCACTCTAGTATTCTTGCCTGGAGAATTCCATGGACAGAGGAGCCTGGGAGGCTACAGTCCATGGCGGGTCGCAAAGAGTCGGACATGACTGAGCGACTAACACATGATGTCTCTGTCCCTGAATTTCAATGAGAATGTTGAAATTAACGGGAGAGTAGAGGAAGCTTATTTGCTGATGTTCGGTGTTCCAGGGAATCATACCTCCTCAAGGATTAAGGAGAGGGCCTCAGGGCTAACAACTAGTTAGTTGATCTAACATGAAGAATTATGAAATCTTTCAGTAGATCTGGATATTAATTAAAGGCATCCTTAAAAGGAAAGACATGCTTAAAAGGAAATGTAGATTTAAAAGAAGAAGAAGAAAGAAAGAAAGAAAATGCAGAAGAATAAACAAATCCTGAAGTAATTTGGTATTTATAATCATCAAAGATTCTGAATTATTGCCCAAGAGCAGTGAGATACCAAGTAGATAATCATTTTTTCATTCTTTCTTTCCTTAACCTATATTCAACCTATAAAACAAAATACCTCAAGGAAAACGACTAGCTTAACTGCTTAGGTATACTTTTGGCATTCATGGTGAAAAATATAGAGTTTAGGAACTACCTCTGCCTTCACTTAGATTAATAAACATCCATAAAGTAGATAAACAATATGCATAATGAGTCAGTTTCCTACAAAACAGAGTCAACCAATTTCTCACTTGACAACATGCGTGCTGGAATAAATCGATTTAGTTCACAGCACTGCTTTCAGCCACGCTAAGGGGTGAATAAGACAAAATTATATCAAAGCACCGTTTCACTTCTATAATTAAAAGAAAAGCAATTAACCTAAGCAATTATTTAAATATTGGCTTGCTCCATGACTGACAGCGACTTTTCCAAATAAACCACCATGTGAGATGGTACTCATCTGAGACTCACATTGTGCTAGTTTATGTACAAATGAAAAACTGCCAAATGATCAGACATCTTTCAGTATAAATTAGAGAATCTTTAAAAGAGATTACAGAGTCTCTTTTAATAAAGCAATGCTCAAAACGGTCTACTGATGGGCCCTTTATGAACAAATCAAGTAACCATTAAAAATGTACTCTTTTTCAAAGGCTCCCTCCACCAAACCTCAGCCTCTTGAAGGCCCATCTTAACAAATGCAGTCTGATGCAGGGCAGGGAGGAGGCTGGAAGGCTCTCGGATATAGCTGTTTCTGCACCTGTCTGAAACCAAAAGGCAGTGTGTCCCTTGGGGAGAAACATGCCCAAAATAAAATAAAACAAAACCCCAAACTCTAAGTATAGACTTATAATAGAATTGTTTGTTCCTTTTAAGAGGAAAAAAAAGAGGAGGACATTTTACAGAAAAATGAAACAAAAAACAAATATGGTATCTCTAAATAAAGAAAAGGTAAAGATATTGTCTAAGGACAGACTAGCTATATATACACAGTTATAATATGCATTCTAAATACAGAGAAGGAAGGTCTTTGCATTTATAAGTGTGTTTCAAAACACAGAGAAGTAAGCAGATAGTTCAAGAATCTGATGTCTACTTAGATTTGGTGAACTGTGATCCTAATGCCATCCAGAGACCCCAAAGAAAAACCATGTTACTGTTTACAACAGCCAGGACATGGAAGCAACCCAGATGCCCATTGGCAGATGAATGGATAAGAAAGCTGTGGTACATATACACAATGGAGTATTACTCAGCCATTAAAAGGAATGCATTTGAATCAGTTCTAATGAGGTGGATGAAACTGAAGCCTATCATATAGAGTGAAGTAAGTCAGAAATAAAAACACCAATACAGTATACTAATGCATATACATGGAATTTAGAAAGACGGTAACGATGACCCTATATGCAAGACACCAAAAGAGACACAGATGTATAGAACAGACTTTTGGACTCTGTGGGAGAAGGCGAGGGTGGGATGATTGGAGAGAATAGCATTGAAACATGTATATTGTCATATGTGAAACAGATCGCCAGTCCAGGTTCGATGCATAAGACAGGGTGCTCAGGGTCGGTGCACTGGGATGACCCTGAGGGATGGGATGGGGAGGGAGGTGGGAGGGGAGTTCAGGATGGGGAACATAGGTACACCCATGGCTGACTCATGTCAATGTATGGCAGAAACCACTACAATATTGTAAAGTAATTAGCCTCCAATTTAAATAAGTAAATAGATTTTTAAAAAAAATGCTAAGGAGATCCAACAGTCCATCCTAAAGGAGATCAGTCCTGAGTGTTCATCGGAAGGATGGATATTGAAGCTCAAATTCCAGTACTTTGGCCACCTGATGCAAAAAACTGACTCATTTGAAAAGACCTTGATACTGGGAAGGATTGGAGGCAGGAGGAGAAGGGGACGACAGACAATGAGATGGTTGGATGGCATCATCGACTGAACAGACATAAGTTTGGGTAAACTCCAGGAGTTGGTGATGGACAGGGAGGTCTGGCGTGCTGCGGTACATGGGGTCACAAAGAGTCAGACACGACTGAGTGTCTGAAGTGGACTGAACTGATGTCACAAAACAAAATTTTAAAACCATCACTGAAGAACCATGGCCAAATCTCCTGAGTTCTTTGACTCTGCATGTAAATCACTAGAGAAAAGCAAATTGGATTTCAGGTGGTCCTTCTGAAAACAAAATTCTTAACTACTGTCAAAAGTATTAGATTTAAATAGATAGCCAGTGGGAGTTTGCTGTATGACTCAGGGAACTCAAATTGTGGCTCTGTGACAGCCTAGAGGGGTGGGATGGGATAGGAGATGGAAGGGAGGTTCAGGAGGGAGGGGACATATGTATACTTATGGCTGATGCATGTCGATGTATGGCAATCAGTACAATATTATAAAGCAATTATCCATCAATTAAAAACAAATAATTTTTAAAGAAAGTATTAGATATAGAACCTAGGAGCACATGTGCTAAAGCTAACAGAGTAAACTTTAGGTTCATCATTCATTCTGACACACAGACACAGACACACACACATTTTAGCTTGGTTTATATCACTATTCTTTTGAGGAAGTTTATAAATACCTAGTTAAGAGGAAAGAGTGGCAAATCAGATCCCTGTCCCAAGGCAACTCAACCTTCCTGCAGCTTACAATTCATTCTAAAAATAATGTGAAACCTTTGTTTTTAATGGAACCATCAATCTCTCTTATCCTCTGGGAACTTATTTTTTTTCCTTAACATAATTGAAACATGACTAAAGCAACATAATAGCTATTTTATATGCCTTTTGAGTCAGAAAAGGTTAAGGGCATCATCAGAGCAGGTTGAGAGGCAATGAGATATGTACCTAACGGTCATGAATTTGTGCTATTTTTAAAAGAATCCTTAACGGTACTAAAAAGGGAAGTCAAAAAATTCCTCTAGATAATTTATAAGGGTGTTTCACGTATTTGACGGAACCTGAGCCCTGAGGTTAGGACAATCTTTACAAATTTAGTCCTATCCATCATTTTACAGAGAAGGAAATTAAAGCTCTCCTGAAATAAAGAACATGAGATTGCACAAGCTCTGGGAGATAGTAAAGGACAGGGAAGCGTGGAGCGCTGCAGTCCATGGGGTCACAAAGGGTCAGACACGACTGAGCGACTGAACAACAGCAACAACTGAAATAATTTAGCCAAGTCACACAGCCAGTTAACAGCAGCATATCAACCAGAACTAGCCCCTGACTCCTGGTGCATACTCCACACCACTCAGACTACAAAGTTCCTGTGATGCTCTTACTTTATCATCAAGCTAAAGTACCTGTGACTCACAACCAATTCCTCTAGCACTAGTAACTTTAAAAGTTTCTTTACCACTGAGTCACCTGGGAAGGATCAGATCAGTCACTTTAACAATCACTGCACAGAGGACTTTCCTTGTGGTCCAGCTGTTAAGAATCTGCCTGCCAATGCAGGGGACACAGGTTTGGTCCTCAGTCCAGGAGGTTTCTATGTGCCATCGGGCAGCTGAGTCCATGCACCACAACTACTGAGCCTACACTACAGGGCCCACATGCTGCAACTGCTGAATCCGTGCGCCTAGAGCCTGGGCTCTGCAATGAGAGGAGTCACTGCAGTGAGCAGCCCGTGCACCACAACCAGAGAAAGTCCACAAAGCAGTGAAGACCCGGTGCAGTCAAAGATAAACAAATAAACAGCAAAAGAATACAAATAAAAAATAATCACGGCACAGAGAGTTGGAGAAGGCGATGGCACCCCTCTCCAGTACTCCTGCCTGGAAAATCCCAGGACGGAGGAGCCTGGTAGGCTGCAGTCCATGGGGTCGCTAAGAGTCGGACACGACTGAGCGACTTCACTTTCACTTTTCACTTTCATGCATTGGAGAAGGAAATGCACTTCAACCCACTCCAGTGTTCTTGCCTGGAGAATCCCAGGGAAGAGTCTGGTGGGAGGCTATCTATGGGGTTGTACAGAGTCGGACACGACTGAAGCGACTTAGCAGCAGCAACATAGAGAATACACCTTCTCTGGTCTTCTGGGTTTAATCTGTTTCATCTTCATACCACTCCTGATCAAAGTATGGAGAAACTGACATTCTAATAGAGGAGTCAACAAATGGAGACTTACTGTCACCTGGGTGGCTCCTGTTACATCTCCCCACCAGTTCCTTCTGCCTGCTGGGTTCTACCCAGTCCTTCTCTCCACACTACCTGCCCTAGCAAATGCTGAGCTTCAGGCAAAGAAAATTACTTTTTCTCCCTAAAAGCTAAGGACTGTCATAAAATAGTCTATCAGATGCATTCAGAAGGGTATTGTCACGCTATGCATCCAATCTGGGGCATTTCAAATAGCAGTTTTTGTTCCTCTTTTGGTGGTGTGTCGTCCAGTTTCTGAACATAACTTCTAGATGATGAGTGACACACACCTTGCTGAATAACAGGTGACCCAAGCTCACCCGTTCTCTCTCCTTGTTAATGTTTATAACCTTACCAATACTCTCCTAATATTTCTATTATATACTAGATCAGTTGGTCTCAAAGCATGGTCTGTGGATTCTGTCTCAAGTGCAGATGGTCAAGTGCTTTTCATAAGAAGGTGGTGCTATTTGTCTTTCCCTGGGGGTGATATTTGCATTTATGGTGTAGAAGCAACAGTAACTAAAACTGGCGCTTTAGCCTGAATCTAGCACCAATTTGTAGTCCTGGAATCTTCACTTGTGACAAAATAGAAGAAACAAAGTTTTACTCAAGAATGTTCTGATGATACCCCAACGTTCATTGCAGCACTATTTACAATAGCTAGGACATGGAGCAACCTAGATGTTCACTGACAGATGAATGGATAAAGAAGTTGTGCTACATATATACAATGGAATATTACTCAGCCATAAAAGGAAAGCATTTGAGTCAGTTCTAACAAGGTGGATGAAACTGGAATCTATATACAGAGTGAAGTAAGTCAGAAAGAGAAAAACAAATACCATATATTAATGCATACATATAGAATCTAGAAAGACGATACTGATGAACCTATTTGCAGGGCATTAGTGGAGATGCAGGCATAGAGAACAGACTTATGAACAAAGTGGAGGAAGGAGAGGGTGGGACGAGTTGAGAGAGCAGCATTGAAACATATACATTACCATACGTAAAAGAGATAGTCAGCGGGAATTTGCTGTATGATGCAGGGAGCTCAAATCCGATGCTCTGGGACAACTTAGAGGGGTGGAATGGGAGCGGGTTGGGAAGGATATTCAAGAGGGAAGGGACATATGTATGCCTATGGCTGATTCATGCTGATGTACAACAGAAACCATTGAAACATTGTAAGGCAATTATTTTCCAATTAAAAATAAATTTCTTTAAAAAAGAGTGCTCTGATGAAACAACAATTAATTTCATCAAGTTGTGACCACAATACATACCTTTCTACTTCTCTGCCCAACCAACCAGGAGGTGTACGTTAAGGACTTCTGCCACAAATGGAAGCATGTTTTGAGAAAAAAGCACTTGCGAGACTGAGTTTTGAGCTGAACTAGCAGCACTGCTCACAAAGCTCCATTTTTACTTGACAAACTGAGAGAAAAGCTATGATTATGAGACTTGGGTATCTGGCAGACATTTTCTCAGAAAGAAAAAAAGTGAACCTCTTACTTTGAGGAGAACAATTGACTATGTTAATGATCAAATCTAAGCTGCCAAGTGAAAATCAGAATCTTGTAAAAGCTGTATCTTCCCATGTGAGCTTCCCAGTACTTAAAGGATTTTCTTATGAGATTGGTGGGGATAATTTACAGAACATTCTACAAGGAAATATGTCAACATGTGGAAGTCTGTGTAACTCAATGAATCAATATTTTCCCAATGATGTTAGAAGATCATGCATGAGTAAAAAGCAAGACAGGCCAATGGATGTTACTGCAACAGAGTACAACTGCTCATTGATATGATTTCAGATTCCACATGGCAACTAACCTTCCAGAAACTTTTCACCTGTTCTTGTGTAGAACCAGAAAAGAATGACCACAATTATCTGAAAAGGCTACTAAAATAATCCCTTTCCCCAACTACCTGTGGATTTTCTTCTTCATATAGCTCAAGCAAAACAACAGTGCAACATGTTGAAGGCAGAAGCATACAGGAACATCAAGTTGTCTCCTATTAAACTAGAAACAGGACATTTAAAACAAGAGAGTCCCATAACCAGTGCGAGTCTGATATTTGAAGCAGGGCACCCAGAACCAGTGCTCTATAATAACCTGGAGGGATAGAGTGAGGACGAAGGTGGGAGGGGGGTTCAGGATGGAGGGGACACATGTATGCCTACGGTTAATTCCTACTGATGTATGGCAAAACCCATGACAATACTGTAAACGAATTATCCTCCAGTTAAAATAAATAAATTTCAAAACAAAAAACAAGAGAGCCCTAATAAACCACAGAAAATGGTAGGGACAATGAGAAAATTGAATTGTAGTTTAAAAAACAGCTAATATAACTGCTATAGTAAGAAAAGGTTCAAGGTTGACCAGCTGCTTATAATTTAAACACACTCAATGGCACTCAGGTTATCACTATTTGTCATAACATGCAATTTCTCTTTTTGTCAGTATGTATATTTTAGTTTGTAAAAGCACACATGCTTTACACCACTACAACACACCAGAATGTTACCTCAGGTGGAAACAGCTTATAGTCTTCTGATTTTCCTCATCATCTTTTACATCTAGTTTGAAAATAAAGCAAAATGTGCATGCCCAAGCATTATCCCAGGAGGACACAAATAAATGACTCTTCAGTCCGGGTAGTGATTCATTTGACTATGGCACCTGATTCAAAATTTGTAAGTTAATTATAATCAAAGTGCTTTTATATTAATAATTCACAACACAGAAGTTCACGATTCTCAACAGATGTTTTCAGCATACTGCTGGATAAGCAGCAGGCACTCTGAAAGTCTGCTCAAGGCTTAGCACACAACAAGCGTGGAGGTTGGGCAGTGCCATCTCCTTAAGTATCTGCCTGGGTGCTCCAGAACATAATCCAACCTGGGTTTTCTAGAGAGCAGTGGGGTCACTGATAGCAGTTTTTCCATTCCAATATTCCATCACCACTAACAGGTCATTCTCAAGCCCCTCATGCTAGGTTTTTCCCAAACTTGTTACCAGCTTAAAAGCTTTTGTAAAGGGAAAGATTGATAACGAAAGGGGAATAAAAGGGGGACTTTCCTGGTGCTCCAGAGGGGCCTCTCTGGTGGCTCAGACAGTAAAGAATCTGCTGCAATGCATGAGACCTGGGTTTGATCCCTGGGTGGGGAAGATCCCTTGAAGAAGGGAATGGCTACCCACTCCAGTATTCTTGTCTGGAGAATTCCACGGACAGAGGAGCCTGGCGGGACTACAGTCCATGAAGTCCCAAAGAGTTAGACACGACTGAGAGACTAACACTTTCCCTGATGGTTCAGTGCTTAAGACTGCATGCTTCCACTGAAAGAGGCTTGGGTTTGATTCCTGGTCAGAGAATTAAGATCCCACATCCCACAAGATGAGGCCAAAAAAAAAAAAGAGTGGGGGTGGGGGCAGGAGGAGGACAAGTACCCTAGTGATTATCCTCTAAAAACAAGGTAAAAGGCTGAGAATGTTCTGGAAAACAGAAGACTGCTTCTATGTCAGCAGTCATAATTCAAAAGAGGAACCTGTTTTAAATTATTTAAACAAGAGGGTAGAGTGCCAGAAAAGGAGAGAGACTTCATCTGAGTCTAGACTAAAGGTGAAAAAAATAAACTTCTGTCATTTAATTCCCCTTAACCTGCTCCTCTCATCGAGGTAGGTAGGCAATGTCATGACTTTACCGATGCAGATGCTAAAGCTCCGAGGGGTAAGTCACCTGCGCAAGTTCCGGAGTCACATGCCAGAAAAGTTTTGAAAGCAACTAATAGCAAATAATCCAATTTGTCTAAAATTACAAGAAAATTTCAGATGAATTATATTTAAAATTAAGATGGACAACTGAGGGAACACATAGGGAATAATTCATGGGGTTTTGCAATATGTGTTTCCAACTGTTAAAACACTGTTTCCAACTAATGAAACACTGTTGTTTACGTTTGTTTTATTATTCCTAGGGACCTTGTGATGGTGATGATGATGATGTTAGGAAGAAGAAATTAGATCAGATAATGAGCTTTATTGGTACAGCAGATAGTATCCTCAATTACTCATTTATGCGATTAACTCATTTCAGGCCCCAAACAATCCTAAGAAGTAGGTGACATCATCCACCTCATTTTACAGAAGGAGGAACAGAGGGAAAGAAAGGCTAAGCAAATGCCTCCAGGGGACACAGCTTGCTAGAGATAGACACCCCCCACACCTAGGTGATCAGCTCCTGAGCCCCAGTCCTATAAGCAAATATCTACTAGTAATAGCAACAAGTGCTCATTTTAACTAAGTTTCCCTGTTGACACATAACAGAAAATTCTCACCTCTGGTTTGCTAAGGCTGGATGACACCAACGAACCAGACCCCACGTCCAAATCCCACTGCTTTTTCCCATGATTCTCAGGATCCAAGGCAGCGATTCGGCCATCTAAAGTGCTGATGATCACTAATGATCTGTAAAATTCAAAACAAAAAGGATAGAGTTAAAAAGATACCAAAGGCATACACTCAAAAGAAACCAGCCTCTCCCGGACTTCCCTGGTGGTCCAGTGGATAAGAAGCTACCTGCCAGTGCAGGGGACATGAGTTTGATCTCTGGTCCAGGAAGATCCCACACGCCACGGTGCAAGTAAGTCCATGGACCACAACTACTGAGCCCCAGCTCTAGAGTCTGTGCTCCACAAGAGAAGCCACCGCAAGGAGAAGTCCATGCACCACAACCAGAGAAAAGCCACAGACAGCAACAAAGACCCAGCGCAGCCAGTGAAGAATGCAAGAAAGGAACCAGCTGATCCCCAGGCCTCTCTCTGTAAGGGCAGGGAGCAGGAGTACAGCCCCATGACACTTGTAGTCTTTCCACCTCGTCTTGAGCCCTCCAAGACAACTGCACCATGCCCTTTATCTGCTTGTGCCACTTATGAAAAGCCCCAGACTCCAAGGTCACTCCTTGTCCCCACACTCTAATCCCCACCTGGAACTCAACATACCCTGTTCTGTCCTTTACTCTTGCATTTCCCCAACTCCTGAAGCCTTCACCCTAAAACAGCCTCCCCTGAACGTCCACTCACCTCCTTGCTCTAACAGAAACCTAAGGACACGCCTTCAGAAGCTATGAGAATTTTTTTTCTCCTTCACACTTACCAGGTCCAGTGATGGGGTAAGTGTAGTCCTCGTACCGTGCTACCATTTCTAGACTATTTTCTTTCCTTCCTCTCTAAAAACCTCAGGAGCAAATCCATTACCCCTCCTAATAATTGTCTTTTGATCTTTGGGTTGCTGGCTCATTCCTTGGGAATTCTGGGCTCCTGGTTCATTGTCACTATTAACACATTCTGTGGGTTTTCATGATCTGTCTACCTTGCCTCAGTCATTCCTATGATCAGACCCTAAGACCTGTCATTACCTATCATAGCTTCTCTGTCCCCCTGAAATTTTAAGCATCCAACCCCAAGCCACCAACTCCTCTTTTCAGCTCACCTCCTCTACTTCTCTGACTCCACCAAAATCTATTAGCTATTGATCCTACCACTGTTACCCTGAACCTCACTACCACTATGCCTTTACTTTTTCCTTATCCAGTTTTTCGTTTTGCTTTTTATTTACTTGACTGCACCAGTCTTAGTTCTCGCATGAGGGATCTTTGCTGCCAGATGTGGAATCTAGCTCTCTGACCAGGGATTGAACCCAGGACCCCTGCATTGGGAATGCTGAGTCTTAACCACCAGACTGCCAGCAAAGTTCCTCTTATCCAGCTTAAATTCACATCTTTCATCTTAAGCACTTCCCTGCTCATGCCTTCAATTCCCTTTTTCCTCTCCTACACATCACACTGGACTAGCAGAACTCCAACCTGAGTTAAACTCAACTTTCTGCCTTTGCCCCATCTTGCATCTGTGCGGTTGAAGACAGACATAACCATGCTGACAGGTCTCACTTTTATTCATTTACCATCAACATCAAAAGGGCTACAAATGTTGTTCCACAATCATAATATGGTTCCTAGTCTATCCTCTCCCACTGTCCTAGGTTAACTATTTCATCCTGCCTTTGTCCTCAAACTTCCTACACTACTTCTTCCAAGCTCGTGCATCTCAGGGACTAGGCCTCCAAGACAGGTGTTTACTAATGAAAACAGAAATAATCAAGAGATCCCACCATCTCATCTCTCTATGTATCAGCACTGGGACCCATGAAATCCCCCTCGCCTCCTAGTACCGCAAATGAATTGTCCACATTCCCATCCACTCCCAACACTTCCACTCAGGCAACAGCTCTTTCCCCACGTATATATGAGGACTTGTTCCTCAAAGCCTCTCCTCTTGCTTTCCCATCAATTATTTCTTCTCTAACACGGCACTCCCCACCCCCAGCCATCAAACCTGCTACTATTTCTCCCAACTTAAAAACCAAACCAGATTAAACATAATGATCAACTCTCCCTGCTCCAGCTTCCAATCCATTGCTTGCCCCACTTTGGAACAAAGCTCCTTGAAAGAGTTGTTGTGTAGTCTTAGTCTCCAAATCCTCTCCCCTCTTCCTGTACTGAACTATTTCTAATCAAGTTTTTGCCTCTACCCTTCCATTGAGAAGGCTTTCATGGGACTCACTCATGCCTTTCACACTGACAAATCCCATTCACTTGACCATCCAGTAGCACGTGACCAGCCACTTCTCCTGCTCTCTATCAGCTACATTTTTCCCCTAGTTTATTGGCACTTAAAAAAAAAAAAAATTTGTAGCTGATTTACAGTGTTGCGTTAGGTTCCGGTATACAGCAAAATGTTCAGTTACATACATCTATGTTCCTTTTCATATTCTTCATTTGCTTTATTATAGGATATTGAATGTAATTCCCTGTGTTACATCAAGAAGAACTAAAGAGTCTCCTAATGAAGGTGAAAGAGGAGAGTGAAAAAGCTGGCTTAAAACTCAACATTCAAAAAACTAAGATCATGGCATCCAGTCCCATCACTTCATGGCAAATAGATGGGGAAACAATGGAAACAGTGAGAGACTATTTTTTGGGGGCTCCAAAATCACTGCAGATGGTGACTGCAGTCATGAAACTGAAAGACACTTGCTCTTTGAAAGAAAAGCTATGATTAACCTAGACAGCATATTAAAAAGCAGACATTACTTTGCCAACAGAGATCTGTATAGTCAGAGCTATGGTTTTTCCAGTAGTCACATATAGATGTGAGAGTTGGGACTATAAAAAAAGCTGAGCGCTGAAGAATTAATGCTTTTGAACTGTGGTGTTGGAGAAGACTCTCAAGAGTCCCTGGGTCTGCAAGGAGACCAAACCAGTCAATCCTAAAGAAAATCAGTTATGAATATTCATTGGAAGGACTGATGCTGAAGCTCCAATACTTTGGCCACCTGAATGTGAAGAGCCAACTCATTTGAAAAGATCCTGATGCTGGGAAAGACTGAAGGCAGGAGGAGAAGGGCAAAACAGAGGATGAGATGGTTGGATGGCATCACCAACTCAATGGACATGAGCTTGAGCAAGCTCCAGGAGATGGTGAAGGACAGGGAAGCCTGGCATGCTGTGGTTCATGGGGTTGCAAGGAGTCGGACACAACTGAGCCACCCTGTGTTATACAGTAGGAAGAGCCCGAATGGGCCCCAGTCCATGGAGTCGCAAAGAGTGGGACACCACTTAGTGAATAACACACACATTAGGACCTGGTTGTTTATCCTCCATCAACCACCCTTCACACAGCTTCCAGGACACCATTCTCTCCTGATTATTGTTTCTCCATTCTAAGTTTCCTTTCTGAGTCTCATTTCCTGGTTGCTCCCATCTTTCCTATCTCCAATAATATTCTCTACCTACATGTACTTTTCTTTAGTGCTCTCCTAAATTAAAATATCATCTATTCCTGGTGGCTTAGACAGTAAAGAATCCACCTGCAATGCAGGAGATGCGGGTTTGACTCCTAGGTTGAGAAGATCCCCTGGAGAAGGAAATAGCAACCGACTCCAGTGTTCTTGCCTGGAGAATCCCAGGGACAGAGGAGCCTGGTGGGCTGCCATCTATGGGGTCGCACAGAGTCGAACACAACTGAAGCGACCTAACAGCAGCAGCAACAATAACGACATACATTTGCAACTTCCAAATTTACATTTCTGGTTCCAGGCCCCTTCCCTGAACTCTGGGCATATATATCTAACTGCCAGCCAGATTCAGACTGTGTAACAGGCTTCTCAGTGTTCACATACCTAAAATCAATATCCCCAGACTGATTCCCCCAATTCCTCAAACACATTGTGTGTAATTTTCCCTCAGATCTTTGTACCTGCTGTTCCTTCGCATCCTGGAACATATACCCCAGATACATGACAAGCTCTCAATAAACATTTGTGGAATGAAAAGATGTGTTGAACAGTCCTTCTAGGAATTTGTTAGGTATATTTGTCTACTTCTCAAAGATGATACAAATTCCAAGCATAGACAGTTATGTTCCTGCTTTGGATTATAAAATGCTACTTTTATCTATTCTACTTCATATATAATATATAGAAATTCAAAGTAAAGTTACAAGTTGACCAAGACAAACCAGTTCAGGTAGTCTCCTTTGAAACCTTTCAAAGAAAATAAGCCAAGCCAGTTCAAGTAAATTGGGTTCAATAAAGGACAGAAATGGTATGGACCTAAAAGAAGCAGAAGATACTAAGAAGAGGTGGCAAGAATACACAGAAGAACTGTACAAAAAAGATTTTCAAGACCAAGATAATCACGATGGTGTGATCACTCACCTAGAGCCAGACATCCTAGAATGTGAAGTCAAGTGGGCCTTAGAAAGCATCACTATGAACAAAGTAGTGGAGGGATGGAATTCCAGTGGAGCTCTTTCAAATCCTGAAAGATGATGCTGTGAAAGTGCTGCACTCAATATGCCAGCAAATTTGGAAAACTCAGCAGTGGCCACAGGACTGGAAAAGGTCAGTTTTCATTCTAATCCCAAAGAAAGGCAATGCCAAAGAATGCTCAAACTACCACACAATTGCACTCATCTCACAAGCTGGTAAAGTAATGCTCAAAATTCTCCAAGCCAGGCTTCAGCAATACGTGAACTGCGAAATTCCAGATGTTCAAGCTGGTTTTAGGAAAGGCAGAGGAACCAGAGATCAAATTGCCAACATTCGCTGGATCATGGAAAAAGCAAGAGAGTTCCAGAAAAACATCTATTTCTGCTTTGTTGACTATGCCAAAGCCTTTGACTGTGTGGATCACAATAAACTGTGGAAAATTCTGAAAGAGATGGGAATACCAGACCACCTGACCTGCCTCTTGAGAAATCTGTATGCAGGTCAGGAAGCAACAGTTAGAACTGGACATGGAACAACAGACTGGTTCCAAATAGGAAAAGGAGTATGTCAAGGCTGTACATTGTCACCCTGCTTATTTAACTTCTATGCAGAGTACATCATGAGAAATGCTGGGCTGGATGAAGCACAAGCTGGAATCAAGATTGCTGGGAGATATATCAATAACCTCAGATGACACCAACCTTATAGGACAAAGTGAAGAGGAACTAAAAAGCCTCTTGATGAAAGTGAAAGAGGAGAGTGAAAAAGTTGGCCTAAAGCTCAACATTCAGAAAACGAAGATCATGGCATCTGGTCCCATCACTTCATGGGAAATAGATAGGGAAACATTGTCAGACTTGATTTTTGGGGACTCCAAAATCACTGCAGATGGTGAATGCAGCCATGAAATTAAAAGATGCTTACTCCTTGGAAGGAAAATTATGACCAACCTAGAGACCATATTGAAAAGCAGAGACATTAATTTGCCAACAAAGGTCCGTCTAGTTAAGGCTATGGTTTTTCCAGTGGTCAGTATGGATGTGAGAGTTGGACTGTGAAGAAAGCTGAGTGCTGAAGAATTAATGCTTTTGAACTGTGGTGTTGGAGAAGACTCTTCAGAGTCCCATGGACTGCAAGGAGATCCAACCAGTCCATTCTAAAAGAGATCAGTCCTAGGTGTTCTTTGGAAGGAATGATGCTAAAGCTGAAACTCCAGTACTGTGGCCATCTCATGCGAAGAGTTGACTCATTGGAAAAGGCCCTGATGCTGGGAGGGATTGGGGGCAGGAGGAAAAGGGGACGACCGAGGATGAGATGGCTGGATGGCACCACTGACTAGATGAACGTGGGTTTGTGTGAACTCCGGGAGTTGGTGATGGACAGGGAGGCCTGGAGTGTGCGATTCATGGGGTCTCAAAGAGTCGGACACGACCGAGCAACTGAAATGAACTGAACTGAATTTATGAAAATAAAGATTTTGCCATACTACAAACTAGTAATTTTAAATAACAAACCAAAATAAAAGGAACAACTGGACTTCCTTCCCCACACATTATCTTGCATTCTAAAGAGATCTACTGGGAGTTGGAGAAGAAGGACAAAGTAAGCCCAAAAATTGTATCATAATGAAAGGTATAAAAATTCATACCTGACAAACCACCATGGAAAAGAAAATGAAAAATAATATATATATATATAATTAAGTATATTATATACTTACAATTGAGTCACTTTGCTGTATGGGTTCAATCTCTGTCTGGGAAGAACCCAGATGCTGCAGAGCAACTAAGCCCACCTGTCACAACTACTGAGTCCACACTCTAGAGCCTGCAAGCCATAGCTACTGAGCCAGTGTGCCACAAGTACTGAAGCCCACGTGCCTAGAGCCCATACTCCACAAGGAGAGAAGTGACCACAATGAGAATCCAAAGCATTGCAAATGGAGAGCAACCCCCTGCTCACCACTACTAGAGAAAAGCCCAAGCAGCAACAAAGACAAAACAGCCAAGAATAAACATTTTTTTAAAAAAGACCCATATGTCTTATGTAAAGATCTGCTTTTTAAAATAAACAAGATATTTTTAGAAAATAAGATATTTTCAGATGATGAATTGTATCTAGAGGGTACGTGTGAATTCAAGCAATAAGTGAAAGAAAGAAAAACATGCAGGCAGGAACAGTTAAGTACATCACACTCTTAACTGGCCATTGATATTTAGTATAATCTGGTTCTTAGATTTGAATGGTGTATCCTTAATTCTTTTTAACTCCTCTTAATGGGAATAACAGAAATTTCCATAACAAACCCTGTCAATTCTTCTTGCATGCTCAGGCATGTCCAACTCTTTGTGACCCCATGAATGTAGCCCACCAAGCTCCTCTGTCCATGGGATTTCCCAGGCAAGAATACTGGAATGCGTTGCCATTTCCTTCTCCAGGGGATCTTCCTGACCCAGGGATCGAACCTGTGTCTCCTACACTGCACTGGCAGGTGGATTCTTTACCACTTGAGGCACCTGGGAAGCCCATGTCAGGTGTCAAAAAAAATTCATTATCCCTACTGCTACAATTTATAGGCTCTGTCTTAAGCACATCACTGGAAGAGGGCTTTCCTTTCTGCTGCTGCTGGAAATAAGTAACAGCTGGAGGACAAAGAGATACTTAACAGTTGAGACGGTTACATCTTATCACATTCTTGGAGAGAGATGCTCTGAAATACTATTGGTTGAGTGCCACATGAAAGAGACAGACACTGCTGAAAAACAGTCCTCCAGCTGAATGCAGAACAACCAGAGGTCAAAATAAGATGCAGCACTTAGAGCAAACATCAAGGCCTCCCCTTTCCTAAAAAAAAAAAAAAAAAACAACAAGGAGAATCTAAGGCCATTTATCTCACCACAATCCACTCTATTTGGGAGTTTCTATGAATGAGATGAAAAACTCTTCAACTTATTTAAAAATCAAAAGAACTACACAGGCAGCATTTCCAGGGGAAAGAATCAGAGCTTTGAAGTCAACCCTGTGTGCCCATCCATCCCCACGGCCTTGCTGTTGTTCTGCTCATGGCTCCATTCAATTGCTTTTTCATGGATAAAACAGGATGATTTCACCTAGCTCAGCATAACTCAAATTGACCTGATTACCAAAATAATCTAGAGTGCCTGTTAAAAACCAGTGAAGAGTCAGAGGTTCCCTCTGCAGAGGGGTTTCAGAGATGGTGGCTTAACAAGTACCTGAAGTGAGTCTCAAAATAAAACCAGTCTGGCAAAGAGTGATTTACCTCAAAGGGCGATTGCCTGGGAGTTTAAAAAAAAAAAATAAATAATCCATTACCTGGATGAAGATGGCCTACTGATCAACGCTATCAGCAAACTCTAGGAATTTCTCTCACTTACAGGCTGCTTCAGTTTACAAAGTCATTTGTTTGGATGATTCAGCAGCAAGCACTTTCCCTCACTCATAGTGTGATTCCTCAAAGTCTCTTTCAAGAAAGGTTTGCAATGACCTCTCTTGAGGCCAGGTCTCCTCTCTTATCAGGTTTGTCCCTCCAGTGGTAGCTGGAGCACAGTTCGTGTGCTCATTCAGTCGTGTCCAGCTCTTTACAACCCTATGGACTATAGCCCACCAGGCTCCATTGCCCATGGGACTTCCCAGGCAAGAATACTGGAGTAGGTTGTCATGCCCTCCTCCAGGGGATCTTTCCAACCCAGGAATTGAACCTGGGTCTCCTAAGTCTCCTGCATCAGCAGGCGGATTCTTAACCATTGAGCCACCAGGGAAGCGCTTAGTTGGAACACTGGCTGTCTCCCATTCTAGACCAGTCCCTGCCCCTATCCTCACCCGCCATCCTGACAGCCTTCAATCTCCAAAATGTAGGCCGAGGAGTTCTAGTTTTATTCAAAGTCCGTCACTTACTGTATGTGTAATCTGACAGCTCCCTAAGCGAATGTATATTTACAGTTCATCCCTCTCCCAAGCCCAGTTCAGCATTTTCAGCAGGGCATCACCACAACGCGTTCAGAAAGCTTCCCTTCTCTCCCCAGGCTTTCTGCATCCACCCTATCACTGAACATCTATATCAGAAATGAAACCTGCCTCTGCCTCACCCCCTGCATTTCAACAAGTCGTGTACTCTTGATCTGTTTTCCAAGCTTCCTTTAAATCTTTTTATTCTTCTTCAGTCCCTGTGCCCTTGTTCTATGACATCAGAACATCTTAAAAAGACGTCCAGCCTACACAACAACAAACCAAAAAAAAAAAAAAAAAGACTAAAAAAAATTAACAGAAAACAAAACCCAAAACAAACAGACAGAAACAGACTTCCTGCCTCTGGTTTCTTCCTTCCTCTACTCTTCTGACAGTTTTGTTTCTATAACTGAGATCTGATCAACTTCCAAAGCTCCCTGTGCCCACTGAATAAAGGCCACACTAGTTGGTATCACGCATAATCTGGCATAACCTAGGTTTTTAACTCTTTGAACAAAGTTCCCTTGTTAACTTGGCTCTTGTCTCATGTCTTTTTTTTTCTTTATTTTTTTGTTGTCTCGTGTCTTAAATGATTTCCTATGTCCCCAAATGAATTTTCCTATCTTTAGAGAAACTGTAAGTACTAATCACAATATTCAAGACTTCTGGAAAGAAAGAGCAAATATTACTAATTAAGTCTGGTATTTAGTTCCAGTGCAAAATCGAGAAAACGTGACTTTTTAATTAGGCTTCTCCTCAGTGAATGGCCAATCTCCCTTAGGTTATTTGGAAAACATAGAACCAATCTCCTGGCTCCCCCACAAGCAAGCACATGAGGGTCCCAAGCCCTGGTTTAGCAAACATAGCTTTGAGCCTGTGCTCACATCATCCCAGCAGCCAAGACCTTCCTTGACACTTCATGTTCAAGGGCTCGCTCATTTGATGTCTCCATTCTCTTCAGTCTCAAACTCCTCTTATGTCATGATCATCCACTTCAGTACAGTTAATTCTTTAACACTTGCAGATCCCTCTCAGGCCTGGACTCAAGGACAGCCCATGCCTCCATCCCCAGCACCCAGTAGTGTGGAGCTCATAGTAAGATGCAGTAAATGTTCACTGGATGAATAAATTTTGCTGGAGCAGATACTACTACTACATAAAACAAAAAAGGAGCTGAGAAAGATGTGAAAAGATGCGACTTGGCTAAGGTCACGCACCTAAAAGAGATTTTGGACAGAACTGTGAAGTATAAATTTGGGGTTTTTTTTAAACTCTAATTCAACTATTCTGTTAACTATATGTCTACATAAGTGGCGACTCCTATATTATTATAATGTGCAGCTTTTATTCCCCCCAGAAATCTCATCAAAATGTCACACATCCTATTACTGCTCTGATTATGCCCTTAACTGAGCAGAAATGCTCTTAGGCCACAATGAATACCAATTTTAAAAAATTCTGTTTGCTCTGACTTCCATCACCCAGTATCCCTGCCTATTTATAATTAAGTTTATCAGAGTCTGATAAGTAAACGCTGAATTCTTTCATACAGTAACTGTGCCTGAATGAATCTCCCACTTGAAACAGAAGTAGGTGACAGTAGAAAGTTCTATCGATTGAATAGTTTCTACATTAACAACTGCTTATTTTAAAATTGCACATTTCCTTTCATAGGAAAAAAAAAACAGTCACAAAATTAAAAATGTGATTGGGTTAAATCTGCTTTTTTTTTAATGTAACCAAGAATCCTCTGACTAAAATATATGCTCTCACTCAAGGAAGCATATATTCTTGTTGAAAAACAAATGTATTAATTGGACTTTACTTTGTAGTCCTCACCTACTAAGTAAATCTTCAGATCAAACTTCCTTTACTTAAACCTGTCACAAGACTAGTCATGCCCCCAATACAAATAAATATAGTGCCAAAAATTACTAACTATATAACTCTGACATATCAGCTAAGCCTTACAGAAATACAGTCTAAGTTTTCAATGTTGTAAACCAAGTGAGAGCAGCAGATATCCGTTTCCAATTAGAATTAAACATTTTCAAAGCACTTTGTCTGCTCTATTCTATGAAATCTTTTAAATAAAATGGTTATTGACAAATAGAACAGCGTGGAAAACATTAAAACAATGTTTTTTAAACTTTTTATTTTGTATTGGGGTATAGCCATCAGCTGGAGGAGGAAATGGCAACCCATTCCAGTATCCCTGCCTGGAGAATCCCATGGACAAAGGAGCCTGGCAGGCTACAGTCCAAAGGGTCGCAGAGTCCAATGTGGCTGAAGTAATTTAGCACACAGCCAATTAACAACAGTGTGTTAGTTTTAGGTGAACAGTGAAGGCACTCAGCCATACATATACATGTATCCGTTCTCCTACAAACTCCCCATCCAGGCTGCCACATAACACTGAACAGAACTCCATGTGCTATACGGTAGGTCCTTGTTGCTTATCCATTTTAAATATAGCAGTGTGTACACGTCCATCCCAAACTCCCTAACTACCCCTTTCCCCACACGTCAACCATAATAAGTTTGTTCTCTTAAGTCTGTAAGTCCCTTTCTGAAAAACTTAAAAAAAAATTTCCCCCTCTCAACACTTAGTTCTAAAACCTACCAGCTTTACTTTCTGCATTTTAAAATGTTTTGTAATAGAAATACACAATCAGCTCCTATCTTAACAACAACAACAACAAAACCCGATGGAGTCTCCAGACAGTATTTATGGAATGAAGGACCATGTGGAAGCCACAGCTTACAGTAAGTGATAAAGATAGGTCACCTTTTGCGCCCAGGGCTGTGAATACAGAAAAGTTTCCTCAACTCTGTCAATCTCAAAGCCAGAGTTCAGGTGCCAAACACATTAAAAAGACAATTATACACAGGAAGGATAATCCATTACTCCCCAGGTATATTTACTTTGGCTTATAGCCTGCCTTGAGAGTTATGCACAAATTCTTCCTTCGGTGTGATTCTTGCTGCTGCTGCTAAGTCGCTTCAGTCGTGTCCGACTCTGTGCGACCCCATAGACGGCAGCCCACCAGGCTCCCCCGTCCCTGGGATTCTCCAGGCAAGAACACTGGAGTGGGTTGCCATTTCCTTCTCCAATGCATGAAAGTGAAAAGTGAAAGTGAAGTCACTGAGTCGTATCCAACTCTCAGCGACCCCATGGACTGCAGCCCACCAGGCTCCCCGTCCATGGGAGTTTCCAGGCAAGAGTACTGGAGTGGGGTGCCATTGCCTTCTCCATGTGATTCTTAGTCAACTTTAAAAGTCTGAGGTTTTATGGTTGCGGAGGGGACGGAACAGTTAGGGAGTTTGGGATGGACATGCACATAGTCCTATATTTAAAATGGTAAGCAACAAGGACCTACTGTATAGTACATGGAACTCTGCTCAGTATTATGTGGCAGCTGGATGGGAGGGGAGTTTCGGGGAGAATGGATACATGGTATCTATGATTAGGTCCTTTTGCTGTACACCTGAAACTGTCACAACATTATTAACTGACTAGACCCCGAAACAAAGTAAAAAGTTTTAAATAAGTGAAAAAAAAAAAAAGTCTGGGGTCAGAAAAGTGAGCAGGTAACTGAGTTTCCTTTCAACCCTATATCCTGTAATTCTATTATTCAATGGATGGTCACTTTAGTTGGAAAAAAAAAAGGCTTGATTATGAATTTGAAAATCTGAGGAAGACTAGATTTCTAAACCATTGATTCAGATCAGATCAGCTTGTAAAGGATAGACAGGAGAAACAAATAAAGAGGAATTAAATCATCTTATATTTGGGAAATGTTTTCCTGTTACAAGTCATTAAATTCAAAAATTCCAGTTTACAGATGCACAAATTAAAGAAGCATGAGAGATGAAATGAAGGACAAATGTAGTGATACTTTTGTTAGAGGGGAATCAGAGGCAAAAGGAACATAATACTTTAAAAATTGGTGTGATAGCTAAAACTAGTGCTTTACAACTTCCAAGGTTGTCAGATGTCAATCTGAGGATGCTCAACCCATCACAAGAATGCCAAATGACATCTTGCAGTTTGCTTTTTGTGCTGAAGTCAGAAAACCGGTAACTCATCATTTAACGCCAACGTGAATGCACAAAACCGAACAGTGAGGTGAGATTTTGACTTTCTTGCCAACACTCTGGAATGACCGTCTCATTTAAATTTCAACTAAATGTAATATTTGCCCGAAGAACCACTGACAGACTGCTAAAAGAAAAACAAGTTCATTTTAGCTACTTTTTAAAAGGGGAAAAAAATAGTTTATTCACTTATTTACATGCCTGAGATGCAGAGTAAGCATTTAGGTTGAAAATTCCATCACAAGAAAATGAAAATTCCGTCAAGAGAGAAAAAAAAAAAAAAAAAGAATGAGCAAGTTGCATTCTGCTCTGTGGGAGACAAAAGACAACCTGTAAAAACAATCTCAATTTCCCACCTCCTACTTTTAAAAGTTTTGCAAAGACTATGGCTCTTCACAGTTATCTGCAATAAACGCTTGGTTAATCCAGATTTGTTCCCCTAATCTTCCTTCTTTAAATAAACAGGATATTGGTTTATTATTATAGAACTGATATTCTTTTTTTTTCCACTTTTTTCTGTAGCACACTTAAAAAAAGTCTTTTACAAACCACATATTTATCTCTTGCCGATTATACCAATTTACTTATTCAAGGTTTCTCAAACTTTCCATACTATCTTAAGCTACTAGGCAGACACCTACACCCCAGCCCATATTATCCTAACCAATTCTGTTTGCCAAAGATCTCTTATTCTCTGGCAGGCAAAACTCCTTTCTTTTCACTCTTTTTCTTTCTGAGAAAGAAGTAGTTCTGCTTGCCAAGTACCTTTGCCTCCTCTCCTATTCCTTTCTTTTCCAACCTGTCTATATAAGCTCACACTCTCTAAATATATAAAGATAGCAATCCCAACAGGTTTAACAGTGAGGGACTGAGGAAGTGGGGCCAAAAAGGATGAATCTTTTCTCTGGGGGGTGGGGGGAGCAGGGAGCCATGTAGCGTGGCTTAAAGGATCTCAGTTCCCCAGCCAGGGACTGAACCTATGCCCCCAGTAATGGAAGCTCAGAGTCCTAACCACTGAACCACTAGAGAATTCCCAAAAAGGATGAATCTTTAACCCCTTCTTTAAGTATGCTTGCTTGCTTGGTAAGTCACTTCAGTCATCCAATTCTTTGCAACCCTATGGACTATAGCCTGCAAGGCTCCGTGTCCATGGGATTTTCTAGGCAAAAATACTAGAGTGGGTTGTCACTCCTGACCTAAGGATTGAACCCTCTCTTACATCCACCTGCATTGGCAGGCAGGATCTTTACCACTACCTTCATCTCAGTCCTCACCCTATGCCTCCTATACAACCTGGCCAGCTGTACCTGTCTCCTTTGCCGACTTATCTCTCCAAAACATAAAGGGCGTTTCCTGAAGTTTTTATCACAAGCTCCTCTTTGCACAGTTTCAACCATTTACCCTGACATCTCTCCACCTGCAGGCACTGTTTCCTACTTAATCTCTCCCTCTAGACTTCCTGCCAGCACAGCCAAGTCACCATGTCCAACACCAAGCCAGTTAGTTACCTTTTTCTCTCTGCTCCCCTTAATCTTTCCACTTTCCACCTGTGCTCTACTCTCTAGCCACCCCATCTGCATCTTTAGCTGGTGGTGCCAAGAGACGAAGAATCAATTTATTTGCCAAGAACCAAGGTTCCACCTGCAATCTCTCAACTCTACCCCCTCTGTTCTCTATCCATTGCACCTCTCATGGACACTGCTATAACATGCTCCTTTTGGTTTCCACACCTCAAGTTTTTTTACTGTACACAGTAATGTCAGAGAAATAGTCGCTAAGCACAAACTTAGATCAGGCCTGACATCTGAGATACTCTACACAACACTTCTCAAACTGTAGTGCATGAGGGACTTTCCTGATGGTTTAGTGGTTAAGACTCCTCACTTTCATTGCAGGGGGCATGGGTTTGATCTCTGGTTGGGGAACTAAGGGAGCTTCCCAGGTAGCACTAGCGGTAAACAACCCAACTACCAATGCAGATAGATGTAACAACACAGGTTCAATCCCTGGGCTGGGAAGATCCCCTGGAGGAGGAAATGGCAACTCCCTCCAGTATTCTGGCCTGGAGAATCCCACGGACAGAGGAGCCTGGCAGGCTATAGCACACAGGATCACAGAGTCAGACACGACTGAAGTGACTTAGCATGCACGCATTCAGGGAACTAAATCCTACATGCCAAGGGGTGCAGCCAAAAACAAATGAACAAACCGTAGTGCACATGTGAATTGCATGCTGATCTTCTTAAAATGCAGATACTCATTCAGTGGGTCTCAGCGGTGCCTGATTCTGGATTTCTAACATTTACAGGTGATGATGATGTTACTAGCATATGTATATATACAACATGGCTGCAACCTATTTTTCTAGCCTTATCGTCTACCCCTCCCTGCCCAGCACATATGTATGTATGTTTGTAACTCTTTCGTACCTACAGGTCATTCATATGCACACATACACACAGATGCATACAAACAAAATAATGGGTGCGTATGTATACACTCAGTCGTGTCTGGCTCTTTGGGGCCCTGTGGACTGCAGCCTATCAGGCTTCTCTGTCCGTGGAATTTTCCAGGCAAAAATACTGGAGTGGGTTGCCATGCCCTCCTCCAGGGGATCTTCCGGACCCAGGGATCAAATCCGAGTCTCCTGCATCTCTTGCACTGGCAGGCATTTTCTTTACCACCAGCACCACCTGGGAAGCCCTCCCTAAACACACAGCTTCTGTGCCCCTCGTTGTTTCTAATCCAGCCTCTGCTCACCACATTTCTACCCACTTTTGAGGAAGCAACTCATTCTGCCAGAGTATTTTCTTGTTTTCTTTCCTACCTCACCCCAGTACCACTCACTGAACACCACAAGAAACTTGGGACACTGATAGCACTTAATTTGCAAGGCTTCTGCCCTGTAATGTCATTAAGGGTCATCTTATTTAATCCTCACTGCTGGACTGCATCTCTTACTGGAGGACAGGGGCTATCTGCCTAACCTCTGTAACCCCAGGGCATCATGGGGGGGCCTTTTAAGCACCAATAAATACCTGCTCCAGTGGATCTGTATTTTAAGAAAAATGAAAGAGACTACTCAACTTCATGTAACTCACTTTGGGCAAGTGCTTCAGAAGTTTAAGATAAATAAAAACATTCTTTCGGGATAGCTAGCTAATTCATTAGCAAAACCTCTGAACATTTGTCAAATGTTTGGTATTTTAAAATCATCTACATATAAACATTCAAAGGGTGTTTCTAAAATTTTAGTACTTCCCAGGTGATGCTAGTGGTAAAGAACCCACATGCTAAAGGTGGGTTCAATCATTGGGTGGGGAAGATCCCCTGGAGGAGGGCATGGCAATACACTCCAGTATTCTTGCTTGGAGAATGCCACGGACAGAGGAGCCTGCCGAGCTACCGTTCACAGGGTCGCAGAGTCGGACACGATTGAAGTGACTTAGCGCCCTCACCCAGGCATATAGATCAAAGCTCTGATATTTAACTGAAAAATTAAAACTAATTTGTCATAATCTAGTCATTACTACATTTAAACTTAAAATACTTTCTAATCCAGTAATCCTCTCTGGTTTAATTTACCTAATGCTCCTGTTATCATGCCATCCATTAAATGGGATCTCACTTTCTCCTCGGGTGTGCTAAAGTTAGTCATCTGCAAAATAATTTACCATTAAAATGCCTCACATGTGTGCCCAGCCATGAAAAGTGCTTTAAAACATGTATCTTGAAGAAACGTCTTTAAGGAGATGAAACAACTCAACCAAAACAGCCCTATATTAAATGTTTATATACTAAACCTTCTAAATATCAAAGAACTGCCAAAATTCAAATAAACAAAACCATAGCTTCTAAACTTTAGTGTGTTCAAGAATTGTCTGCAGTGCGTATTAAATGTGCACATTCCAGTTTCTTACCCTGAGGAAGTCTAATCCAGTCAATCTGGAATGGGACTTAGAAAACTGTACAGTCAACCAGCATCCCCAGGCGGTTCTAATGCAGGCGTTCCACAGATCTCAATTAGAGAAATACTGACCTCAACCCTGGTGCGTGGGCACTACAGGGATGTATTTAAAGAAAAATGTTTAAATCTCTTTATGAAGTTATTTCCCCATACACCTGTCACACTAGCACAGACATAAGGTAATTCATTAAAAAAAAAAAAGAGATGAAGGGTGCTGTAAGTTGCTTGGGGTACGAGTAAAGCCGAAAGCAATGAAAGAAAGTAACGTTTCTTTCCCACTTCTCACTCCGTTCTCCGAGCATCCTCCAGGTACCTTTGAGGATGCTGCTCGCACCAGGGAACTACAACTGGGCGCCAGGGAGCAGAGTGAGGCCCTTCTCTGGTCCAGGGGATGGACAGGCTGCTCCGCTCTCTTCCCCAGGTCACCAGCGGTCCTCTGCCAGCTAGAAGTCGCGGCGGAGGGGGCACCGCGGCCCCTGGATCCTCCGCGGCGCACGCGCATAAACAAGTCGCCTCCAGGGGTCAGCGATCCCAATGTTCTACCCGCGCCCCTTACCTGCCGCACGGTCGAATATCGGGCTCCTCTTCCGGCTCCGGCTCCCGCGGCTCCTGCTCGTCTGCAGCCGCCGGCAGCGCCTCGGAGTCCTCCACCGTCACTTCGGCCGCAATCACGGCGCCCGCCGCCGGCACCCGCGTAGCCGAAGTGGGCGCCGCCGCGGCCCCGAGGCCGAACGCCGCCTCCGCTGTCGGTGCGAGGAGGTCAGAGGTGCGCCGCGCGGCCACTGTCGCCGCCACGAGCCCCAGAAGCAGCGGCAGTAGCAGCGTCCGTGCCAGCGACCCCGGGCCGGTGGCGCGCTCCATCAGCGGCCCGCCCCGCGAGCCAGCATGGAGGTGTAGCCACTGGCGCCCGCGTCTCCCGCAGTTCAGAATCCTCGACCAAGGCGAGGACGCGCTAGGGACTCCGCCGCCGCCTAGACGGTCAGGAAGTCCAGCAGCTTTCCCTCGGCCACGTCTTAGCCCGGCCTCCGCCAGCGCCACCTGAGTGACAGCCTCCCCGGGACATCGCCCATTGAGCGATCTTTCCGTGCATCTGCTCGCTGATTGGCTGCAGACTCTGCCACTCTGGGCACCAACGCTAGTCTTGTTAGAGCAGGTGGGCTCTCCTGGGTTGTCAACAGCAAAGCTGCCAATCAAATTGTATTGCCTTTAGCCCGAGGCCCGCCCTCTTCCGGACGCGCTTACCAATGAGAAACGCCTCTCCAGGCATTTTTTTGTCTGATTGGTTGATTTGGCCGTACCCAGAACACCATTCCCCAGAGAAGATTGGCCATTGTTCTGATTGGCCTCGCCCCTCAAAGCGAGGCGCTAGAGAATACTTGAAGATCATTGGTGGAAGCGAATGTCCCTCAAAAGTCTGAGATAATTTCTTCTTGATTGGTTGGAAGCAGCACTTACTACGTGGCGGATTCTGACTGCGGAGAGGACAGTCCCAAGTGAAAGGAAGAGTGAAAGGCGAGTCCCTCGTGGTGGGGAGGCGGCTGGTCTTCAAGGAGTGACTGCTGTAAAGCGTGGTCCGTTTGGAAACCCAAAAGAAGAGCAGGAAAAATAAGTGACCGCACAAAACATGTAGTTCCTGAAAGTGGAAGGGGTAACGTGAGTTGGGTAGAAGATCCAGCCACTGGGCTGGGAATTACGGCTTGTTTAGAGATGCTGATTTCTTCGGTGACCTACAGCAATCTAGTCTATCCGACACGCCCCTTCCTTGTTAGAAAGGAGAAGCATAGGCCTGGTGCACTTACGTCATTTGTCTACAGTCACATAAGTAGTTATTTACAGAACCATGATTTTTCATCCAAGCCTTCTGATCCTGGTCTGCCATGCTTTGTAGTTCACTAACAGGGCAAGAAAGAGATAAAACCACAAAAGGCCAAACTGGAGATTTGAATGTTTGGCCAAGGCATTAGAACTTTTCATGCAGCAGTTCCGGACACCTCGAAGATTCCTGAGCAGATGAGTGAAGTGATGAGTTGTGGTTTAGAAACAACCCAACTGCTGTGAATTCCTCAACAGTGTTTTCAAAAGACCATTAAAGATGAGACCAGTTGTGTGGCTGTTTGTGAGAGGCTATGTCCCCATCAAAATTTTGAAGATCTTATTTTTTTTAAGCTACTGGCATAAAGATATGCTCTTATTTCTTCCAAGAGCAAAACCCTCCGCTTCCCCTTCCACAGTCAACCACATTTCATAGTTGCTCAGTACAGGAAAAACTCTAAAGTGTCTTCGATTCTCTTGTTCCCTTGTCAAACACACTACTTTTGTTCCCACAACTCCACCAAACTGCTCATGCTATGGCCACCAGCGCTAAATTCAAAAGACGATTCTCCATCTTCATTTTATCATCTATATAATAAACCCAGACAGAGGATGAAGTGGCTGAATGACATCACTGATTCAGTGGAAATGAACTTGGGCAAACTCTGGGTGATGGTGAGGGACAAAGAGGCCTGGCCTGCTGCAGCCCATGGAGTTGCAAAGAGAGAGAGGACTTGGCAACTGAACAACAATAGCTAACCCAGTACATCAGTCTTTGCTGTATAAAACACTTTTCACTGGTTTTCCAGGTTCCACATGGGCCAAATCATAGCCCTCATTACCACCTCATTTTAACTTAATCTCCTCCTTAAAAGATTTCTCTCCAAATAAGGTTACATTCGAGGGGGTACTAGGGTCAGGACTTAAACGCATGAATTTCAAAGGAGACACAATTCAGCCCATAACACCCAGATACTCATGAGACTAGTTCTCTCACTTCTTTCAGGGCTCTGTTACCTTCCCAGTAAAGCTCTCCTGACCCTTTTTAAAATTGAACTCCCCCATCCCACCTCAATTCCTAAACTACTCCCCTGCTTTATTTTTCTCTTTAATAAAATCTTTTTGGTTCAGTCACTCAGTCCTGTCCATTTCTTTGGGACCCCATGGACTGCAGTACATCAGGCTTCCCTGTCCAATATCTCCCAAGTTTGTTCAAATTTATTTATTATCTGTCTCCCTCCACGCCTACATAGATTCCATTAGCATTTACACATTGATATGTTTAAAGAGCCTAAAACAATGCAAAGTATTTAGTAAGCGTTTAATAAATATTTGTTGAATAAATGAAAATCTGAAGACAGAGCAAAATGGATAAATGGAAGAGATTGTAGTTGCTGTAGATAGAAGAGAGATTAAGGAAGCAAGAACCCCAAGTATCTGGAGAAAACAGAGACTGCTGTGCCTTCCATGTTGAAAGTAGAGATTAGAAAGTACCCTAAAAGATAAATTATTTTGAAATGAAGAGAAGATAGATGAGAGAGCTCAAACTACTTGATCACTTTATATCCAACTAAACAGATCAGATCTCATAAGTGAGAGAATATAAGAGATAATATGAGGAAAGTGTCAGAAAGTTAAGGTGAGGGAGACTTCCCTGGTGGTCCAGTGGCTAAGACTCCAGGCTCCCAATTCAGGGGCCCCAAGTTCAATCCCTGGTCAGGGAACTAGATCCCACATGCTGCAACTAAGACCTGGTGCAGTCAAATGAAGAAATAAATAAATATAAAAAAAAAAAAAAGAAAGTTAAGGTGAGATGAGAAATGATTGTTGACTACTTGTAATGGCCATTTGAAACTGCCCTGTGCTATGTGCCCAGTCATGTCCAACTCTTGATGACTCCACGGACAATAACCCTCCAGGGTTCTCTGTCCGTGGCATTTTCCAGGCAAGAATACTGGAGAAGGGTTGCCATTTTCTTCTCCATGGGATCTTCCAAACCTAGGGATCGGCCTGCATCTTTCGCTAATCCTGCATTGGCAGGCAGATCCTTTACCACCGAGCCACCTGGGAAGCCTGCATTTGAAATTAGCTTGTGTATATATTTTAGTGGATTTGGTCTTCATAGATCTGTGACTTTTTCGAAAAATGATCATAGCATGAACAATAACAATCTGAGCTAATGAATGAGAAATCTGCTTGCCATTTGTAAATTATGTGGAAGGTTTTTATTATTGTTATTATTCATTTACCATGCAGAGAGGACCATGTGTCCACCTGCATGTAATGGGAATAAAAATGTGAACAAAGCAGTCATGGTCCCTGCCCTTCTGAAGCTTAACAATTATCTAGTTAGGGAGACAGACACTACTTTAGTAATATATTATTAAAACCAAGATAAATGCTATGATGGAAAGGGAACAGGCAGGAGAGCACAGTGCCTGAAAATGTTAGGAGAGTCAAGCTTTATACTCAAGGGAAAAAACATGCAAGAAGTTCCATTTTGGAAAAAGAAGATAAGTCTGAGTCATGGTCAGCTGAATGGGATAAAAAAATTACTGGAAGGGAAAAGAGTATGTGCCAGTTTTAACAGTATGCAGAGTCACAGTGACTACACAGTAGCTCTGAAATCTGAATCAGTGAGACCAGCTGGGGCCTTGGACTCTTCAGTGCAGTGCTGCAATGCTTGACCTGGACACATCTCTCCTCGAGCGGCAAAAGACAAAGAAACTGTATGAGACTAAAAATAACTACATGCACGGGCATGCATGTACAGTTGGGGCAAATTCTGGCCCCCAAAATACAAAGAGACCAAAAAACCCAACTGTCACTTTTGAAGAGCCTGGAGCAAAAGCAAGGTTGATCCTTGGGTTGGGAAGTTCCTCTGGAAGAGGAAATAGCAACCCACTCTAGTATTCTTGCCTGGGAAATCCCACGGACAGAGGAGCCTGGTGAGCTACAGTCCATGGGGTCACACAAGAGTTGGACATGACTTAGTGACTAGACAATAGCAAAACTAAAATAAGTAACACTAGTACAAGAGGTGTGTATGTGTGTGTGCTCAGTCCTGTCTCTTTGCGACCAGTCAAGAATACTGGAATGGGTTGCCGTTTCCTCCTCCAGGGGATCTTCCTGACTCAAGGATCAAACCATCATCTCCTGTTACTCCTATATTGGCAGGTTCTTTTACCACTGAGCCACCGAGGAAGCCCAGAGCTTGAAAGGTGGGAGTAGGTAAATGCAGTGAAAGCAGCCTAACACTGGACTTCCCAGGTGGTTCAGTGGTGGAAAATCTAAGTGCCAATGCAAGGGACATGGATTCGCAATCCCTGGTCTGGGAAGATTCCACATGTTCTGCAGCAACTAAGCCTGTGCACCACAACTACTGAAGCCTGAGCACCCTAGAGCCCGTGCATAATATAAGCCACTGCAACAAGAAATTCACACACAGCAAATAGAGTAGCCCTGCTCACTGCAACTCGAGAAAGCCTTAGTATAGCAACGAAGACCCAGCACAGCCAAAAATAAATAAATAAATAAAAATTTAAATAAGCAGTCAAACATCTTTGCATTATCTGGGAAAATGAAGTACTAATTTAGTTATACTGTATTAGGTCAAGGATGCATGTTATAGTCTTAGGGTAATCACTTAAAGAATGATATTAATACAAAGGTGATATAACTAATAGAGGAAGGAAATTAATAATAAACATCTGTGATTTATTCAAAGTGGGCAAGAAAAGAGGAAAAAGAGGACAAGAAACAAGTGGGACAGGTAGAGATTAACAACAGTAAGTGGTAGCTATAAATGCCAGTATATCAGTATTGACATTAAGTGTGTATGGCATAAGAACTGTTATAATACAAAGCTTATCTGCCTGGATAAAAGGTAAGAGACATAACTGTAAGGTGTACATGCCGAAGTTATATATGCAAACAATAGCAAAAAGAAATCTGATGCAATCATAATTAGATCTGGAACAGTTAATTTTAAAAATGACTAACATTTTAAAAATAGATTCTACTTTTTATTGTATGATAATTTTATTTTTTTATTGGAATATCATCACTTTACAATGTTGTGCTAGTTTCTGTTGTACAACATCATGAATCAACCATAAGTATACCTATATCCTCTCCCTCCTGAGCCTCCCTCCCACTCTCCCAATTCCACCCTCTAGGTCATCACAGCACTGAGCTGAACTCCCTGTGCTGTGCAAGGGAGTTGCTTCCCACTGGTTATCTATTTTACACAGGGTAGTGTATATGTGTCAATGCTGCTCTCTCAGTTCATCCCCGCCTCCTTCCCCCACTGTGTTGAAAAATCTATTCTCTACATCTGTGCCTCTATTTCTGTCCTTCCAGTAGGTTCATCAGTACCATTTTTCTAGATTCCATATATATGCGTTGATATGAAATATTTATTTTTCTCTTTCTGACTTACTTCACTCCAAATAACAGGTTCTAGATTCATCTACCTCACTAGAACAGACTCAAACTGATTCTTTTTTAAGGCTGTGTAATATTCCATTATATTTTATATATATATATATATATATATATATAACACACAACACATCTTCTTTATCCATTTATCTGTCAGTGGACATCTAGGTTCCTTCCATGTCCTGGCTATCATAAATAGCATAACTATCATGAATAGTAGCACCCTGAGCATCAGTGAACATGGGGGTAGTTGTGTCATTTTGAATTATGGTTTTCTCAGGGTATATGCCCAGGAGTGGGATTGATGGGTCATGTGGTGTTCTATGTTTAGTTTTTTAAGGGCCCTCTTTACTGTTCTCCACAGTGGCTGTACCAGTTTACACCCCTACCAACAGAGTAGGAGGGTTCCCTTTTCTCCACACTGTCTCCATCATTTACTGTTTGTAGGTTTTTTGATGATGACTATTCTTGCTGGTATGAAGTGATACCTCACTGTGGTTTTGATTTACACTTCTCTAATGATTAGTGATGCTGAGCATCTTTTCATGTGCCTCTTGTCCATCTGTATGTCTTTGGAGAAATGTCTGTTTAGGTCAGACGCAAAGATTAATCTCCAAAATGTGATAACAACTATGGAGCTCAATAGCAAAAACCCAAACAATCCAATCAAAAAATGGGTGGCAGACCTAAATAGACTCTACTTTTTAAGAGTAGTTTAGGACTTCCCTGGTGGTCCAGTGGTTAAGACTTCGCTTTCCAATGCAGGGGGTGCAGGTTCGATCCCTGGTCAGGGAGTTAGGATCCCATATGCCTCTTGGTGGAAAAATAAAAACCAAAAAAACAGAAACAATATTGTAACAAATTTATTAAAGACTTTAAAAATGGTCCACATCAAAAAAAGCAATCTTAAAAAACAGAAGAGTAGTTTTTAGGTTTATAGCAAAATTGAGCAGGAAGTACAGAGTTCCCATATACCACCTCTCCCCACATACTGACAGCCACCCTCAGTAGCAAAGTCCACCCCCACGAGGATGGTACATTCGCTACAATCAATGAACCTGAGTTGATACATCATTATCATCCCAAATCCAGTGCATTTATCTCATGAACCCAGCCCGCAGATTGTAAGGTTTTGGTTACCCGACTTTGAGGTCCTGAGTTTAGATTCCTTGCTCAGTATTACCCTGAGTATCAGTGAAGGATTTCTAGAGGGCTGCTGCTAAGTCGTTTCAGTTGTGTCCGACTCTGTGCGACCCGATAGATGGCATCCCATCAGGCTCCCCGCCCCCGTCCCCTGCCCCGTCCCTGGGATTCTCCAGGCAAGAATACTGGAGTGGGTTGCCATTTCCTTCTCCAATGCATGAAAGTAAAAAGTGAAAGTGAAAGTGAAGTCGCTCAGTCTTGTCTGACTCTTAGCGACCTCATGGCAGGAGATTTCAAATGGACATTGCTGAACCAATACTTGGTTCTTTCGGCCAAGATAGAAATTGGTATTCTGACAAGAGATTCACACTGTTGGGCCCATCCTGCTGCAGACAGCTTTGATGAATACCTGTCCAGAAGAGGTGATGATAGCTTTGGAGACAAGTGTTGAGATAGTTATGATTCATGCCAATATCGTGATGCGTGTCAGGATAAATAGGATAGTAGGATGGCCCGGTCCACATGGGGATGTGGATTGACATGGGGACCAGAATTGCTATGATGACTGAGGCAGTAGAGACTATGACAGAGGCTATGAATACAAGACAGGCAGTAGCAGGAAGAGTATTTGGTCGTGGGCACCAGAGGGATTAGAAATACAAAGGAAGAGGAGACAACTATGAAGATAGATATGACAGATGAGATGATTGGAGAGGCATGAAGGTGCAGGTCCTCCCACCCACAGACTCATCGTGAATGTAAAGCCTCAGGGTACTCCCAAGGAAGACATTTCCTCTACTAGCACCTCCGGGTGGGCAGCCTCTGTGAGTGAGGGGCAAAGCTTGTTGACATAGCTGCTAGGGACGTTCTAGAGCCAAAACTAGAACTTCAAACTCAGGAGAGACACACAAGCTGACAGAGTGAAGAAATTCAGGGAAAGGAAGGGCTGAGGACAGGAAGTGAGTCATCACAGACCACACCTAGCAGAAATGTATGAAAAAAAGATAGGAAGAAGTCTCTAAAAAGAAAATACTTACTAAGGAGAAAAATTGTCACTCTCCAACTTCTAAGCCTCCCAAACCTGAGCAATCTCTAAAGGTAATGCCAGCCACTCCACCAAAGGAGAAGGCTCCTGGGGAAGCAATCTAACCCTCCTGCTGATCTTAGAGCTCAGACACAGAGCAGCAATAGTAGTTTCGGCTCTGCAATCTGAGCAAAGACCAGCAGGAAAGGTGAAAAGATAGATGAGCAAATGTTCCAAAAGTTCAAAGTGACAATTCCCTTCCTGATCCAGATTGTGGAGGGAACAAAGCCTGCTAGAGAGTCAGGTGTGAAGGATGGTAAAAAGGACCAAGAGTCCTGATTTGATTTACCTTGGAGCCAAAGAAACCTGAAGAAAATCCAGCCTCCAGGTTCGGTTCTGCAATCGGTCATGCTGCTCTTTCCTTTGACAGTGAAGGTGAAAACAAAGCTGACGATCTAACCCTGTGCTTTCTCCTTGTCTCTCTCCATCCTGGGACATTTGAGAACAAATCAAACCTCCATCCAGACAGGATGAAATAAAACTCAGCATCTCTATCGCCTGGGCAGGGTGCGGGGGAAGAGAGGATCAACCCACCAAGATGACTGAATGGTTCTGAGACTCCTGGATTTTCCAAGACTTGGAAGCTTGTACTTTAAAACTGGCAAGGTTTTGGGCAAAACTGGGATACATTGGTCCCCTTTTATGGTGGCAGAAGACCAGGGATCCTGTGTGTCACAAATAAGCCCTAGGCTTCCTTGTAGTCTCTGACTGGTTATATTTCCCTCCCATCTTTCAACACAGTCTGAACTCCATTCTGTCTGATAACCCACTTCGTGACTCTGCTGTCTGCCTCTGCTTCTGCTCTTTCACAGCAGCGGTTACCCGCTGTCCTCTCCTAGACTTTAGTCTCTAATCCTTCTGGAGAGAAGAGACTTGGGTTCGATCCCTGGGTGAGGAAGATCCCCTGGAGAAGGAAATGGCAATCCATTCAACTCATTCTTGCCTGGAAAACTCCATGGCAGAGACTGGTGGGCTCCAGTTCATGGGGTCCCCAAAGAGTTGGACATGACTGAGCACGTGCACACACACCCTCTAGGACTTTGCCCTAGGCTTTTCTATTAAAAAGAAGATGCTGGACTTCCCTGGTGGTCCCCTGGCTAAGACCCTGCACTCCCAATGCAGGGGACCTGAATTTGATCCCTGGTTTGTTTTTTGGTGTTTCTTTTTTTCTTCTTTTTTTGGTGGCTCAAATGGTAAAGAATCTGCCTGCAATCAATGCAGGAGACCCAGGTTCAATTGCTGGGTCAGGAAGATCTCCTGGAGGAGAGAATTACAACCCACTCCTGTATTTTGGCCTAGAGAATCCCATGGGCAGAGGAGCCTGGTAAACCACAATCCATGGGGTTGCAAAGAGTCCAACACGACTGAGTGACTAACACTTTCACTTTCAGGGAACTAGATCCTGTAAGATGCAATTAAAATATTTCACATGCCTCAGCTGAGACCCAGTGCATCCAAATAAATAAATTAAATTGATAAATAAAAAGAGGGTGGTATATATTTCAGTATACATATGTGCATGTGTGCTATTATATGCATATCAGTTCAGTTCAGTCACTCAGTCATGTCTCACTCTTTGCAACCCTGTGAATCGCAGCATGCCAGGGCTCTCTGTCCGTCACCAACTCCCGGAGTTCACTCTGACTCTTAACAACCTCATGGACTGCAGCCTACCAGGCTCCTCCGTCCATGGGATTTTCTAGACAAGAGTACTGGAGTGGGTTGCCATTGCCTTCTCTGTTACTAGTGTGTGAGATGAATGCAATTGTGTGGTAGTTTGAGCATTCTTTGGCATTGCCTTTCTTTGGGATTGAAATGAAAACTGACCTTTACCAGTCCTGTGGCCACTGCTGAGTTTTCCAAATTTGCTGGCATATTGAGTGCAGCACTTTCACAGCATCATCTTTCAGATGAAATAGCTCAACTAGAATTCCATCACCTCTACTAGCTTTGTTCATAGTGATGTTTTCTAAGGCCCACTGACTTCACATTACAGGGTATCTGGATCTAGGTAAGTGATCACACCATCGTGATTATCTGGATAGTGAAGATCTTTTTTATACAGTTCTTCTGTATATTCTTGTTTCTATGTAAATGAATGTGTATTTTATACCTATCTATATCCCTCTGGAAGAAGAAAACAGACGACAAGATTGTTTCTGGAAAAACAGGGTGGCCAAGGCACAAGAATGGGAGGATAGGAGGAAGATTGTTTCATTTTTCTAGCAGCCATATTGAGATGCAATTCACATAACATGCAATTCACCTGTTTAAAGTGTAACATTCAGTGACTGAATATATTGCCCAGTTGTGCAACCAGGAAGAATTTTATTTATGCTTATTTTTTCTTGTACCGCGTGATTTGTGGGATCTTAGCACCTTGCCCCCACCAGAGATTGAAAGTTCTGAGTCCTAACCACTGGACCTCCAGGGAATTCCCAAGAAGGAGAATTTTAAGTGTGTACCCTTTTGTATCTTTTCAAATAGGCATCAGATGTTATATCATCTCAGTTCAGTTCAGTCGCTCAGTCGTGTCTGACTCTTTGCGACCCTATGAATCTCAGCATACCAGGCCTCCCTGTCCATCACCAACTCCCGGAGTTCACTCAGACTCACGTCCACCGAATCCATGATGCCATCCAACAATCTTATCCTCTGTCGTCCCTTTCTTCTCCTGCCCCCAATCCCTCTCAGCATCAGAGTCTTTTCCAGTGAGTCATCTCTTTGCATGAGATGGCCAAAGTACTGGAGTTTCAGCTTTAGCATCATTCCTTCCAATAAACACCCAGGGCTGATCTCCTTCAGAATGGACTGGTTGGATCTCCTTGCAGTCCAAGGAACTCTCAAGAGTCTTCTCCAACACCACAGTTCAAAAGCATCAATTTTTTGGCACCCAGCTTTCTTCACAGTCCAACTCTCACATCCATACATGACCACTGGAAAAACCATAGCCTTAACTAGATGGACCTTTGTTGGCAAAGTAATATCTCTGCTTTTCAACATCTATCTAGGTTGGTCATAACTTTTCTTCCAAGGAGTAAGCATCTTTTAATTTCATGTCTGCAGTCACCATCAGCAGTGATTTTGGAGCCCAACGAAATAAAGTCAACCAATAGATGTTTCCCCATCTATTTCCCATGAAGTGATGGGACTGGATGCCGTGATCTTCGTTTTCTGAATGTTGAGCTTTAAGCCAATTTGTTCACTCTCCTCTTTCACTTTCATCAAGAGGCTTTTGAGTTCCTCTTCACTTTCTGCCATAAGGATGGTGTCATCTGCATATCTGAGGTTATTGATATAGCTGTGAAAAGAGGAGAAGTGAAAAGCAAAGGAGAAAAGGAAAGATATAAGCATCTGAATATAGAATTCCAAAGAATAGCAAGAAGAGATTAGAAAGACTTCTTCAGCAATCAATGCAAAGAAATAGAGGAGAACAACAGAATGGGAATGACTAGAGATCTCTTCAAGAAAATTAGAGATAACAAGGGAACATCTCATGTAAAGATGGGCTTGATAAAGGACAGAAATGGTATGGACCTAACAGAAGCAGAAGATATTAAGAAGAGGTGGCAAGAATACACAGAAGATCTGTACAAAAAAGATCTTCACGACCCAGATAATCATGATGGTGTGATCACTCATCTAAAGCCAGACATCCAGGAAGGTGAAGTCAAGTGGGCCTTAGAAAGCATCACTATGAACAAAGCTAGTGGAGGTGATGGAATTCTAGTTGAACTATTTCAAATCCTGAAAGATGATGCTGTGAAAGTTATATCATCTACTACAACTTAAATAAAGAAATAGATTAAGGGACTTCCCTGGTGGTGCAGTGGATAAGAATCCACCTGCCAATACAGGGGACATGGGTTCAATCCTTGGTCTGGAAAGAGTCCACGTGCTGCTGAGCAACTAAGCCCATGCACCGCAATTGCTGACTCTGCATACGAGGCCTGTGAGCTACAACTACTGAGCCTGCATGCTGCAGCTGCTTAAGCCTGTGGGCCCTGGAACCCTTGCTCCACAACAGAAGTCACCACAAGAAGAAGCCCATTCACTGCAACTAGAGAAAGCCAGAACAGCAACTAAGGCCCAGCATAGCCAAAAATAATTATTAATAATTTTTTTTAAAAAAGAAATAGATTACTTAATAAAAATTGACAACATCAAGAGTTTCTATTCCCCTATGGTCTATCATACAATAGGGCTGGAGCTTATAAACAGACTCAGTGTTTTCTACTTGTTTTATGCATTCTTTATCAAATATTTTAAATGCCTAGGCAGTGGCCTGCCTGCTAGGCACTGAGATTCAGACAGAAAGTATTCTCATCATCAGGAGAAAAACAGTATTCCTTTTGGACGTTCCTAGCAAAACTGGTAGCTCTTTGGAGGAGCACCTGATCTATATTCCCATTTGCATTCTGCACCCCCTGCCAGGTAGCTGGGAACACACATTCAGTGCTTGCAGCATAGATGCATTAAAAAATGAAATAAGGTCTGGGAGAAGTCCTCAGTTTCCTGAAAGTCTGTCTCCCAGATTAATCCTCAGGTTGGCTTGGATAAAACTTTTCATTTCTTTCCCAAGAAAATAAAAATAAAATAAAATAAGGTCCAAGGCACGCTTCAGGTGAAAGACCCCTCAAGGTCTTCACTGGGTAGGTAACTTTTGTTGCCAGCAATCAGAGGGTGGAGGAGGACTCCTCAAGAGACCTTGGCCTGGATACAGATCTTCCCCCTCTTGTTTCCTCGGGGAACTTACATCTTTGCAGAGACTGATTTCAGCATTTTCAGGCACCTGTCACCAAGCATGGCATCCCAGGATAGGACCCTGTACAATAAAGTGTGGTCGCAAGTTTAATCTCGTAACCCCCTTCAACATTGCAGAAATTAGAACTTTGGGTTTTTTTGGCTGATTTGGGTCTTAGTTGCAGCATGTGGGATCTTCACTGGATCATATGGAATCTTTTGTAGTGAACCATGGACCCTCTGGGCTTCCTTGGTGGCTCAGATGGTAAAGAAATGGCCTGTAATTCAGGAGACCCAGGTTCGACCCTGGGTCAGGAAGATCCCCTAGAGAAGCGAATGGCTATCCACTTCAGTATTCTTGCTTGGAGAATCTCATGGAGAGAGAAGCCTGGTGGGCTACAGTCCATGGACTTGCAGAGTGGGACAACTCCGAGTGAGCAACTAACACTTTCAAATGGACTCTCTAATTGTGGCTTGAGGGTTCTGGAGAACAGAGGCTCAGTGGTTGTAGAGTGCAGGCTCAGTTTCTCTGGGGCAAGTGGGCTCTTAGTTCCCCATCAGGGGTTGAACCCAAGTCCCCTGCATTGCAAGGCAGATTCTTAACCACTGGACCACAAGGGAAGTCCCAGAACGTTTTCAAAAAGGTGTTTATGCTTATCTTTCATGTCCTTTCTGGACTCACTCTAATTTTCTACCCTGAGCCTATGTTACCTGCATATTTTTTAAGTTAAAAATTAAACAGTCCTCATGATGCCTCCTACAAGAAGCCTTTCATGACTACTCCTTCATCTCCTCATGGTAGGTTTGGTTCCCTTCTCTTAGTTTCCATGGTACCCATGCTCACCCCTAGCATAGGACTTACCATAAGGTATTTTAATTACCTGCTAATCACTTGCCTCCTTCTTAGACTGTGTTTTCCTTATGACAGGTGCTGTGCCTTTTATAACTGCGTCCGTTGGGCCTTGACTGGGTCCTGGTACACAGAAGGAGCGTTTCTCTTTCCACCTCCCCTAACTGTCCTGCCTTTAACACTCACCAAACCCGAAGAAGACCTTCCTTTCCATCAACTGATTGAGTAAACTTTACTGCCAACAGTAAGAAAGTGAAGGGGGAACTTCTCAAATGTCCATTGTCCTGGGATCCAGGGTTTCCATCTCCTGTCTTCCTAGGGAACTTGCCCCTCACACATAGACAAGTTTTACTAAGCCTTGAGTGCCCAACACTATGAAATGAATATGAGATAATGAGGAGTCCCGAAGGACTTTGTTGGCACGGCCATCTTGGGAATGCTGGAAGTCAAGGACCCTGGGCATACTATTTGGGCAAAGCTATATTGCTCAAGAATGAAAGCTCAAGAATGAAAGGTAAAGGACAGGGAGACAGAGAGCTAGGAACTACAACTAGAACTTCAGACAAGATGTAAATTGGAGGGTGGAAAGGCAGTTAAGTCAGGAATTTCTGTTCTGGAAGACAATTGATAGAGGAGGAAAAGAGCATCATACTAACACCAAACTTAACAGGCATTCAATTAAATATGGGCTTCCCTTGTGGCTCAGCTGGTAAGGAATCCACCTGCAATGTGGGAGACCTGGATTTGATTCCTGGGTTGGGAAGATCCCTTGGAGAAAGGAAATGCCACCTGCTCCAGTATTCTGGCCTAGAGAATTCCATGGACTGTATAGTTTTTACACATTATACATTTTATAGTTTTTATACATTAAATATGCTTGGCAGAAAGGAAGACAGGAAGAGGGAAAGAAGCAAAAGTAGGAGGGGGTGGAGAAAGAAGATACAAGAGAAATAACCACTTAAATTATATAGGTTTTGGGACTTCTCTGGTGGTCCAGTGGCTAAGACTCTGCACTCCCAATGTAAGGAGCCTGGGTTCAATCCCGGGTCAGGGAAAGTGATCCTGCATGCTGTAACTAAGACCTGGCATAGTCAAATAAATAAATAAAAATGTTTTAAGGAAAGGAAAAAAAACAGAAAAGAAATAATCAGTAGGCTTAAAAAATAAATGATACAGGTTTGTGTGTGTGTGTTAGTTGCTCAGTCATGTCTGACTCGTTGTGACCTCATAGACTGTAGCTCACCAGCCTCCTGCGTCCATGGAATTCTCCAGGAAAGAATACTGGAGTGGATTACCATTCCCTTCTTCAGGGACTCCTCCTGATCCAAAGACAGCACCCGGCTCTCCTACACTGCAGGCAGATTCTTTACTATCTGAGCCACCAGAGAAAGCCATATAGGTTTTGATATTTCATTAATATACAGGGGCTCCTACCCCACATTCCACTCAGTGCTATTCCAGAAGAGTCTGAGAAGGGAGAACTGACAGATACTTTGCTTAGTGTGCTGGGACTCAGCTTTGACTGCACTTGAATTACCAGGGGACCCTTTACTGTTGTTCAGTCACTCAGTTGTGTCCAAATCTTTGTGACCCCACAGACTGTAGCACTGGGCTTCCCTGGTAGCTCAGCTGGTAAAGAATCCCCTGCAATGCAGGGGACCCTGGTTTGATTCCTGGGTCAGAAAGATCCTCTGGAGAGAGGAAGGCTACTCATTCCAGTATTCTTAGGCTTCCCTGGTGGCTCAGACCATAAAGACCTGGGAGTCCTGGGTTCAGTCCCTCAGTTGGGAAGATAATCTGGAGAAGGGAATAGCATCCCACTCCAGTATTCCTGCCTGGAGAATCCCCATGGACAGAAGAGCCTGGTGGGCTACAGCCCAGGGGGTCGCAAAGAGTCAGACATGACAGCGACTAAGAACAGCACACACACAGACTGCAGCACACCAGGCTTCCCTGTCCTTCACCATCACCCTGAGCTTGCTCAGACTCATGTCCACTGAGTTGGTGATGCCATCCAACTATCTCATCCTCTCTCAGCCCATTCTCCTCCTGTTCTTAGTCTTTCCCAGCATCAGGGTCTTTTCTAAAGAGTCAGCTCTTCCCATCAGGTAGCCAAAGTATTGGAGTTTTAGCCTCAACAACAGTCCTTCCAAAGAACACCTAGGACTGATCTCCTTCAGAACGGACTGGTTGGATCTCCTTGCAGTCCAAGGGACTCTCAAGAGTCTTCTCCAACACCACAATTCAAAAGCAACAATTCTTCAGCACTCAGCCTTCTTTATGGTCCAACTCTTACATCTGTACATGACTACTGGAAACACCATAGTTTTGACTATAGAGACCTTTGTTGGCAAAGTAATATCTCTACTTTTTATTTATTTTTTATTTTTTTATTTAATTGATTTTTATTTTTCAGTTTGTTTTGCTTTACAATACTGTATTCGTTTTGCTATACATTGACATGAATCAGCCACGAGTGTACATGAACTCCCAATCCCGACCCCCACCTCCCCCCTCCCGCCCCACACCTTCTCTCTGGATTATCCCCGTGCATCAGTCCCAAGCATCCTGCATCCTGCATCGAACCTAGACCGGCGATTCGTTTCACTTATGATATCATACATGTTACATTGCCACTCTGCCAACTCATCCCACCCTCTCCCTCTCCCTCAGAGTCCAAAAGGCTGTTCTATACATCTGTGTCTCTTTTGCTGTCTTGCGTACAGGTTTATCATTACCATCATTCTAAATTCCATATATATGTGTAAGTATACTGTATTGGTGGTTTTCTTTCTGGCTTACTTCACTGTCTAGCTTTGTCATAGCTTTTCTTAAAAAGAATGAGGGTCTTTTAATTTCATGACTGCAGTCACCATCTGCAATGATTTTGGAGCCAAGAAAATAAAGTCTGTCACTGTTTCCATTATTTCCAAGGGAGAAAATATATACATATGTGTGTGCCTGGATCCCATCCTCAGAGAATCTGATGTAATTAATTAGAGATACAGCCTGGGCATCAGGCTGGTTAAAAGCTCTCAAGAGATTTTTTGGTAAAGTACACATAACATGAAATTTACTATCCTAACCATTTTAATGGATGTAATTCAACGCTATTAAATACATTCATAATGTTGTACAACCATCACCACCATTCATCTCCAGAACTCTTTCCTTGTAAAACTAAAACTCTAGACTCATTACACAATAGCCTTGGCAATCACCATTCTACCTTCCGTCTCCAAGATTTTGACTCTTCTAAATGCCTCATATAAGTAGACATATACAGTATTTATCTTTTTGTGTCTGGCTTATTTCACTTAGCATAAAATCCTCAGAGTTCAACTATGTTGTAGTGTATGTCAGAATTTCCCTCCTTTTTAAGCCAAATAATATTCCATTGTATGTGTGTAACGTTTTTTGCTTATCTATTCATCCATTTATGAACACTTTGGTTGTTTCCAAATTTTAACTATTGTAAATGATGCTGCTATGAGGATGGGTGTACAAATATCTCTTCAAGACCCTGCTTTCAGTTCTTCTGTGTGTATGGATCCAGAAGTGGGATTGCTGGATTACATGGTATTAATAATTTGGGGGGAGGGGATGATCCTACAGGAAATCAGAGTTCTATCAGTTGAGGAGGGGATGAAGGCTGGGCAGACAAAAACAACAGGTGCCTAGTACTGAGGAGAGGAAGAACTCTGGAGTAGGGCCTTAGCATAGCCAACTGCAGAGTTGGAGTTCCAGGAAGACTGTGTGGGCCTTAGAGAATCAATCTCTGGAGTTATGATTCGGGCCCTTGATTTTCTCTTTACTGGTGAAGCCTGAGAAACAAGAGCTGCACTGGAGAAACAGAGGCCCCATAATATATATAATGGAATATTACTTGCCATAATGAGAATTAAATACTGCCATTTCAGCAATGTAGATGGACTTAGAGACTGTTGTATTAGTGAAGTAAATCAGAAAGAGAAAGACAAATAGCCTATGATATCATGTATATGTGAAATCTAAAATGTGACACAAAGGAAGTTATTTACAAAACAGAAACAGACTCACAGACATGAAAAACAAACTTATGGTTACCAAAGGGGAAGCAGGAAGGAATACATTGGGAGTTTGGGGTTAGCAGATACAAACACCCACATATAAAATAGATAAACAGGGAGCTACTGTATAACAAAGGCAACTATATTCAATATCCTGTAATATACCAAAATGGAAAAGAATCTGGAAAAGGATATAGATATTTGAAATATATATATATGAAAGTGAAAGTATTAGTCGTTCAGTTGTATCGGACTCTTTGCGACCCCATGGACTGTAGCCTGCCAGGCTCCTCTATCCACGGGAATTCTCCAGGCAAGAATACTGGAGTATATCACCCCTCACTGATCATCAGGGGGCAAAAGTTTTTATAGGCAGAGAGAAGGGCTACATTGCAGAAAGAGTACAGTCATCTTTGACGGTCATCTTGAAATTGGTCATCAGAGCTGTGACTGGCTTCCTCCTGATTATTTTCGGTACAGTTAATCTTCAGTTCCAGGACGGATTTGTTCCCATTTCCGTGAGACCAGTTCTGGAAATTGTGGTGGCTTATGTCACGGCTACAGTCTGGTCGTTATGTAGTTAACTTCTCCCACCTGGTGGAGGTTTCAGTATCTATAAGACAGCTCACAGGATATGGCTCCAAATATTATCTGTAGCCCTTGAGAAGGAACTAAAGGTCCTTGACTTTACTTACTGTCTAATCTATTATTGTTTTGTTCTGTTTGACTGCTTTTCTTTTCTTTCCTTCTGCATTTTCTCACTTCTCTGATTAAACTTATTCTTTGGCTAAATTTTCCACAAACAAAAAGAAAGTTGAGGACATGGGGCCAAGGAACATAGGGTTTTGTTCTGTTTCAAAACTAACACAACATTCTGAATCAATTGTACCCAATTACAATCAATAAATAAACTACCTGGATATTTAAAAGCAGATTTCAAAGTAATAAAGGAGAAGAAACAACATGAAAGATTCCTGGGCAGGAGGACATGCAGGGACTCACCAAAGCTCAAGGCAAGAGCTCTGCCGCCTGCCCATGACAAAGAAGGTCCCATCCATTGGCGCAGGTGGATACGAGTTGTGTTTTCAGCGCTCCCAGGTCACTAGCCACCAACTCACATAAATCCCACTGTGTGAGAGGATCACGGGTCTTATCGAGGGTGGTTGCACTGTGATGTTGAATTGTGAAAAATATAGAGCAGTAAAAGTCCCGATCACAAAAGCAGAGCATCTTAGAGAAACTCAGGAAGACTAGACATAGGTGAAAGCTAAAGAAGTCATTCAACACTGGAGTGATTCATCTAGGAAGCTGTGACATTTTCTTCCTTAGATATCTTTAAATAGACAATGAAATAAATTTCCAGCTAAATATCAACTTCTAGATGTCTTTTCTAGGTGCTGCCAGTCCTAAGGTTTTTTTATGCTCTTAAGAGCTGAAAAGTAAAAATAGAAACCAGGATGTGTCTTTCAATTATAGTTTTGATGCCTCTTTGACATGTTGTATTAATTCCTGGCTTTCATATTCTGAAGCTTGGATGCTGAGATTTGAAGGATGAGTGGTTATTATCTTTATTCATCAGTTTTTAGAAAGATCTGAAGCCTTTGGGCACAGCAGTTAAGAGAAGCCCAGGAAACAGCAGTATTAAATTCCAATCTTGTTTTACCTGCTTCACTGTGGCAAAGCTCTTGACTTTAAAAAAAAATATTTATTTATTTATTTTTATTAGGCTGATCCTAATATTTAGCTGCAGTGTGTGAGGTTTTTAGTTGTGGCATGTGGGATACAGCGTCCCAACCAGGGATCGAAACTGGGCCCCCTGTGTTGGGAGCATGGAGTCTTAGCAACTGGACCACCAGGGAAGTCTTGCTCCTGACTTTTTTTTCCCCTATAATTTTATTTATTTATTTTTGGCGTGCTGGGTCTTCTTTGCTCCCCTCGGGCTTTCTCTAGTTGCGGCCATCGGGGGCTACTCTCTAGCTGTAGCGCTCAGGGTTCTCATTGTGGTAGCTTCTCTCTTTGTGAAGAGCACAGTCTCTAGGGAACGTGGGCTCAGTAGTTGCAGCTCCCAGGCTCTAGAGCACAGGCTCAGTACTTGTGGTGATTGGGCTTAGATGCTACTCAATATGTGGGATATTTCTGGACCAGGGGTCGAACTCATATTTCCTACACTGGCAGGTGGATTCTTTACCACTGAGCCACCAGGGAAGCCTGCTGATTTCTTTAAGCTCCATTTCTTTCTCCTTTTTATTCCCTACCTCTTCTTTTCCTATCACTTGTACATTTATCTTGATTAAAACTGAAGCACTAATGATATCAGAGACATTAGTTTGATTTTTAATTATCTTTAAATGTGCCCAGTAGGAAAAAAATACTTACCCTTCCCTCCTCTATTCTATGGTTCTAACAGAACAATTCCCACTAATTTTATAGAATAATAATAAACTTATAGGGACTTCCCTGGCAGTCCAGTGGTTAAGACCCTGTGAAGACAAGGGGTGCAGGTTCAATCCTTGGTCAGGGAACTAAGATCTCATATGCTGCATGGCATGACTGGAAAAAAAAAACTTACAAACTAATAATTCTCTTTAATTTTCTTACAAATAAATGCAACTGGTTGGAGAGAGGACTGGTGTAAAGAGTTTGAATCAATGCTGACCCAGAACTGAGAAAATAATTCAGAGTTCACACTATTAATTGTAAGTCAATAAGTGTCATTTTCCTGAAAAAACACCGGGAGTCAGAAAAGGAAGTCCGGGGGATCAGGATGATCCTGACAGAACCTTCCCTTTTCGTTTTTGGCAGCAAGGGATGCAAGAGTCCTAGGTCCTCAACCAGGGATCAAACCCAAGCCCAGTGGAAGCATGGAGCCCTAACCACTGGTCGGCCAGGGAATTCCCAACTGTCCCTTCCACCCCAAAGGTTTTTTGGCTCTCATTTCATCTATTTGCAATTCTAACCCCTGCAGGTCGGCTCTTCTTGGGTAGCATGAAGACAGGGTCATCTGTCCTTTATCCTAAAGCACTGTGGGTCTGAGCTGCCACCAGTTCAGGTACAGCCCCTCTTGTTAAATGCTGTCTCTTCAGCATCCATGCAACACTGGACATCTAGTGGGTGCTCAGTAAGTGCTGGTGAAATGACGTGAAATAACCAATGAATAAGTGAATGACTAGAACCAGTGGTGTTTGCCTGCACTTGTTGCAGAATTGAGATGGTGGAGGCATCCACCCTTCTCTTAATGCTGAGTTTAGAGAGCCCCCACGAGCAGGAAATTTAGGCCAGTATCACCCTTACAGACTTCCCCCAACAACCATACTCTGAGGGAAGTGATCAACCCTGGCTGAGCTGACGTGGAGGGTTGTCAGCCTGTGATGTTTGCTCTTCTGATCCATCTGTAGAAACTCAGGCTTCCTCTCTCGCAGCTGTGCTTTGAGGTAACGAGATGTCTCCACATTCTTTCCGGACAGCCTGTGGTGAACTGAAATCCTCTTTTCACTTTGAAAGCAGCTTCTTTGCAGCTCCTGAACTTCAGAAGCAGGGCAAGCATGCCTATAATACATGCACTCTGCCTATTGGCTTAGTAATTGTGCTTCCAGCCAGGCGACCATCACCTGATCCCAGAGGCCAGCCCCCGTTTCACCCAGAGAGGCCGCCAGTGACTCAGATGTGGATGTGTTTTTCTGAAAGCCCAAGGCAGATGGAGCTGTGGCCGGGCCGCTAGTGGGTGGGGCCCAGACATTCTGTGCTTCCTTTAACAGTTTATTCCGAGAGAACTGGCAGAAGCCAAAACGTAGAGATCAGAGAGAGGCTGTGGGATAGGAGAGTGTTCTCTACTTTATCTTTTTAAACATCTCTCTGATGACTATCTCCCTCTTTGCTAAATCAGTGAAAAAACTATCCTTTATGAGAAAACCATTTTTTTTTTTGGCTGCCCGGCATGAGAGATCTTGGGATTCCAAGTGGCACTAGTGGTCAAGAATCCACCTGCCAAGGCAGGAGACGCAAGAGACATGGGTTCCATCCCTGGGTTGGGAAGATCCCCTGGAGGAGGAATACTGGCAACTCCAGTATTCTTGCCTGGGAAATCCTATGGACAAAGAAGCCTGACAGGCTACAGTCCTTGGGGTCACAAAGAGTCCAATACAACTGAGCACGCAACAACAACATGTGGAGTCTTCATTCCTGGAAACCCAACACCCTTGCACCTTGCGGGGAAGCGCGGAGTCTTAACCACTGGACTGCCAGGGAAGTCCCGCTTTCATAGAAAACCTTGATCTTCGTTCTGAAAAGAAGGCAGGAAGGGCGGCTTCTACACGCAGCTCCGGGCTTGGAATTGTTTTTCTAAGTTAAAAGGCCAAGCACGTCATGAACTTGAATGTGTACCAGATAGCCATAAGCAGTTCAGCAGGGAGGAGCAGAGATAACCCCCAAGTAAAGGTTCTTTGAGGATGGGAGAGAGAACCTTTTCTTGAAAGGGAACATTTCAATCCTAGCAAACTTTTTACATGGAAGGGCATCTTCCAAGCGCCTGCTCAACGCTGGTCCAGACTTGATTGCATGGTATCGTTCTGTAGACATTGGGTGTATTTCTCAGCTTATAGCAATACCAGAGACTTTGATTTTTTCTTTTTGCTTTTCTATGATGGTTAAAAGAGGAAATGCTAATTGGTCCTCTGCAAAACCAAAGCATATAAATAACCCAAACCACGAATAGAGAAGTCCTTTAGATGTAAGCCCCAGCTCTTATGACTGGTTCTTAGTTCATACTAAATTTCTCAGAGCTGTATGAGCCTCACAGGACTAAGCATTACTTACTTCTTTTCTAAATGCAAAAGGCAAGACTTCCCTGGCAGCTCAGCAGTGAAGATTCAGCATTTCCACTACAGGGAGCATGGGTTCAGTCCCTGGTCGGGGAACTAAGATCTGGCATGTGGCACTGTATGGCCAAAAATTAATAATAATAACAATAAAAATTAAATGCAAATGCCCTTTGTGCACATGTACTAGGATAGAACCTTTGTACATAGATCTTTCTTGTCCTAAGAAGCCAAATAAATCCTTCTTTCATGAATGAAAGATGGGCATGGACTTGATCAGTTCCAGGGATGGTAAATTTGATTGCATCATTGTACAGAAATCATGAGAACCCTATCTACCATCAGCACAGACACAGAAGGCAAAAATGGAAATGAATTAAGATAAAGTCATCTGAAATGTACAAAATTATTATCTGAAAATACTAGCAAGAGATTTGGTCTTTAGAGTTTCCAGGAGAACTTAGCTAGGTTATCAAAAATTAGATTGCTTTCATATTAAACAACTAACGTCCTCCACAGCGAATTTGCTTGATTTGAATATTCCTTTGAAAGTCTCAGAAGCTGACATAATAGCTAGGATAGCTATGGTCAAAGAGGGAGTGGGGATAGGAGGGAGCAGGCAAACCCTTTCTTGCTCAAGAAAATATTCTATTAGTCTAGCCCCAGACCAGAGACTTCAGATTTGACTAGTCCTAACTCAAGTAGTTTAATAAAACCAAAAAGGAAGGAAAGAAAGAAATTGTGAGAGATACACCTACAGAGCAGGGGGCAGGTTATGAAGGGCTTTTCTTGTCAGACTGAGTTTTGTTCTGCAAACAAAAGGAATAGAGACTGGGGAGTATTAAGAAAGAAGTTTATTTCATGTGTTCCATGAAACACAAACCTCAAGAAATGCTTCTTGAAAAAATGGTCACATGGACAAATAAGTTTTGGAAAGCCAGTCCACTCTAGTCCTGAAATCTCCTGGAGATTCATTTGTTTTAAAAGTCCCTGAAATGTCACAAGAAACTGATTTTATTCTGCTTAGTCCAGGGAAAGAGGAAAACACAAAAGAGAGTGTATTGTTGACAGATCTATTCAATTTTTTAGTTCACTTCAGTTCAGTTGAGTTCAGTTCAGTCACTCAGTCATGTCTGACTCTTTGTGACCCCATGAATCGCAGCACGCCAGGCCTCCCTGTCCATCA